>JARJCP010000098.1:0-367408 GCA_029281795.1 Mycena crocata | reverse complement strand
ACTCGTCCGGACTCGACCCGCCAACTGCAAGGTCTACCCGATCTCGCCCCTCGAGCAACGCGAACTCGACGCGTTCATCGAGGAGGGCTTGTCTATCTGGACGGATCCGGCCGTCGAAATCCCCGATGGCCTCTCCGGTCTTCTTCGTCAAAAAGAAGGACGGAGGCCTCCGGTTCGTCCAGGACTATCGGGCGCTCACGCGAATGACCGTAAAGAACCGGTACCCCCTGCCTCTGATCAACGATTCTCATCAATCGTTTGAAAGGAGCCCGGTTTTCTTTACGAAACTCGACGTCCGGTGGGGCTTTAACAACGTCCGCATCCGGGAGGGGGAGGGTGACGAGTGGAAAGCCGCATTCCGTACAACCGGGGGCTCTTTGAGCCATTGGTGATGTACTTCGGCCTTACCAACTCCCCGGCGACCTTCCAGAAAATGATGAACGACATCTTCCAAGATCTATCTTGTCTGGCGACGTCATGGTGTACCTCGACGACATCCTCATCGCGCACTCGGACCTCCGGAAGCACCGGGAGATCGTCCGGGAGGTCCTCCGACGTCTCCGGGAGCATAAGCTCTACTTGCGACCGGAGAAGTGCGAGTTCGAGAAGTCCTTGATCGAATACCTCGGCGTGATCATCTCTCACGATCATGTGGAGATGGATCCGGTCAAGGTCGCCGGAGTTTCCGCTTGGCCGACACCGGAAAACAAGAAGGACGTGCAGCAGTTCCTCGGCTTCACGAACTTCTACCGGCGGTTCATCCGCGACTTTTCCGACATCGCCCGCCCTCTCTTCGACCTCACCAAGAAGGGCCAGGCGTGGGTCTGGACCGACAAGGAGGCCGCTGCGTTCCAAGCCTTGAAGGATGCAGTGGTCACCGAGCCGGTCCTGATCCTTCCGGACGAGTCCCGGATGTACCGGGTTGAGGCGGACAGTTCCGACTTCGCGTCCGGAGCTGTCCTCTCTCAGGAGGGTGTCGACGGGAAGTGGCATCCGGTTGCCTTCTTCTCCAAGAGCTTGAGTCCGGTCCAGCGCAACTACGAGATCCACGACAAGGAGATGCTGGCGATCATCCGGGCGCTCGAGGAGTGGCGGCACTTCCTCGAGGGCTCTCAGCATCCGGTCGAGATCTGGACGGACCACAAGAACTTGGAGTACTTCCGGAAGGTGCAGAACCTCAACCGGAGGCAGGCCCGGTGGTCCCTGTACCTGTCCCGGTTCGACTTCTCGCTTCACCACAAACCCGGACGCCTTATGGGCCGCGCGGACGCCCTGTCCCGACGCGCTGACCATGGAGCGGCTTCGGACAACCAGGATGTGACGCTCCTGACTCCGCAGCTGTTCCATATCCGTGCGTTAGAGGGTGTTATAGTCTCCGGACCGGAAGTCCCGATCCTCCGCGAGATCCGCGATGCCCTCGCCGGCGAGCCTGACCTCGAGGACCCCGTCGCTCTCGCGGCCCGGGAACTTTTGAAGGTTCGTGGCGCCCGGTCCTCCCGGTCCTCCGAGTGGCATGTCGAGTCCGGTCTGCTCTATTTCCGTGGCAAGATCGTTGTTCCGCGGAACAAGGACCTTCGTCGCCAGATCTTGGAGCAGCACCACGACACCCGCATTGCTGGGCATGCCGGCCGTTTCAAAACGTTGGAGCTCATTTCCCGGAACTACTGGTGGCCCCAGCTGTCCCGTCACGTTGGCCGGTATGTAGCGACCTGCGACTTGTGTCTCCGGACCAAGGCGCTCCGGAAGCTTCCGGTCGGGGAGTTGCACCCGACGGAGATTCCGGAGGAGCGCTGGAGTGCCGTGTCGGTGGACTTCGTCGTCGAACTTCCGGAAGCGCACGGCTACAATGCGATCATGGATGTAGTCGACGTCCTCGGTAAGCGAGCCCACTTTATCGAGTGCCACACCCAGATCGACGCTGTCGGCGCGGCCCGGCTCTTTTACCGGAACGTCTGGCGCCACCACGGAACTCCGGAGAAGTACATCTCCGACCGGGGGCCTCAGTTCGTAGCGGAGTTCACCACCGAGCTCTGGCGCCTCATCGGAATCAAACCCGCGACCTCCACGGCGTACCACCCGCAGACCGATGGGCAGACGGAGCGGGTAAACCAGGAGATGGAGCAGTTCATCCGGCTTTTCACTAATTACAAGCAGGATGACTGGGACGAGCTCCTTCCGGCCGCGGAATTCGCCTACAACAACCACATTCACTCTTCTACGCAACAGGTCCCGTTCATGACGGACACCGGACGGCTCCCCCGGATGGGTTTTGAGCCGAACGGCTTGCGTTCGAAGGTTGAGTCAGTAAACGAGTTCCGAGACCGGATCACATCCGGAGTCTCCGAGGCCCGCGCAGCTCTGGTAAAGGCAAAGGAGGAGTTCAAGCGGTACTACGATCGTCGGCGCACTCCGGCTCCGGACATCAAGGTCGGAGATCGTGTCTGGGTTGATGCCTCGGACGTCCAAACGACCCGCCCCTCGGTCAAGCTCTCTCACCGACGGCTGGGCCCCTTCAAGGTCATCCAAGTCGTCGGCCGAGGTGCGTATAAGCTTGCGCTCCCCCCCCGTCTCTCCGGCCTCCACCCGGTCTTTCCGGTCGTGAAGCTTCAGCTCGCGGAAGAGGACCCCTTTGAAGGCCGCCCCGGCTACGACGAGCCCCCTCCGGTCATCGACGAAGAGGCCCCTCCGAACGCCGCGCCGGAATGGGAAGTACAGGAAATCCTGGAAGCCAAGATACGCTATGGCGGACTCTGGTATTATTGTCGGTTTAAGGGATATGATAACTCACATGATAAATGGGTTAAGCACTCCGACCTTTTCGCCCCGGAACTCGTCGCCGACTACTACCGGAGATACCCTGCTGCCCCTCGCTCCATCGCCTCCGCCGCTTTCGACTCGCTCCCCTTCCGGGACCCGGCCCTCCGTATCTGTTCTATGCGTCGAGGCGCCGCATTCCAAGGGGGGGGTGATGTCAGGGGAACCCCTGTTTCCGGCCCTTCCGCTCCCGCATCCGGACCCTCCGGTCCCGTTCCGACCCGTTCCGGCTCCTCCCGATATCACATGGCCTGTGATTCCGCCTGGGACCTCTGCCGATCACTCCGGTTGCTATCACATGCCCCCCATCCGTAGTTACTTATATACCGGGATCTGACGCGGGTGATCCTTAGTCTTTCTTCTCTTCGGATCCCCCTCGTCAGGTCTGTCCATTTGTACCTGTAGCTACTCTGTGATATTTACCTTCGGATCCCCCTCGTCAGGACTCTTGAGTATACTCGGGCCTTGAGGTTGCCCTTACAATCACACTTATGTCGGAAACTCACTTAGCCTGCCATAAGTGAACATAAGTTACAGCTGCTTCCGAATTCCTTGAGACAATGTGAATTTTTTTTACACCGGAGATACCACAGGAAATTTTGATGTAGTGATAGCGATTACCATTTTTGGCGTTAGGCCCGGCAAATCATCTCAGGCGCAATCGCGATACAATCGTGATAACCTCTCTTTGTTCTTCCTGAAATGGTCTACCAGCACCTCTGTGGCTCCTCGATGCTGGCTATGTTACAGAGGACGTTTGCAACATCCTTGGGGTCGAAAGAAAAAAAACGGAAGCAAAGAGATGGTAATCAAACGGGGAATCAATGAGATTGTGATGCGCCGGACTTGCATTCAAAAAGAGTAGTCGCTATCACTACATCAAAATTTCTTGTGGTATCTCCGGCACCAAAAAAATCGAGTTGTCTCAAGGAATTCGGAACCAGCTGTAACTTTGGCAGGCTAAGTGAAATTCAATAAGTCACTTATGGTGGCGTCATTCCCAGGAACTTCTTTCACCGCCTTACACTGTGATGTAGGGCTGTCCACGAGTGCGAGTCACCCGTGGGTTTTGGTGAGTTGATCCGTGGGAAAACCCGCGAGTTTTGCTACCCGTGAGTCAAGTACTCATTGTCACGGGTTTCCCAAGGATCCGGGTTTGGATTTTGTCATAAAAAATCGCAAACTTGTGGGTACTTGCAACTATCTCAATGCAAAACTGTACACCAATCACTGCATTCCATTCAGATTCAACACACACAAAACACACAGAACTGTTAAATAATGCAATGACACCAATTAGATAGGGTAAGTCACCTTTTTGTGCTCATCCTTGCCCAAAATCATGCTGAAACCCGCAGGTACCTGTAAGTACTCGTGAGTTTCAAAAACTCATGAGTGCCCAAAAGACCCACAAGTTTTTTACCCATGGATCCGAGTTTGGAATTTGGTCCACAGGTACTTGTGGTCAAGGATCCGAGTCACCCGTGAGTGCACTCGTGGACAGCCCTACTGTGATGCAGATATATCACGTAGGCCTCCACCTTGGGCATGGTAATGTATTATTTCAATGAGGTTGACATTCACACCCCATGCACCCCACTGTCAATATCAAAATTTGGTCAAGGTTAGTATGCATCGCTTAGGGCTTTATTGAATCAAAAATCCGTGTCGTGAAGCAAGTCATGCAGGGCAAACTCTCTCAAAAACGAAATTATGCAATGAAATTTCCAACAAAATCCGATGGTTTTGCAAATTTTTTCGTGGCTGTCGAAGTGTCCCGGGCAGTACATCCCACGTCGACTTGATTGAAATAATACAGTATTCCCTTTTCATTACATCTCCAACACTTTACCTAACACGATGACAGACTCGAAATCTTTACAATCCCCTCTAGGAGTCAGATCCATAGGAGGCCTTGTAAACATCAATTGGAGCATAACTGGTTATCATTAGACTTAGTTTGGTATCAATGAGATAGTACAGGAAGCCCATGGGAACACACAAGATAAAAGTTGTATCCCAACCCAGTCCAAGTTGTATCCTTCAAAAGTTGCAACAAATCAAAGTTGCATGTAACTGAGTACTGGAGATTCAAAGTTGCAACTTTCTAAATCTGAACATGTTACAGTTGTTGAGTTGTTGCATGCCAAGTTGGTGTCCTTTCAAGTTGTGTCGAGTTGAAGTTGAGGTTGCCCGTGAAATTGCGAGCCAGTCAAAGTTGTGTCAATACAGTTATCCACCGGTCAATGACACACCACCACTCAATGACACAGCCAGATAAAATGATATGGTGAGCGAGTAGTTCTTATGCTATGGGCCTGAAGTAAAATTCTATGCATTCAACTGGATCTCTTGCATGTTAGAAACAGAACTGGGTTCCTTGCGCATATTATTACCCGCCGTAGAAAATCATCCTTGCAGAACATCTTATGAAATAGTCACTGAATACAGAGATTAAATTGTAGTAAAGTCACTGAATAAGGTCTATAGAGTACTTGAGTCTTTTCACCCATTTTTACATGGTTCTGGCGAGTATGGACCTAGGAGGAATCGGATTCCTCAATGCCGTCCCTTTTCGGATGAGCGATCGGTCACATCCCAATTGGGCAATTTGCATCAAAGTCCGAAAGTTTTACCTCTTAACACCACTCCACGCCACTCGACGCGTTAGCTATGGTCGGACGTGCGAAATCTGATACCAAGAAGGCACAGAACAAGAGGAGCGAGAAGGACAAGTGGCTGGACCGGGCCCTGGACATGTACCATGATGAACAGGCCCGTATTCTGTCCCCCAAAAAGCGTCGCAAAGGGTTGCGGAAAATATGCGAAGAAGCTGAACAAGAGTACCTGGAGGCTAAAGGTCGACACATTGCTCTGGATCCCTCGACTCTGGGGAGACTTGTGAGAGGTGGGCGGACAAAAAGCGTGTCAAATGCAGCCAAAGGCTGGCTCCTGGAAGAAGAGGTAGAAACGGTCATCTGCTATGCACACCAGGTTGCATCGCGTGGATTCCCGCTCTCTCATGACCGGCTAAAAGACTGTGTCGATGATATATGCAGGGCACGGCTTGGAGGTGATTTTCCAGCAGAGGGTGTGGGTGTTAATTGGACACAGCGTTTCGTCGAGAAACATTCAGACCGCCTTCAGACATTTTGGTCAGCTGCATTAGACAACAAGAGAGGTAGAGCAGTGAATCCAATCACCAACAAGGCGTACTTCGACCTGCTTGAGGACGTGTTGGCAGGGAATAGGGATTACGAGTTTGATCAGGAACTAACAGACAACTCTGGCCCTCCTGACGGTTTTGTGCCCATCCCAATCAAGCCATGGAACATCTATGGTTCAGATGAAAGCGGTTTCTTCCCGGCTGGAAGCGTCCGCTCAAGAGTTATTGGGATCAGGGGAAGCAAGATTCAGCACCAGCAGGCAGATGGTGGTCGCGAGAACACAACTGTTATCGTGACAATCTGTCCGGATGGCACTGCTCTTCGCCCGGTTGTCATCTACAAGGGGAAATCCTTTCAACTGAAATGGGATCAGGAGAATCCATTAAATGCAACGTGAGTACATACCATTGGTTTCGTCGCATTTTTAGCAATGCTATCTTTAGGATTGGGTATCAAGCCAAGGGATGGACAGACAACGAGATTGCGGTTGAATTCCTGGCAGATTTTCAGGAGCAGACGAAAGAGAAGGCAGGCGATGACACCCGGTCGCTCACTATTGACGGGCACATCTCACACTATGGTTACGCTTTCCTCATGCTTGCCCGGAAGCACCGGATCCAGGTTACGTGCTATCCATCGCATGCAACACACGTCTATCAGGGTCTAGACGTCGTTATTTTTTCAGTGCTCAAGCGTTGCATGACAGAGGAGAAGGTCAAGTTCGAGCGCACCAAACATCAGAAGATGGACAAAACTAACTTTTTGGCCATTTATGCTCGAGCGCATGCCCGGGCATTAACGGTGCCAAATATCAAGGCCGCCTTTAGAAAGACAGGACTTTGGCCGTTTAATCGGGATGTAGTCACCGCCGAGATGATGGCCCCAAGTCTCGAGACCACTGTACGGGGCCATCTCCCTGTTGCTCCTAGCACTCCGATTCGAGCGGTCACAGAGTTGATGCATCAGATTCACAACGCTGCCAAGCGCCCGCATTCCCCAGATGATGATGATGATTCCGCCAGGGCATCCTCTAGCACTCTAGGCCGCCCAGTACCATTCCCCTCATTCCTTGAGAGTGGCCTCCAGACAATCCGCACGAGCTCTTCAGGTTTTTTGGTCTCATCTTCTCCTGTCCAGTCTGGTTCAACGCCCCCCATGATCCCGAGAACTCAGATATCTCCACGAGGACGGAAAAGGGCTCGATATTCTAATCTCCTAGCCATTGTGCCATCAAACGTTGTTGAGGAAGAGTTCCTGAATTCCATGCGAGAACTCGTGGCCGCCAACGAGGAGCAGAAATCCCAGCTCATTTCCATGCAATCCAGTCTGGTCTTGAATGGTGCATATTGCGATCTAGTCCGTGGCCAGCTAGCTGCACAAGAAGAGAGCAAGAAAACGAAGAAGAAAGGTCGCTTGATGGGTGATGGGATGCCTCGGTTACTGACAGCGACAGCGTTTGTACGGCGTGTCGAGGAGTTTCACAAAGCAGCCGAGGACAAACAGGCCAAAGCATCGCAAAATAAAGTCACCCGGGCGGAGCGAAAAGCTGCCATGCTGGAATGGACCGCGTTGGAGAAAATTCGGAAAGATGAGAATGTTGCCATTCGAGAGAGGTGGCAGGTCGATGTCAAAGCATGGGAGGTGGAACGCGACCGCGCGAAACTTGTGGGTAAACGTCCGAATTGGAAAAAGCCACTCATCAAGGAACGTCTTTTCTCACCCGTCCCCAAACCTACATTCGGGGCTTCCAAATCGAAGGTTCCCCCTGCCCAACCCGAATTGCTTTCTAGAAAGCGCAAAGGTCCAGTTGCCAGACCTTCAAAGTGCTGCGCCGCCTCCGGAAGTAGTTCAGAGGCAGAGATGTCGACAGAAGATGGTTCCGAAGAAGAAGGATCAGAGGACGGGGATGGCAGCGGCGATGGCTCGGATGACGATGATGAATAGCTACAATGGTTGATACAGTGCTTAAGCGTGTTGGCACGTCGAAAATGAAAGACAGCACTGGGTTGAATTTGGGTTGAATTGGATTACGGGTCAATGAAAATTTATTTAGGGTGTGTCACAAGACTTTCCTAGGATGTATGATGCACAAGAACATGCTCTGTAAATTTTGGGGCAAGCGAGTAGGTGGCGGCCACATGGGGCAAGCTTTGGTAAAAAGCTTCGAAAATATCGCGATCACGTGTCCGTGATTGTGTCACACTTCCCGACTGTGTCATTGAGTGGTGGCAGATTTTACGCTCATAAGTCCCTCATTTCATCCGCAAAAATTAAAAGTTGTTATCCAGCTAAACTACACACACTGCTGAATGTTTTGATGTACTCAGATTTTTCCAAAGTTATGTATAAATGGTGAGAATAGGAATTTAAATTATGTGTGTCATTGACCGGTGGATAACTGTACCCCAAGTTGTCAATCTTTTTCTGGCAGGTTAGTTGGAGTTGCAAAAATACTTTTTCCACACTATATGGCCCATACAGCTGCGACAGCTTTGGGGTCAGCACAGCTTCTACAGCTTTTAAATTTGGGGTCAGCTATGCAACCCGTTCCCCGCGAACCGTACCAGGATCAGGTGTGAGACAGGCATCTGGCGAGATATATTCAGCTCTACAAGTAGTCAAGCAGGCGAAAAGCGACGTAACTGAATACTTTCCGCCTTCAAGCTTCAGGTTTAACAGGGCTTCTGTTGAATCTCAGTTTCCCCTCACAATGTGATTTTCAAAGATGTAGCCCTGAGCGAGGTTGAATTCATACAAATCATTGTGGATTTTTGCCACATGATGTGGCCATGGGTTCATGAATCCTGCTGCTGAAATGCAGAGGCTGAACAGAGGCCGAACAGATACGGGATTCACAAGAGCAGGATAGTCGAAAAAAAATGGCAAGGATTTTCAACCAAAGATGACTCAGAGAACATAGTGAAAACACAGTTAAATCGAAGAAAATGCTCGTTCAAAAACTAGTTTGACCTGCCGCTTTGAAACTGCAGTTCCATCGGGTTCATTTAAACCGCGGGGATTGACAGTGACAACTGATAATAGGTGTGGTATGTAGGTAATTGTAATACCGGCTGGATCAAACGGTGGCGAGTTTCTCGAAGTCGAATAAAGCGGACCACAGAAAGTAAGTCGACCAAGATTCGAAAGGAAGTTCCAATTTCCGAGGTGGACACGTTGACTTCATACAAATTCTTATGCCGACGTAGCCATGGGTTCACTAATCCCGCTGTCGAAATGCGGAGGCTGAAGAGATACGGGATTCACCCAACATACAGCGTCGCATAACCAGCAAAAAAAAATGGTGTGTTTGCAATCCAAGGATTCCCAACCAGTCAAGGATGACACGGAGAGCATAGCGAAACCGCGGTTGAATAGAACAATGCTCGTTCAAAAACTAAGTTGACCTGCCTCTTTCAAACTGCAGTTCCATCGGGTTCATTTAAACCGCGGGGATTGACAGTGACAACTGATAATAGGTGTGGTATGTAGGTAATTGTAATACTGGCTGGATCAAATGGTGGCGAGTTTCTCGAAGTCGAATAAAGAGGAACTAAGTCGACTAAGATCTGAAGACAAGTTTCAATTTGTTGGAGGATAGAGAGATTTTGAGAGCATCCAAGTCTAACAGACTCTCAGACATGAGACTGGCTTTCGAGAAGGTGCATCCGCACGCAGATACACATGATATGACAACCCACAGCTAATCAAGTCCGTGAATTGATCAGTCCATAGGTGACTATGTAGTGTATTGTCCATCCATCCGTCCCGCACACTGAACGGAGTGCATTTTAAATTGCGCCGCGAAGGCGGGTCGGTATCCCAGATAAGAGCGGATAACACCGTGCTCAGACTCAAAACACGAACGCGCCGACCATTATGCCGACCATCGTGACCACCACGCCCTGCATCCCACTCCCCCAAACCGCACCGGTACCCAACCGAACAGCCGCACCCGACTGGCTCGCACTCGGACTCCCACTCGCACCACCGCTCATCTTGCTAGCAGAGGGCGGCGTCGAGGCGGGAGCGCCTGCGGTCGGGCTGCCCGCAGGCGATGTTGACGCGGGTGTGGAGGCGGGTGACGTCGAAGCAGGAGGAGTGGACTCCGGGGAGTCATCGGAGGAAGAGGCGGGGGCGTCATCGGAGGTGGATGTGGGGTCGTCAGTCGGGGAGGCACCGATTATTGTGGCGGCGTCGGTTCTGAATATTCGGAAACGGTCAGCCCTGAGTTGAGCGCAAGGCGGGAAGGAGGAGATAATAGAACACTCACGTCGCGCTCGGATCCTGCGCTACACCCTGTGGGCAGCTGCTTCTGCCACTCGAGAATGATCCATCCTGACAAATAGTTATAATTAATACGACTCGCCGAGGAACAGGATGGAATATGGCGCACCACAGGGAAGTACGCACACAGGCCTGTGCCCTTGTATGTGCAGGTTACAAACTGTCCCGTGCCCTCAGAGCCAGTAAGCACGGTGCCGTCGTCATCAACGGGCGCGCAGTGGATCCTGCTGTCATCGTCCTGGCGTTTGGACTTCTCAACGACACCGACCTTTTTGTTGTTCACGAAAGCAGGGAGGTTGGAGTCATTGCTGTTCGACAGCGGCTGGCGGGCGAGCTTGGTTTTAGTGTTGACGAAAGCGGGCCTGTTGAAGTCGTTGCTGTTGGACAGGTGCTTGTCGTTCGGGTGCGGGCCGTCGTGGCGCTGCCCGAGTTTGTTGTTGCCGAGAGCGAAGCCGCCGCGGATGTATGGCTCCAGCGCACGGAGACGGACGTCCTGCACACGAGGCGGGGCGGCGACGGCACTGACTCGTAGGGTGGGGGCATCTACTGATCGAAAAGCGTGCTGTTTGTATGTGTTTGTTCTCTGCCAAATGCCGAAAACAGGTGGTTTTCGGATCGTTTCGTTTCCACAGTCTCTAGATGGGCACGGAGTGCAAACATAAAATATATTCATAACATTGAATAGAGTCCAAATCTCTTATATCTCAACTTTTGGTCTCCAGGGTCCCCCATTATATGCATTTCAAGCATGGTTCAAACACTGTTGTCTTTGTCTCTATGGTGTGGCCCAGGATGACTCCCAAAATTTCCAGTAAAATTGGGTCATTAAGTAGGCATGATAATGTATGAATGGCCAAAAATCCAGAATTTCTGCGGCCCCGGACATCGAGATGTTTGCGCAGAAACTTGATGCGGTTTAATCGAGAAAGATCAGAGCACGTGATATTTTTGATGTATCAATTGGAAGGCCGCCCGAAAACTTCCTCAATAAGATGTGTCTATATAGGCAACTTTGAGAGGGAAAGTTGGAGCTATGCCCAGAAGGATCATTTTGTTCAGAGGAATTGTCACCAACCTCCGTATTTGTCAAGATATCAATGATTCCAGTAGTAAATCAATCACATCTTGTCGAAAAATGGCAGACTCGCAAATTCCTCTAAATAATTTATTCATTTGTCAATTTTATAAAAATCCAAAGTGGTGTTTGAATTTTCGGGGTACCGTAGCTGCTCATCCCGCGCCGCGACGACGATCCGCAAACGAAAACCAAAGCTGATCATGGGATAAACACATACAAACAACACGCTTTTTGATCAGTAGATGCCCCACCCCACGTGACTGAGGGCCGAGGCGAGGATGATGAGCGAGGAGGTGGCGTGCATGATGTCCTCGTGGTCGTGGTTTGGTAGAAGTTGGAGAAAACAAGGAGGTAAGGGAAGGACGTGAGGGGGAAACAAGAAGGGCGTCTAGCGCAGGACGGTTGCCGGGAGCAAGAGGCGGAGATGTGCGTCGTGGACAAGAGACTGTCAATCTCGAAGATTGATGCAGATAGAGATGCCGATTGGCTGGGCTAGCGGAGAATCGAGATCAACAACAGATCCGATGTTGTGGATGAAACTTTCAGTTCGAAAGGAAGAATTGCGAGATGTACCCGTCCCAGCCCGTTCCACCTTCTGACTGCATTTCCGTTCTCCCACACTCTTCGAAAAACGGCGCGAAATACGACTCACGCTGAGGCTTTGCCGCATATCAAATCTCTCAAGATGAGTCTCAACTTTGAGTTGTTTGGAGTCCTCTTGTTGTTCGCCCGCCCATCTTCTCGGTATGTAGATTCAGTCGATTGCTGGTTAATATACATCGTTGTTTCCGCGGTTTGTGAATGGCTACTAAATAGTGCTGCGGTATTCTGTAGAGACGGGGAAATATGTATTCTGGATGAATAAATTTGATAGTGAGGCACTTACCTCAATGCCCAAGAAAAGCCGACGCCGGACGCGATGTCATTGTCAAGCCTCAAAGAACCTATGCAGTACAGAGGTTGACCTAAAGTGGTGATTTTGTTTTTTTTGAAAGAACTTCTGAGATCAAGTAGCTCGCAATAAATGTGCACCGAAGGAACCTCTGCTCAGGGCGCTGAGCACACTGCTGAACCGAGATGTACAGTACATAGACATATCACCGGGATCCTCAAGCCGAAGTTTGAGCTTCAAGTTGTGTGACTTCACGACAGAACAGACATGAATCTAGATAGGAAATGAGGCAGTGAGTCGAAATTGGACTGTCGCAGTGTAGTAACAGCTGAACATGGGGAATCTAACAAACTCCGACAAGCCCGGGGTTGGACGGAGCGGCCAAAGTTGACTGGATCCGGCCATCGAGGGAATGCAGAAATTGGTTATGCGGCCTCGAAGGAATTGTGTAGGACGTTAAGCTGGCTGCAGAAGTTTGGGGGGGATGGGCTTGGCGGTGAGATGCGACAAAGTTACCCCAGGAGTTCTGGTCTAAATTTCACCCAGACTCAGTCATGACGGGAGAGTGAAGGAATTGATTTATGCTTTGAGTCCGTACAGTCAACGCGACCACCGTGAATTTGATTTGAGTTTGAAACTTCCTTCCTCGGGTGAGCAGTAGTGAACAGTAGTAGTAATAAACTCAACTCAGTGCGTTGTATGTGCGATTCAGCCAGAACCGCTTCAATATTATTTGAACGTCAACAAGCTTGATGGCAGGATTGTCCGTCTCCGGGTATTCTGGCAAGTAGATGATGCCCCGGGGGACTAAGGGAAAAAATCAATCGTGTCGAGGAGTGGTAAGCCGAGATTTGAAAACGTGGGGCTGAAGAGTTTGACTGGAAAATAATACTGTGTGTCTACAGAGGAGCGGTGAATTCGCGGTAATCCCATTGTCGAAAAGAATGGACATTATAAGTCACGTCCTAGACGAAAAATCTTTCATGCAGGCGAACACCTCGTCCTCCGGCCAAGATGGCCACGTCGACGTCAACCGAGGCTCTAGGGGCAGTGGCGACGGCACGGCCGACGCATAAAGACGAGGTCTTTCGTGCTTGGATGTGCGCAGCACAGTATAAGGGCTGTGCCAAGGGCATTTCCACTGTAAACGAGGAGCGGTGAGACAATTATTCATTTATTGATCCACAAACCGTGTCCGTGTCCGCCTGACAGCACATCCGACGGGGCTCCTGAGACAGCCACAATGTTCGCGGCATGCGTAAATGACTTTTTCGAGGTGACTTGGGACGTACTGGAAGTCCACCGGGATTACGACGTCCATTTTGTCGTATGCGCCCATCCACAGCTCGGACCTGTGTTTCGCTGTCGCCGACCTATGGACACGCGTACCGCATTCTTTGGACCTCGGGGTGTAGGTCACATCCGGGGACGGGTAATAGTCTTTCTACCCCGGCAAAATTTGAATTCTCCACGTCAAAATTCGCCTCTGTAGGCGGCTACTCTGCACCACAGAAAAGGGGGATGCCAAAGGGGTCGAGGCTCAAAACAAATGCTTTATGGTTTATTGGCTGAGGATCCTCCATGTCGCGGTCCGGAAGGGAAGGGGAAGCAAACATGGCGGTGGAGGGGAAAGAAGCTGTTGACATTTCGCCCTTGACTTCTGACTAAGCATTTACCTTAAAGGGTAAGCCACGTTTTCAGCCGTCCGGCAAGATCAAATATTTCAATCTCCGCTGTGACGCGTTACAGACTCCTTTCGATCCTACCACCACCATCCGAATCGCCGATGCCACTTGTCCACCCCATGCTCATTCCCCTTCACCACACCGTTCCATTTCGCCGCCCCCTCTCTTTCCAATGCAGATCAGCTTTCTTACGGTCGTCAGTGGCACTTTTCGGCGGATTCGGCATAGAACGGTCACCCGGTGCGTTGCACACACCGCCGGACTGCGCGCGTGTTTGGCGCGCGTATGACTCTCGATGTTCTCGGCATCCTTCCACTCAAGCGAGCCCTCCACTCCCTGGTCTCCATCGTCTGTTTAATGCAGTCGGGTCTTGAAAGGGAAAGTGTCGAGCTTGTGTAAATAATTGCCACCCCATGTATCAACTTTCATCTACAAGCCAATTATTTTTGCTACACATTGTGCGGACTGCTATCCCAGTTGTGAAATCCCAAGTACTCCTGCCACCCGCCGGCTCTGCCACCTTGTCGCTGCAAGTGTGACATTGCGGGGTTTGAATTCAGCCTGTGCCGCAGCTGCCGTTCCCGAAAAGGGACTTCCCTATAAGGAAACCCAAGGGCGAAAAGTTGCAAACTGGGGAAAGACAAGCCCGGTGTGTTGCCTTCTTTGGGTGTGCTTGGTTCTGTTGATGATGACAAATAGGCCCTTACTCTTCCACCATTTCCTTCGTCTTTTAGACTTTCCATCCAAATTCGATGTCTATATATCGATCAGCCCTTTTAACTGGACCGCATTCATGTAAACGATAGCTTCCCTCCCTGACTCCTAGTCCCGATTTGAAACTTCGAAATTCCTGCTGGCGACCCATTTTTAGACGGCATTTCCTCCGAGGCCTTGATTTCTCTGGAGCCCAATTCTCTCTTGCACCGTAACCCGCCGACCCCGCTGTATCGGATAAGGAATTGGATGGGTACGATATGCCGAAGGGGAGGATACAGCGTACTTGACTCGTATTTTGCCCTTGACGCGCGCTCACTTCATTCCAAACTGGCAGCAGAGCAGATTCAATCCCGCGCCCACCTCGCTCTCTGCTGCTCCGTCCTCAAACTCGGTACCTGCTAACCCTCAGGACTCAGCACCGCTCTGGTTTTTATCCTTCGTTGAGCCTCGACGATTGCTCCTAAATTGTAATCTTTGTACAGATACGCAACACCCCGTTTGCAAATTTCTGCGTGTCTCTTCTTAAATCTTTCCTATCGGACGTTGGCACTGCAATTGCGTGCTTGACTGCTCCACCATCCCATCGCGACCAGTTTCCCCATGTCTCAACGGCCCGCCGTGTCTTCGCGTTCCACCGACATGTCTCGACTGTCGGGTTGCAACGGCGAGTACATAGGCATGCCGGTTCCCTCAAATTTCCCCCTCCTCCCTCGCCTCAACTGCATCTTGCAGGCCGTCGACCATCTCATTCGTCTGGCTGCCGCCGTCGATATCTCTGCGGGCTGAACTAAATCAAACTAACACTGACAGAATCTCCTCCTAATTGTCCACAATAAAATTCGGCACATGTGCTCGACTCGAGCTCTGCATCCCTCTATCAAAAAATGCATATCGTTCATGGCATCTCTACCTCCAAAAAGAAGATAAACACATGTACATCTGGGGACGAAACGGCTCCGCAAAGAAGGCAGGTCGAACGGGTCATCCGCGAGTTAGATAACTTGCGTGCCTCCAATTGAAGGTATCTAAAACGCCGCGCAACTGAACGTTGCGGTAATGACCAAATCGGCGTTTTCATGGAACGCACAAGCTGAAAGTCCAGGATCATTGGGGCTAGGCTTGTCAATGTGAATTTCAAACGCTTTGCATGACAGTCGGAGCTTGAACATAAAAATACAGCTAGGATGGTACACTTAGGCTTACCGGGACCCAGGGTTGCGAATTGGGTCTTCGAGTTCTCAGAGTCGAACAGCCTTTATGGCCCGATCTTCAATAATTCGCTACTTACATATGTGGGTTTGGATTCCATGAATCACAACCCTATACTTACTTATCGGTACTCAATTACAGATGATGACCAGATATTCGCGTCCAGTTGCTTCGCCGCATTACGCCGGCAGCCCATGGCATTTTAAGAACATGATAAGTATTTTTCAAGAAATCACTTCCTACCGTATGCGCTTTTCCTGGCGTGACTATCAATTTCAATCTCCCCTCGGCCTATGAAACTCTCACCTTCAGACGGGACAGTGTTCCTTTAGCAGTCGGGTCTGGGCAGAACTCTGAAGTCGTGCACAAACGATCGCTAGTTCCACAATTCTGTACGGCCATCGATCATTTCACACTCGCTGCTTCACTTGGCACTCACTACTGTTCAGGAGGGAGCGCATGATTGGATCCGGGAACCAAACAACACTCTGCATACATTGTCCGAAGCCAGTATACAAATGCGTACAAGCTGCAACGAGTAGCCGAGACCGAGGACTCAACGAATGCTGGCAAAACCGTGGGAAATGATAAATACCCCAAAGGCAAACCGCAAATGTACAGGAGTAATAAGCATACCGAGTCGCTGACAGTATGAGAGTAAGTAACGCTGAGCAGCAAAGCGTCCGGGGCCAAGATAAACAAGGGGTAACTATGGTAAACTAAAGAACTCCCATCTTTACTCACTGAAGCTACATATGCACTAAATTCGTCCTTTTCGTTCAACAGAAGAGTACAACAAGCTGACAGATCCTAGGCTTTCGTAGAAAAACCTTCCATATAATCAGCGACTCTCATAGCAGTATCTGCCCTCCTCATCCAACATCCCCAAATTGACCATACATTGAGTTACATTGGTTAGTTGTCTTTTCCAGAATTGAATGGTGTCCGTAGGAGGGTCCGGAAATCTCTGAAACAATATGTGAGTGCCACGAAACATCAGGAGCAACATTGCACACCCGAAGATAATCCAAGACTTCCTGCAAATCATCTGGATTGAATATTTCATTATGAATTTCGATATGATCCCGTGGTATTAATTGGGCACATTGCCTGCATAGGCTGGAGAGATCAAGAGTTTCGAGCTCGCGTAGCAACCTGGGTCTCGCACCAAGCTCGTTCAGGAGTAGCAGCCAACGTCTAAAGTGCTGTCAGAAATTGTATCACTCAATGGAAGATGATATGGCATACGTATATGGCCAGGCGTCGCTGTGGGTGATGAATTCCTTCGCACGAAAGATCCAGAAAAGAATTAGATCCTCGATGGTATCAGCAGAATCTGAATAGAGCTCCCCAGCTCTGTTGGGATTGGATAAGAAATCGAGAGGAGAGTCACCCGGGGAAAATTGGAAAGGGGAGGGGAGAACATTGCGTAATTCGAGAAATGGTGAGAAGATTCGAATGGTGACTCCAAGATGCCTAAGAATACCATATATTCCAATATAATGGGCCCCTTCATTCATGATTTCGGATGTTCCTATCCGCAAGATTCGCAAGAGCACCTGCGTCCTGAGAACGAAGAGAACGTCGGGGTGTTGTTGGAAGATTTTTGCATATAGGGAATCGAATTGGAACATAGGTTGGCCGCGGGTCGCATCTTCCTGGATATTGTTCAGAAAAGCTGCTATAAATCGGTGGTCTTCCCATAGCTCCACTAGATCCGACGGGTATCCAGAATTTCTCTGATCTTTAGTGATGAGCCATACATAACATATTTCATTCTGCATCATGCCTCTTACCTTTGGCCACTTTAACTGGGCATCAGCGAGGAACAGAGATCCTTGGAAGGTGTTGTTTCGCAATGCTCGAATAAGGATGTCAGAGGGTGCTGCATTTTTCAGCAGTTCAGGTAGCTCTTCCACAAGTTGACTGCGGGCAGGATGAGTTGAATTCCGCGTGCCGATACCTCTTACCGATATAAGAAACGTGCGGACTGCGTCTTAGGAGGTGAGGACAGCAATTGAATGATCCCGTCAAGGTAATCTGCTTCCAGCTGAGGCCTGGAAACACACCATTGACCAGACCGGCGTGCGTCACCCAAGAAATCTTCAAACGATTTGTGTAGAAGCCGGACCACATCGCGACGGCTGAATCGAGTACCAATTGGAGGCACATAGAATAGCGAGTGAAGTGGACGCAGGGTGCGACGACATGTCCCTTGGGAGAGGCCCAGAACACTGTCAACCTCCTCTGGGTTCAGCGTTACAGTAGAACTGTCCCTCCAAATTACGTGCACAATCAGAACATTCTGGGGTACCGGTGACACGGCTGAGAGAATGCTGGTGTACAGGGCGTCGAGGGGAGCAGTACTCTGTGGATCGAGATTTAGCAGAGACTGGAGCAAGGGGGAATCAACTTTCAAATTTTATATATAGGGTCGGAAAGTTTTTTAAGGCCAAATCCTGGACCCCCCTCCCCCCCGTCCGCCTATATGAGGAAGGAGTTTCCCACGGCTGGCCCGGCCATCATTTATTTGTTCATGTTATATATCTGAGTCAGCATCATTTGTCTTGTCTCCAGCAGAATTCCTACCTCAAATATAGTCAGGGAAGCCAAAAATTACCCCAGACCTTGAGTATTCATACAACACATATTTTAACTGACGGAAGGGAGGGTGATGTCAATTTGCTTACAGGCACAATGGCAGTGATTGAGTCCCGATTAGGGAATTCCGATCAATATCCGTGAATGACTCTCAAAAGAGTGTGTGTAAGTCAGAGGAACATTTTTAAGCATTGTTAAAGCATTCAGAGACCATTTTAAACTAATTCAAAAAGTAGGTAAAAAAGTTTTTTAAGCCCTTTTTCTAGACCCCCCCCCCCCCTCCCACCCTATATTTTTTATTTTAATGTTGATTCCCCCTTGGACTGGAGTCGTTCCTGCGGATCAGAGTATTCATCGTCGACGAAGCGTATAACGGTGATTGCGTATATGAAGATGCCCGACGACCTTTCAACCAGATGGGTAAGCTCATCGGCCGCCGGCCAAACTGACCCCAAGTGTATCCCGCACACAGCATTTTCGGAGTGAATCCTAGTAAACTCGTCCATAAGATATTTTCGGATATCTCCATAGGCGGCTTTATCCGCAGATATCTCTGCGGAGGAACATATGCCCACAGTTGCCGACGTCTGGAGGACTTCCCGAATGTGTGGTTCGGGACGACTGGTGATCATCAAACGGATGGGAAGTTGGTGACCTTGGATAGCAGCGATAAAAAGACGGAGAATTTCTTGCTGCACTTTGTGATCCTCGCATTCATCCAGCCCATCTATGACGATGACAGGCCGGTTTTGTGGGGCCGTAAGTCCCGCGAACGGTTCGATCAGCAGGCGTTTGAACTGGACCGCCAGTGCCCGCCCAACGATCAACCGATCGCGAGCCAAAACCTGTTGAAGGGGCAAGAGCAACTCGGGTACTGCTGTCGCGAGCTGGTATGCGATGGTGGGAATGAGTTTATGCCACGTCCCCCGTGTCTGGTGTCCGCTGCGAAAGAAAAACGATGCCCCGAGTGTGCCTTCGTGTTGGCAGTTCCCCGAGAACATCTGGGCGATCGCCGACTTTCCAACACCCGCTGAGCCATGAATCCACATAATTGTGTTCTGCGGCTCCGTGTCTATGGACCACGACGCTAGCTTGTCCAATATTGCGGTTCGTGTTCCGGGATGACATGCTGGTTCAGGAAAACGTTCCCCAGAGTCATGTAGCGCCTCCATAGAAACATGGCGAAAAAGGATGTCTATCCCTGCAACGGCAAGATTCAACCTAAATATGGATGAAGAATGAATGGAGAATGTGACCACGGACCGGATTCTCCGTACGAAGTCATGCTATACTGCACAACATCCCCGCCCACATGGTTAAATGTCGTGTTGGTGTTCAATGTGTCTGAGAAGGAATTCACATGGATTCTCCGCCTATTCTCGAAATTACCAGCAAAGACCTCATATTCTGACTCGTTATTGCGCAATACCTGGTCGTTTGTCGCCGTGTGCCCCGATCCCTCAGGGTTGTGGCGGTTGGAGCGAGGGTTAGCTGCAAGTGTATCTCATCAATCCTTGTTTCGTATCTAACACAAATTATGCTCACTGTACGGCCGGGTAACATCACGAATAGAGTCTTGTCGAGTCCTTATAACACCGTTCCTTGTGTTCCTGCTGCTACATGCATACACGGACTTCGATTCAAGGTGACCTTGGTTCGCTGCTGGTTCCGTCCGGAGAGGATGCGAGTTGAACACTTGGGACATGTTCCCGGAGACGTTATTGAAGGTTCCCCCGGTAATGAGGGATCCATCTGGCAGGGTGAATGTCATACGAGGGGGTTGAGGGAAAGAACGAGTTGGCGCTTGTTGATGAGGTAACAAGTACAGCTTCTAATATATTCAGCTGTGCAAACGGATCCCACGGACTGTACCAGGGTGACAAGACATGCCTTCGCTACGCTCCAGCAGTGGGAATTTCATGGGATATATAATTTCGGACGGGTCCGATGACCTTCTTTTATCGTTGACCCCCGCAGCTTAATAATTATCGCAAATGAGATGAATTGCATGAGTATGTGGAAGTGGAAAGATACATCGATAAGTGATGCTGGAATAGTACTGCTTTGCCACTTAGGAAAGAGATTGCTTGTTGACGGGGTCCGCAGTCGCAAAAAAAGCCCAGGACAGAAATGAAATTGCAAAGGATGATTTGGCCAACCGAGTTCGAGTTTTGAGGAGGATCGTTGGGTCACCACTACTTAGTCTTGATTCGATATTTGAGAAATATTTTGAATCCATTCGGGATGAAAGATAAGATCTTGTGGAGCCTTGTACAACAGAGATGAGCGGAGAACACGGAGGAGGACCATGCCACGCAATGCTGCGAGTCTGAGTGAGTACATAGCAGCATTGCCAGCCGGAAGAGCATTGAATACGGCACAGGATCGGATTCTTGCAGTTTGAGGGGTCGCAGGTTGAATCGCCAGCCCGTAAATTGAAGACAGGATGTCTGGTTCTAGGTTTGTATTGCCAGACTTTTTTGGCACGAGCGCAGAGGGAAATCAGAGAAAGGATTGATTGACACCGACTACGGAGTTCTTTTATCGCAGTGAAGAAGCGCCCGTGTAAAGCTCCACAGCTTTCGTATGCTGAGGTTCCCTGCGGCATAATTGGACTGAACAGCACACGGCGTGCCCATTTCTCCCAGCTGACCCAAATTGTAAAAAGTGCTGTTGACAGTTGAACTCGGCGCGAGCTGTCCAAAATAAGAAATTCACACGCTACACCGTTCCGAAAGCCGGCACAGCATCACATCACACATGCCGAGCGCCATCAAGTTTCGTTTACAGGGGCGCTCGAACATCCTATATAGCCTACGGTTCAAGTTCAGGCAGAATGAAGGCTTGGCGCGGCTCAAATACCCAAATGGCCCGGCCGAAATAGTACAGGCCGGAGAAACCAAAAGGCAAGCCGAGTTCAAATAGCCCGAGCCGAGTGCGCAAAAAAGCGGAATTATTAATATCACCAAATGGCATCAAACCGTCCACATAATTCCTACATATATCTTGCCGTCTGGCTGACTTCGACACTGTTGATTTCGACTTGATTTAACTAAATCCCACAATAATCAATTCGGGCAACGTCTGGACGTCCACGTGTCGATGGCTGTGCCAGCATCCATCATCACAATCTCCCACAATCCCTTTCCCCCACATGTCGCCCGACCGTTCCTCTTCCACCCTCACCCCGCTGAAGAGCGGTGACCAGTTCAGTCTGACTCTGGACCCTCCCGTTTCCAATCTAAACTCGCGCCCGGTTCCCCTTAACCCTCCGGAGCATGATGTGGTCCTAACACTCGTTAGCCCGATTCAGCCTGGCGTAGACTATGGATCACAAGTATGGAAAGTCGCTGTGGGGCATTTACCAGACATTTGCCTTGTTGCCAAGATCATCCAGCCGTCGATTTTAGACCAAGCTTTGTCCACCTCCGACCCGGAGGGAATTGCGACTCACGAGGCTGAGATATATGGGAAGCTTGCCTCTAAACAAGGACTTGACATCCCTTATTTCTTCGGAAAGCACACTGTGAATAATTTCGATTTGTCATTACTCTTTCTGCTAAATCTGACCTTGCTCAGATAATTACCCCCTCGGGAGAAGAGGCATGGGTTCTAGTCCTGGAGTACATTCCAGGTCCAACTGTCGAAGATGTGATTGACAAGGTTATCGAGTCACGAGACCCAGAGGCCGTGAAGACCTTGATACCCTGCGTAGGTTTATACACTGGCAACCCCGTTAACCTCTAACCCTGTATGATTTCAGTTTAAGAAGGGTCTCAAAGCAATCAGAAAGCTTTCAAAAAGCTCGTTGGCTCACGGGGATATCCTCGGTCCCAACTTCATTTTCATCGATACGCCCGGCACAGAGAGAGTCGTCATCATCGACCTGGGGAGCCTCATCCCCCTCGACGCCTGCGAAGAAAATCGCGCTTTCAATGACTTGGAAAATTTTTGGTGGCTATTTGCCAGAAAGCTATCGTGCTCAACGGGAATGCGCCTTCAATTCCTGCGCGAGACGCTCGACGAAAATCGCGGATATGCTTTCCTAACAGTCGAATGGGAAGAGAGTTGACGCATCGATTGACGCCCGAGCTGGGGTGTGTCAATGCGGTTAGCATGCCGGCGTTCTTCTAGACACTTTCTCAGACTTGAATGATTTACAATAAAACAATCTCTCTCTAAGACTATTTTTTTCAGAAACGCACAAGGAGTGTTTATATTCATATTTTCGTGTTCGAATAAGTACTGGAAATCCGCCCTGTTCCACTTCCTCTTAAATTGACGATGTCTCGATACGTACCAGTTGTGCGGAGTACTTAGAAAAGTGATTTCCAATGCGTGCAGGCCTGCGGCCTAGTTGTAGTAGTTCAAAATTTGAATTTGAACGCCAGGGCAGTGTCGATGCCCGGTGGTAGGCGCAATGTTTTCGGAAGGGAAACCCGGGAGCCTGTACACAAGAATAATTCCCAGCATCAAACTCCGGGGACGCCACAGGCTTTGGTGTTGTCGTCTTGCGGCAAATATTTTGGGCAGGAGAAAAGCAGGAGAAATCATGCCCACACACCCACTTCTCATCCAACGCCCCACCCACCCCTGATGATATGCCCGTTCTTGCCAATACACTATCCGTTAACTAAACAAACCTGCCCACTCCAACCACTGTGAGTTTGCATCCCCGGAACACCCCTGGAATCCCAAATTCGCACCACTGCCAGTTGACTGCCAGCGAGACATTGTAACTGCGGGCCAGTTCCCGCATGCGCCGTTGGGATTTTAAGAGAGACTTCGTCGTGCTTCTTTCCTCGTGCCTCCATCGAGAGAGGGAAAGATGGTTTCCACTGAAGGACAGCTCTCGAAAAAGAGCGGGCTGTGCCAGGTCGCGAAAATACTAACGACAAACCAGTCGGAGGAATCGTAGGTCCTTCTTAGAACACCCATGGAAAACGCATAGCCAGAGCTCACAAGGCATAAGGGCACAAGGTGTCGGTGAAGAAGGGGTGGACATGACAGTCAGGACGAAGAGAGCCAAAAGAGAGCTCGAGATATCAATGATGCGATCGATTATCTCACGCTCTTATTCAACTCACGCTCGTATGTTTCTGAGGTTCTGAAAAGGTTCCGGAAAGCGTTAGGCTCTGAAATCTCAGGGAAGTGAAAATCGAAATTTTGAAGCAAAAGAAATTGAACTGCCGAACTCAAATCCTGGAAAAAAAAATGGCGGAGTTGTGCCGGAGTCCCGAATTCGAACGAAACCGAAAGTCCGAATTCATACCAAATACATTGAACGCAATACATGAGCAGAAGGCGACTGATAGCTATGCTAGAGAGTACGAATCGGAGCGATGCCGATTTGAGTAAATACAACGACCGAAGAAACCAAAAAGCAACCCGAGTTCAAATAGCCCCAGTACGCAAGAAAAGCCGAAGGAAAAAGAAAGCCACGCGCTCAACTCCCTACACCCACGCAAACAACCACGCACCAACCGCGCCCGCCGCCAGAGCACCCAGCAAACGGCTGAATCCCAACGCCCGCGGGTGTTCAATCCCATGCCCCAACTCGTCAGACTCCGCCTCCGACTCCGACGCACTCTCATACTCCGAGCCGCCATCTTCCGAGGACGAATAGCCAGTTGAAATGGAACGTGGTGCAATGCAGCTGAACGGGCGGTACGCCGAGCGCCCAGCACGCATATATCCGTACGTCCAATGTGCGCTGATGGCGCGACCGACGGCGGAGAATGCCTGTTACGCGTCAGTCAGCATTATGAGCAGAAACGAAACAATAGTTTTTGTTGAAGAAATACACACCTCGGCCTCCTCCGCTCGCCGTGTGGGTTCGTAAGTCGTCTCGTATACAGTCGATGCTCCTTGTTGGTGCCCGATATGGATTTCGCGCCATGACGGCGGCGGTGGTGGTCGTGCAGGTGCAGGAGCTGGTGTGCGCCACGATGGTGGAAGCGTATGCCACGGCTCGTACTCCCGCTGTTCTTCCTTCTCCGAGTCGTACATCTCTTTCACCGGGGAATCAACCACCTCTTCGACGATGGGATCAACCACCTCCCCCTCCTGGGCGGATGCGAATGCAACAAACTCCTCAACACTGGAAGCGGGCTCGACATAAACTACCTCCACCACCTCCCTTCGTTCCGGACACCCACCAGGGCCGTATAGGAGGGATACCGTGGGCGCGGGTTGTTGATACGTCTGTGGTTGATGATCGTGAGAGGAGGGATACGTCTGCTGATGCGACGCGAACGCTAATGGGACTCCACTCAAGTACATCCCGCTCACGATTTCCTCCAGCGCAGCCGCAAACGCCGCCTCCCGCACGCGCCGGCCCGCCTCCGCGAGCTCGAACTCGTTTGTGTTCGGTGGGTGTGATGCAAACTCGCTCGGTGGTTGTGATTGTGGGTGGGGGTTGGAGGGAACTTGCTGCGGCGGGGTAAACTGCAACTGCGGCACGAAGCAAGTGGATTGTGGAGCAAATAATCCGGGCTGACTATGACTGTGCGCGGACGTGTATTGTTGTTGCGTCTGGCTCGAGCTCCACGTTTCTGGCTGCTGCGCGAACGAAAAGTCCGATGGGATCCCGAACGCTGGGGCGTACGCGTTTTGCTGCAGCTGCTCCTGCTGCGGGTACACCTTAAAATAAGTACCGTTAACATCCAAGCAAGTAAACGCTTTTGAATTAGAACTCACCACAATCGAAGCGTCCTGCTTCTGCTGTTGTGGCGGCGTCGCAAAGAAGGAGTTTTGGTTTTGGGTCGGCGCAGGTTTGGCGAAAGAGAACGCGCTCGGCATCGGGTTCACGAATGGGACGCCGGGCGGCGCATACATGGAGCCCTGCTGCTGAAAATACGTGTTGTAGACTCGGCGCGTTTGGGGGTACACGTTCGCCTGGACGTCCGACATCCCTTTGTCCTGCGCATGCGTATACCCCGACGCCGATGCCGCCATCCCATCCATATGCATCCCGGCTTCGTGCGGCACATGCCTCGACGGCATCGAACCGAACTTGCCCCAGGAGGGTTGCTGAAATTGTTGTTGCTGAGGTATGGGTCCCGGTGGGGGCGCAAATGCGGAAGGAGGCGGATGTTGGAACATCACCGGCGAAGGAGCCTGAGGTGCCGGATTTTGGAACACGGAAGAAGAACTGGTGTTTTGAAATATAGGCGGAGGATGATGATGTTTGAACACGGATTCGGACGGAGGAGGATTCTGGAAGTTCCCGGTGGGCGGTGAGTGTTGGAACTTCGCGGTGGGTGGAGGAGGTTGATGTTGAAATGCAGGCGCGCTAGCGGTAGCCAACCCGCTCGTGTTACTGTACGCCTCAAAGACACCGCCAACAGACTTCTGCACGTCCGGTCCCGCCGAATATTGCGCAGCCTGCGCCGTCGCAGCTTTCCTCTCGAACACCGCCGCGGTAGCCCTCTCGAACGTGGGCGGCTGTTGTTCCGGCGCATGTTCGTCCACAAGTCGGCTTGCGTCGAATCCCGTCAGCCGCCTTGGTTGCGGTGCGTGGGGGATCGCCCTCGCCCCGTGAGCATTCCCAATTTCGACGGGGACCGGTGCTGCAGCTCGCTGCGATACGAAGGTATTGACGGCCGGCGCGGATCGCGATACCACGGGCGGGGGAGGGGGCGACGGTGTGTGTTCACGGGGAACGTACTCGGCCTCCTGTTCCCTGAGAAACATCTTACCGTCGGCTCCCCAAGTATAGATGGGGGTCTTGACGCGCACGGGTGGCTGGATGGGCTGGGAAAGGGGAAGGTGGATGTAAGTTGAGGTCACTCGAGGAATAATTGGAGTAGAACGCACCCCATCCTCCTCGTCAGTGTCGTCCTCATCAAACTCAGTATCGACCTCCTCGACCACCTTCGGTTCAGCCCGCTTCCCCATCCAATTCTCGTCGCCAGCCTTGTACTCCCCCCGCATCGCACGCTGCAGGGCTCGGTACTGGTTCAGCGCGACGTCCGCCATGGTGAGGCGTTGAAGCACTTCGTCTTTTTGTGCGCGATCGAGGTTGCTGTATTTCATCTGTGAGCAGAAAAGGTATTGATTTGGTAAATAATTAGAACGGCGAAGAAACACACCTTCTCGACAGCCGCCTTGCACGCCTCGAGATCAGCGACGAGAGCCGCCTCCTCGGCGGATATGGGAGCGCTGGTGCTGTTCGTCATCGTCATTTTGGTGAGCTTGATTTATTTCGGGTGCGGGAGCTGGTGTAGTTGATACGAGAGACGGAGAAAGCAAGAATTAAGCCATCCGCCAGGCGCTCTTTATGGTTCGCGCTTTGGTCTTCCCGCGCGGTCGCCGGTCGGGCCAAAGCGCTGGCCAAAGAGTCGAGTGGCAACAACAATGCATCAGAGCGCAGCGCGGGTCTTGGACCATCGGTAGATGTGAAATGGTTTGTCTGCCATGAGGTGAAAGGCAGATGAGCGGGATTCGCAGTCTCTGCGCCGTGGTGAGAACAAAAGAGAGTGCGTGCGATCAGGAAAATGTCGAGATGTTGAATTGATCGTCGTGTGAGGTTTGGGTTATGTCAGCATTGGTCGGTTTGGATTTCTTGCGAAATATTACGAAGGGACGACGGAGAGCATGGGAAATATTAGCAATTGAAGATTGCATATAGAGATGATTTCAGCGACGAATGCGGAGCGAAAAATGCAATATTAATCCAGACAGAAAAACTGAAAGAAAACTCGGATGCAAAGTTTTTTTTTTTTTTTTTTTGCAGAGCACTGCCTGGAAGGATACGATTAGGAACGGGGCCATGTAGGAAGCGTGCAGGGATCGAGCTTGTTTGGCCAGTCGTAGAAGAATGAGGGGGGTTACGACTGCGAAGAAATCCCGAATGCACAATGTTGAGTCCACTACGCTGTTTTCGCGAAAAGGCAGGCCCGGAGCAAGAGCGAGCGAGACGGATGATATCAATGAGCTAATCGAACTCAATTGATCGAAAATGATGAAGGAATGCGGAGGGGAACGCGCGCCTGGTGGGCCGGCGCCGATGAGCGATATTATGGGGCGTAGATTCTTGTCAACCCTGACGCATGATAGTAAGTAACGAGCTGGTGGATAAATTGTTGTATACATATCCTCCTGTGATTATGACAGAATAGCAATGCCTCCAAAATACTTACATACATACTCGAGAGCACCATCGTTCCAACCGAAGACTTGAATATCACGGCTCAGAAGCTCCTCATAAACCAATCGCATCAAGGAGATGCAGACATGGCTCGCTCACTCAATGGTGAGTTCCAGTCCCAACTTGTGCTCGCACTGCCGGAGGCGGAGGAGGAGCGAGTGGTCCGTCGGGCCCACATCCGTCACGCCTAGCGAGACGAGCCGCGCACGGCCATGCGCAGGGGCGACACACCGTGATTCCACCATTCGCACGAGCCCGATGTCGAACGCTACCCCGGTCAGCGTGAGATGCATCAGCATAGGGAGCGGCAGGGGCGCGGCGGCGTCCGCTCGCTGCACGAGGCCGTCAAACACTGCGGCCGAATATATTTGCCGCTCCGAGCCGCGATGCAGCTCAATAATGTGGAGCCGCTCAACGGTGGGGAGGGTTGCAAAGAACTCAAGCATGCTGGCGAGCAGGTTACCCTCGAGGATGTGGAAGAATATCTCCAAGGAAGAGAGGGCCGACGCGGTGCGGACCAGGGCGGTGATGGCGGAAAAATCGTGAATTCGGGTGGATGTCACGAAGGAAAGGTGCTCGAGCGCGGGTAAGGTCAGTTGGCCGAGCGGAGGGTGGACACCAGTTAGCTTCAGGCTGCGCATCTGGTGAATGAGCGGCAACGAAAAGGTTAAAAACCGGAGGCTGCAGTTCCTGATGTTCGAGGCCAAAGGGAGAACATGAATATCGCCATAGTTCGCGTCACCGTGATAACTTGAAAGTTGGTGCCATGGGAAAGCGATATAATCCCGCCACGGAACGCCGGCGGATAATGTTAGTTTGATTAGACTTGGGCAGGACCGAAAGGTGTCCAAGTCGTTGAGAGTGCCAGCCTCTTTGAAAGCAACACGCAGTGCGAGCGTCTCCAAGAAAGGCAGATTGTCTGTGATTGTGCCCTGGACCATATTGTCGTAAAGGTGTCTCGGAAGGTAAAATGTGGCCACTTTCCACTGGCGAGACCGCGAGAGAAGTGTGTTGAGCACACCTCTACAGTGTAGATGCGGTGTCTCGTCATGGCTTTCACGACAAAAAAAGTCGATGGTTAGTAAATGGTTGCCTGAGCGTCGCAAGAACTCCTCCGTGAAGGCACCTGCATTGCTTAACCTTTCGGACGAACAATGAAAGGAGAAGCGTGACCAAAGGGCATGTGTTGAGAGCGCCACATCCCTCCAATGGCCACAGATGTGGCTAAGGCTCCATACACCGTCCCTAACGGTTGAGGGACCTTGCCGTGCGGGAGCAGTGTCGTCCATAAGATCAGCATAACAGATGAAGATCGTCGACAATAATTCAGTTGGCATTCGTCGGATGGGAGCGAGAAGCTGGTTGCAACGCTTAATATGATGCGCTACATGCATATCCTCCCGTTCGAGGCGGAGGAGATTCATCCGCGTCTCCATGAGCTGCAGCTCAAGACTACCCTTGAGCGCATGTGCCACACGAAGACTCTCCGCGATCTCTGCTAATTGAGGGCTGCCAGGCGGATCGTTGCTTTGGAATAGAGGTTCGCAAGCTTCAGGTAGAGCATAGGGCAGTTTTGACCCCCGCGCGTGGTAAATCTCTGCCATCGACAATGCCGCAGTCTGCGGCAGCAGGAGTATTGGTACTGTGGAGAACGCCTCAATGGCGATTTGAATGACATAAAACTGAATGCTCACCGCGAAAACTTTCCACAGTTTGTATCTCACCGGGTTGTAACCTTTGAAGTGGTGGGAGAAGGAAAGAAGCTGGTCACGTCTAGGTCACGTCGATCGATGTCCGTGCCAAGCAAGTGCCAAGCACACCCACCTGCCGGATAAGGCGGGCCGCCTCGGGCCGCTAGTGGACCGGCTTGAGCTCAAGTTGTCTGCACAGAACGCCGACCCGTCAATGCCGATTTCGGGAGTTGAAAGCATACTTTTATGTTTTCCCCGATCAATTGCAAGCAAGAGGACCAGAGGCAAACTTTCCTTTGTTCGTACTCCACTTAGTCTCCACCGGGAACAGATAATGGCTCCGGTTTTTCTTCTCCCAGTCTTCGTTCCTTGGTTCGTTAGCTCCAAATTGCACGTTCAAAATTCAAAGGTCACTCAACAAGGATTTGTGACCGGTCCTTGCCAAAGGGAATCCGGCCACACGCTGCGCAGTATGTACTGTGCAGTGGCAAGCAGCCTTGAAGCAGGCACATGGATCGTACCGCCAATCGATTATCGTGTAAGATGGTAACACTGACTTGAAGCGAACCTATCGCAAGCCACCTTAAGCGACCCATACAGACCTATACGGACCTATAACATGTTCAAAGATGGTCCCAATCTTTCCCAATCTCTCCTCCTCCAGCTTTGCAAAGTCCGCTTCCCAGTCGCCCATGTTTCTCAAGTTATACGCGGGGAAGTACGTTTTCGGAGGCGCAGCCATCGTTGCGATGGTCCTTTCTGTAAAGCAGATTCCCTTCGAGCACGTCCTGGTTGACATGCCGGCCAGGGAGCACAAGACACCCCAATTCCTGGCGAAACATCCGTTCCGCCAAACGCCCGCCATCGTGAGTCAACCATCTTATGAACCTCCGAGCACCGAAATATCCAACATCTAACATCATAATTCTGAGAACTTGCAGGACGACGACGGCTTCATCGTCTATGAGAGCCGCGCCATCTGCCGCTATTTCGCAGGGAAATACGCCGGCCGGGAAGCTACACTTCACCCCACCTGCCTCGAGGAGAAAACACGGTTCGAGCAGGCCGCTTCTGTCGAATTCGCGAACTTCAACCCGATCCTGAAAGTAATCAAGGAGGTCGTGATCAACCCGTGAGTCCAACCGTCGCGCATTGTTTTGCGCAGTGAACCGCTGAACGGGGGACCTAATACATTAACCTCAACCAGGTTCTTTGCTGTTCCAGCCAACGCGGCCGTCGTCGTCGAGGCATTGTCCGACCTGTCCGCAACGCTCGAGGTGTACGATTGCATCCTCTCCAGGCAGAAGTATCTCGCAGGAAATGTAAGATCACCTCCGTCACACATTATTCGCTGAGTGTGCATAGTATAATTAGGAGCTCACCCTGGCAGATATATTCCACCTCGCGTACGCGCCCAGCCTCGCAGACGCCTTGTTTTAATTTAGAATCTTTTAATTTGTTAGCGATGTCAACTGCCTGGTTATAACTATTAATTGCGTCAACTAGAGGCATCGATATCATGGCAAGCAGCGGTCCGAATGTCGCGCGGTGGGTGTTCAGCTTAACTCGTGTTGAACCAATGTTAAACGTCTCATTTTGAACTGTTGTTGAACGTCGACTGTTAGCTGGTGGAACGACGTCATTTCGAGACCTGCGTGGGTCAAGTTGAATGGGAGGGGAATGAAGAGTGTACATACTTATTGGCGGCCTGAGGGAATCGTGTAGTGAAGCGATGTTCGGCACCTGTGGCAATCAGTCGTGCAGGGAGGAATGCATATGGTAAATACTTTGAGTTTATTCGGAATTCAGATCCAGAAGTGTCCATTATTGTCATCGATGCTGAAGGTTACAGTGGAACGAACTGAGAGGTTAAGTTTTCGCGAACTCTGTTAGCAGCAAATTAGTAGCGCAAAATTCGGGGCTAACCGAGATCTCCCGCCTTTCCCCCCCGAGTAAAGGTCGCGATCCGGGAGGATCCGGGCCTGTTGTTTACGCGACAAGTTATGTACAACCCCTGGTAGTATAGACGGAAGCCAGAAATGCATCTGGAACATGGGTTGCCCGTTTTTTCCCGTTCCACCTGCGAACCAGCTTCCCACGATGGACTCGGGTTAAAGTTTCATTTCTAATCAGCTCTTGCTCGCTAAGCATCTTGCTCACCAAGCAGTATCAATCAGCTTCCTCCCAATCCCGTAACAAGGCCACGTCGAAGCATCAAACGGCAGTGCAATAAAGCAAGCCCCAGCCAGCGCAGCCTCTCGCATCGCATACCTTACCATCTGAACACCTGCAATCCACCATGGTTCTTAAATTATACTCGGCACCATACGCTCGGGGACCTGCCGGCCTCGTCATGTTGGTGCTGGCAGAAAAAAAGATCCCCTATGAACACATCGCGATCGACATGGCCAACAAGGAGCACAAAACACCAGAACATCTTGCGAAACATCCGTTCGGCCTGGTTCCTGTCATCGTGAGCGGTCTCGGCTCATCTTTTATAGCAATGTACTTTATCCTCGCAGGACGATGACGGCTTCATCTTGTACGAGAGCCGTGCGATTTGCCGGTATCTTGTAGAGAAATACGCAGATCAGGGTCCGGCGCTGGTCCCCACTGGGCTCAGAGAGAAGGCACTTTTCGAGCAGGCCGCATCCGTCGAGCTTGCGAACTTCAATCCATCGATATTCAAGCTGCTTGCGGAGGCCTTCGGAAAACCGTGAGTCAAGATTTTGTGTCGTTCAGATGAGATTAAATCAAGGACGTTCAGTCGCCGCGGTCTGCCAGTTGACGAGGTGGTCATCGCCGAGCATATGGCCGAGCTTTCCGCCAAGCTCGACGTATACGAGAACATCCTAGGAAAACAAAAGTACCTGGCGGGCGAAGTGAGTACGATTCAACGTCGGCAGCCGAACCCTTTTGTTCATCATGTCTACCTGTCTCGTAGGAACTCACCCTGGCGGATTTGTTCCATCTTTGCTATGCACCCATGGTGGTCGACGCCGGCTATGATGCCTTTACGACCAGGGGCCCGAACGTTGCGCAGTGAGTATTTACACAATTCGCGGATATGTGTGACGGTATCAAACCTCTCTCCCTAGTTGGTGGAACGCTCTTGTCTCGAGGCCCGAGTGGGTCAAGCTGAAGGCGGAGGGGGTCAAGAGTACAATGAACTGAATGAAAACGGGTGCGCGTATGCGTGTCATGTGTTGCCTTGATTTCGAGTTATATGTTGTTTCTGCTGTGGACCATTGAAAATGAATGGTGTCTTGATGAGGATTTGTGCGGACCTTGAAGTGCAAATCTGCGAAGATATGAGCCGCCAATGATTTCACACGTTGTCGCTGCAATGACTTGCAAGGGGGAAATTCAAGAAGATCCAGCAAGAGAAGAGAGGGGAAAAGTTTGTCATGGGAATGGAACGGGGCAGAGGTTATATGGTGTGCTTCGCCACGACTCGCCAAAATGGTTGCCAATGGCGCCATCGGCGGCATCAAATTTCAACCCCGGCTTGCCCCGGCCAAACTCCAACCGTGTTTTCAAGTAGCTGGAGGCCTACCCCGTGATCGCAGAGGGAGATGCAAGATGCACTTAGATTCATTCAAAGAACAGTAGGCTTTGACAGTTGAATTTCTGGAAGTAAGCCTGGCAGGCCGCGGCCGGACGAGAGAGAAAGAGAACCTGGTTCTTGAGTTCTACTGCAACTTGAGACCCTCGAAGGTAAGTACCAGCCAAGAGTATGAAAGGAATTTCCGGATCTAAGTTCAAATCGCAAATTTAAAGAGGACATTTTGGGACGGGAATGGAAGTCCGCGCGCGCGCGACCAACGGCAAAGACGAAGAATTGGTTCCTTATAGCGACAGCGGTTTGTTGCAGCCCTGGGAGGAGACTGTGGTGCGCTGTGGAATGTGGAGGCAGGGGCGTACTTGGTCGCGCCAGTGGTGCAAAAGCGTCTGCGAAGCTGTTGAATATCTGATAATCTACAGCTTTCTGCCGAGAAAGTTTGGAAGATGTTAAAATATCTACAGCTTGGAGGGCGAACCGAGGAACAATATTAATGTGGGGTTAATCACGACTACTTAACAGCTTTCATCCATGGGATGCGACCCTGAGGTAACTGCTGTTAAATTGTGAAATCCCGCAGTACAACGGGGGCCCGGGCTGCAGCTTTTGAAGAGCACAGGGACATGAGTAGAAAAGTCTGAAAGGAGATGCTACGCTCTTGGCTTTCTTGGCTTTGGAAACGCCGCCATTTGCTTAAACACAGCCAGCTCGCCTCAAACAGCATCACACATCTGCAATAAAGCAAGACCCAGCCAGTGCAGCTCTCGCATACTCACTATCTGTCCACTGCCAGAAACGACCATGGTTCTCAAATTATACTCAGCACCATACGTTCGAGGACCTGCCGGCCTCGTCATGTTGGTGCTGGCAGAGAAGAAGATCCCCTACGAGCATATCGCGATCGAACTAGCCAACAAGGAGCACAAAACAGCTGAACATCTTGCGAAACACCCGTTTGGCCTGGTCCCTGTCATCGTGAGTGTGTTTTCGGCTCACCATCTTCTGTATCATTGTGCTTTATTCTCCCAGGATGATGACGGTTTCATCTTGTACGAGAGCCGTGCTATTTGCCGCTATCTCGCAGAGAAATATGCGGATCGGGGCCCTGCGCTGGTGCCCACTGGCCTTAAGGAGAAGGCACTTTTCGAGCAGGCCGCTTCGGTCGAGCTTGCGACTTTCAATCCGTCGATCTACAAGCTGCTTTTGGAGGCCTTTGGCAAGCCGTGAGTCGTCTAGATTTCAAGCTTGTCGTTCAGAGCAGAATAATCGATGATGTTCGTGGCCAGTCATCTTGGTCTGCCAGTTGACGAGGCGGTCGTCGCCGAGCATATGTCCGAGCTCTCTGCCAAGCTCGATGCATACGAGGCTATCCTAGGCAAACAAACGTACCTGGCGGGTGAAGTGAGTACGATTCGAGTTCGCCGACCAAACTGTTTTGTTCATCATACCTACCTCTCTCATAGGAATTCACCCTGGCAGATTTGTTCCACCTTTGCTATGCACCCATGGTGATCGGCGCCGGCTGCGATGCCCTTACAACCAGGGGCCCAAATGTTGCGCGGTGAGTACCTACATAATTCGCGGATAGGTGTGAAGGTTCTAAAACTCCGTCCCTAGCTGGTGGAATGCCATTGTCTCGCGGCCAGAGTGGGTCAGGTTGCAGGCGGAGGGGGTCAAGAGCACAGTGAACTGAGAAAATTTGCGTGTATGGGGACGTATCGTGGTTGGTGGATAATCTTTTGTTCGACTTCGGATAAAATGTCGGTCCTCTTGGTCGACCTAGCTAAAAATGAATACTGTTTTTGTGTGGATGCCACTGCAGAGACGGGCGAGTATGGTGTTCCAGACCGCTGATGCACGTTATAATGGGCAGTCTGCTGCTGAGATTCGAAGGTTGGATCTTGGGTTTGGGAAATTCCACGAGGGAGTCAGCAAGAGAAGAGGGTGAAAGGTTTGTCACGGGAATGGAATGAGGCAGACGTTATATGGTGCGAGTCGCCACAATGGTTGAGGATGGCGCCAGCATTAAGTCTCAATCCGGCCAAACTTCGATCAAATTGGAAGCGCACCCGGCCCTTGGTGTCCCCGAATACGAGTCTGTAAAAATGGTATGTGGAATAGTCTACTGTAATTGGTAAACGCAATAAAGGTTTTCCCAGTCAAATTGTGAACACGCAACTTAATGCATCGCGCATCGATATCGACCCAAGCGCGGTAACTTCCAGGATGCTTTCGGGTAAGTAACAGCTCCTTCCTTCGACGACGCGTCTGCTGGATACACACGAATTATTCCAACCTCAACGTCACTGTCTGTTCTTCATCCACTTCTACAATCGTCGTTTGGAATGCTTCGACGAAATCGTCCGCCATGAAGGTGAGGGTATCTTTCAACGCACACCATCGTTAACTCTCAACCAGGATGCCAAACTTGCCAACTCGCCCGTCATTTGTTCCGGGTACTTGATCTCGCCGTCCCAATCCAGCTGGATTTGTTTCGGTGGCAGCATCCTCTCAACTGCTGAACTATCGAGTGCGCGTTCCGGAGTAGATAAGCGGTTAGTGACAACGGAGGGAAATTTTCATACGGAATACTTCTCGAGACACGTCTTCGTCGTACTTGACCACCGCTCCTTCGGAATCAGAATTATCCAGCTAAAATGCACCTACTTCGGCCAAGCCTCACACTCAGATGTGTGTGCCCCTCTTCAGTCCCAAGGAAAGAGAAATCCTTCAAACAGTGCATCCGCGCATCCGGTCCAACGGTCTCCGCCATTTCTTCCAGTAGTCCACCGCATCCTTGCGCTTCCGTTTGAAGGTCCACCGCTTCACCAAATCCGCGTCCGCCAACGTTTCCGGCAGCGTCATCCGCCGTCCCAGCAACCTCGTGCTCCTCACCGTTGCACCGGAACGCGCCCTTAATGGCTCGGAGGAGTCAGGACCTTCGGTCACCCGGTGGTGGGTCACGGGCCCGCCGCCCGCGGCGTGAGATGTAAGTACGGCAACGTGGATCTGCGTGAGCTCGTCGAGCGTGATAATCTCCTGCGGCAAGGAAGCGTCCACGTCGACGTCCTCGGCACCGGTGTAGCGGTAGATTCAGGTCCGGGAGATTCGGCTTGGTGGAGGTGTAGAGCAGCGCAGTGTTTGGTTGGGCTTGGCAAGAGCATTAGTCTCGTGATCCGCGTAGCACAGCCACAAGTCGCCACTTTGCTTCTGGGTCGTCGCACTGTCGCAGCTTCTGGGTCTCCTCAGCCAGACTCGCCGTTTCCACCGGCGTGAAGAAGGGCGCGCATACTGGCGCGCTCGCAGATTGCCAGGATGTCGAGACTCGATGAATTGTGCACGGGTGTCATCGCCGCAGTGGAGAAGTGCCGCTGTAATAGAAAGGGGTATCGCGGGGTAAGCGATACGTGAGAAATCGACTTATATCAGGGCTCAAATACTGGAACCTTTAATATAATCAGTCGAACACAACTTTCACCTAAGAAGTCTTAGATCTCAACCAGAGCTAGCGTCGTAGTTTCGATATGTAAGAATGCTGTTATCAATAATGATGCAAGCTTATAGCGTTACACCAAGTTGAGGATCAAGTTCGGGAAGGATGAGCGCTGGCGGCCCGGCTTAGGATACGCATATAGCGGAGTGTGAAGGTTTCACGGTAGTAGATTGCAGTAGTAGGTTAGAATAGGGTTACAGGAGGAGGACAAGCCTCTTATATACCTAAAATCTAGCTATGAGTCATTGACCCGGTGACTCAATAACGACTGCGGAACCGCTGCGGACACCGCCCGAGCTCGGGGACAGCCCGAGGGAAACCCGAAGCATGCCCGAGTTGAACCGTGGGAAATAAATACTTAATCCGAGGCATGTAGGCTAAAACACGGGTAAATAAGCAGTACAGGTGCCAATATCCATCACAGCCGCCTTGCGGAAGGCGAATACCCGCTAGATGAGCAGACCCCGTTCGCAGTGTTGCTCACCTTCGAAGCGGTTCACATATGGGCACATGGGTCTTCCTGGGGCGCGGCAACATCGGTGGCAAAGTCTTCACAATCTAGGATCGCAGCGACCCCTCCTCGTCCAGCTCTTCCGAGTCGCGGAAGACAATACCGGAAATCTCGTCATGACGTCGGTTCACTGCCTCCAGCACCCCCCTCGCGTTCCTCATGCTGGAAAGTCAGAAGGCGTATGTAATACTGATGGTTAGCGTCACCCCCTACATGAAACTGAAGGTGTAAGTGCCTCGATGGCGTGAGGAAAGATCACATACTCGGTCATGGTGATATGCGCGCCCTCGAATTACTCTGGACGGTATTAGTTCCAACCAATCAGACACGTCGACACTAACCGGTACTAACCTTCATAAAGTGTCAACTTCTTAACCGTGTCGCCGAGTGATCCAGTGTCTCCTGGCCGCAGCGCGCGGTTGAGTACCTTCACATCGAATTGTCGAAATTGTCGAAGTTACCAAGGAATCGGACCAACGTTAGGACGGCATTTGATAGTCGCAACAAAGTGGAAAGTTTTGGTGAGACCTTGTACGATTTATGGTGACTTCTCTCCTTGTAGTGCCCTTCAGAAACACGCAGGAGACATCAACATATGATCCAAGAGCGAGGCAAGTCGGCTCAGGCATACTTAATCCAGCGGTTTAGGATCGTCGAGAATTGTCTAGCAGATATATATTGATTCAGGTGAGTGAACGCTCCATCGGAGCCTTATATGAATCAAATCACCACCTTTCCATCTGCACAGGACGGAGCTCAGCAGAATTTCTGGTCAACTGACGTGTCGTTGGCACTGGATTCCTGAAAAGCTCTAGGTTATCATGTCGTATCTTGCCAGGTGAGTCCCTCACAAGAACGTTCCAGAGAGTTCAAACAGTGCCCTCACCGGATCCGCGGAGCCGTATTCAAAACACATTTTTTGAGAATGAGGTAAGAAAATTTGGAAAAGAAGGGCGTCCTACATAGATCAGATACGCGGAAAACAGTTTGTACATAAGCTCGAGTAGGCTCAAGTCCAGTTGCGTGGTGTGCATGTTCGAAGAATGGTCATTTTTTTTTGTCCAGCTGAAACTTCGGAGCCACAAGGCTGGGTCTGTGGTTACTGAAAATCTAACCATTCCTTTTCGACTGGGCTGAAGGCGTTGAGACCCAGCTAACAACCCACCAACACTGATACTCACCCGCAAGATTTGGATCCAGGATTTGAATAACATACACAGAGAGTACAGTGTACACTACATCATCATGCTGGGGACCCAGGATTTTCCGACACGCCTCAAGAGTTCAATGTATTTCTTCGACTTAACTTCTAGAATTTAGAGGGAAGGTTGAAGTACGCCGTATGTTTATGAGAGGTTCCTTCAATTGTAAACCCTGCGTATTAATGTCAGCGGAATCCTGTGTCGAAGAAGGAAGGTTAATCTTACGAAAAATGTATTGGGTTGACGTGCTTTTAGCCAGTTTGAAGTGCGTGAAGCCGAACAACGGTTGGCTGTGAACTTTGGAACCAGGTTCGGCGAGAGGTCCGAACCGATAAGCATGATCGCTTGTTGGGCGGACCACTAGTTTCGTACGTGGGGAATAAGACCACTGATCTTCGAATCCGAGATCATGTTGAAACCGATCCGAGTTCTCGGCCCAGAGATTGATCTTCTCGTGGAAGTAAATCTCAACTGCAAGAAAACGCAGATATCAGGGCGGAGGTTGCGGAGGGCTAGTGGTAGCAGGCATCGCCGTACCTGGATTCGACAGGTCACCTTCTCTCGGAAGATGCAAGGTGTAGGTTGGGATGATGGAGGAAAAGTTTACTTTGAAGAATGGGGCATCCGAGCTCCAACTGAGTTCGTCTATCCGGCCAGAATGAAGGATAATGATGTGAACCTCGTCGGTGTTGGCAATCCTGTACCCGTATATTTCCACGTTCCAGGTCACACCCTTGGCTCCGTTGGCCTCTACACCCGAAAATAAGTTGCGAGTCTCCCTGAAACCATATTAAAAGAAGTTGCAGAGAAAAGGAGAAGTACCACTTCCTGAAGCCGCGGGTGCCCGCGGGCGGGGTCAACAGGTTGATGCGTCTGAGAAACCCGATGTTAGACATCGGATGTCGCTATGGGAGATGACGAACTGGGTAGCCATTGAGTTGAAACTGAGATTTATCTGTTGCAAGAGAGACTGAGTCAAGTCGGCCTGAGGATGATGTGTGGAATCGAGGGCTTTTATAGGGGACACTGCATGCAGATGACGCACAGCCTGGTTGGCCTGTAATGGTGGCATGTGTAGGCTGTGCGCTCACGCCTTGGGAGATGCTACTGTTGAACGATGCTGTTGACATGGTTCGAGTCGTTCGACAGACTGGTCAAATTTACAAACGACTGACGAGTTACATTGCAGAACTTGAACATACTGGGCTTAGACTTCTAACAATCAAGTCAGTTTTCCGGCCTTTGAGGCTGTTCTGAGTCGACGTATACTTCACAAGTTCACAAACTTGGCATGACACAGCCTAGTAGTAAGTAGAAATGAATTACTAACGTTGGACTGTTATCCCTAGAGAAGATGTCTCTAGGAACAGGAGGTTTGACCGCCCAGCCCCAGAAGAACACGGTCCAGACAAGCTTTCAGTCTACTACCGATCGACTTCAACCTAGATGTTTGGTTAGTTCAACGTCCCGGCCAGTCCTGTCGCAACGAGTTCTAGAGCCTCACTATCCACCAGCCGTCTGAGTCGTCTGTATCTTGTCATTATGAAGGACACCCTCGCCAAGGTCGACCCACTACCAGGCATAAATTTGGCAGCCAACATCGCTGCTATTACCGGCAGCACATTGGCTCGCGTGATTCCATCCATTGTGAACTGTGCGTGCACCACATAGAACGAATAGTAATAGAACAATCTGAGTGTAATTCAATGCGGGATCCGAGCGGTAGGCAGCGTCAGTTGAAGTTGCGAGTAGGTAGATTTTTGGCACAGAATTTAGCTCACAGCTTACACCGAACTGAATCCGAGGGAGAAGCAGATCCTGGCTGAATGTAGGCAGGTGGATAATTAAATTTTTCCTAGTTTCAAATTCAAATTCGACACAAGTTTCGTAACCAGTCATCGGACCGCCTAGTGGGAGAACGAATCCCAGAACTCGAGCTGCAATTTTAGCAGTTTGCACTCAAATGCAGCCATTGCTTTGCTATGCTGGGGACACAAATAACAACGAAACTAATTTTCACGCGCGATATTGGGTCCAAGGATTTGGGACCATACACATATAGAACGGTGTACACCTCATCATGCTGCCATGGCCCCTGTAATTGTCTCTTCTCCCCAAACAATACATCTATTTGAATTTCACCGCTACTCTTTGGGAAGATTGAAGTATATGGTCTTGGTAAGAGAAGTGCCTGCAATGTTGAAAACTGAAGACAGATGTTATCAGAATGCCACCTTGAAGAGGGCTAAAATTTACTTATTGCGTATTGGGTCTCCGTTCCTCCAGGAAGTTTGAACTGTGTCAAGCCGAACAACGGTTGGTTGTAGACCACAGGGTCAATGCCAACGGGTCCAAATTTATAATTCAGGTTGGACACATGGTGGATGACCGTTTTCGTCTCAGAAACCCACTGATCTTCGAGTTCCAGAGTGTATGGAAACACATCATCGTTCCCATCCATGAGATTGACGTTCTCATGGAAGCTGATGACAGCTGCAAGAAACGGCGACTATCAGCACGGGGGTTGCGGGGGGACGGAGACGGACATAGTACCTGGATTTGACGAGTCGCCTTCTCTCGGTAAGTGCAGCATGGAGTGTCCTTTCAGGGACCAAACTAGCAGTCCGAAGATTGCGTGATTTGAGCTCCAGGTCACCTTGTCCAACTGGCCGGAATGAAGGATCACAATGTGAACTTCGTCACTGCCAGCAATCCTGTACCCGTATATTTCTACGTTCCAGGTCACACCAGTTGCAATGGGAGTCGACACATTCTTAAACAATTTGTGAGTCTCCCTGAAACCATATTAACGGAAGTTGCACAGAAATGGAGAAATATTACTTGTTAAAGCCAACGGTGCCCCAGGGCGGGGTCAACTTATTGATTCCTCTGTGCCAACATTGTGTTAGACACCGTCGTTGGATATGGGGAATAGGACAAACCGCGAAGCCATTGTGTTGAAACTGGGATTTATCCTCTGCTGCAAGAGGATGAATCAAGTCGACCTGAGTACACTGCGTGCAATTCAGGTGTTTTATAGGGTACACTCGCTCGGTTCAGTAAGACAATGAACGGGTCATTCGGGCTGCATTTATTCTTAATCGCGACATGTGTAGATTGCCTGTTGACGTCAAGATTTAGGTGACACTAATGTTGAACTACGCGGCGGACGTGACCTAACGGGTTGCTAAAAAAATTACAACGGCTTAGGACTTGCATGGCAGTGGCACTTATCCAAAGCTAATCCTTAGACCGGCCGTGACTCTCTCAATAATGTTACACTTTTTTGAGGCATTTCAATGCAACATTTAGTCAAAGCATGTTTCGCAAACCTGACATCACTCGCCCTAGAAGCAATAAAATCCAAACGTTGAACTCTGAACCCCTCCAGAAGATGTCATTAGCAACATGCACTCACGAGGAGACTTGACCGGTCATTTATGAAAGAACACACTGTCACACAGGCAGCCTGTGTGTGACAGGCTTCTAGACTTGCTGAGTTCCCCTCATCGGCCAGGATGAACTTCAACCTGGACATTTGCTGAGTCCAGTGCGGTCGTAATGGTTATTAAGCACTGGGCTCATTCTGAAGTACCACTATCAACTAGTCGACCAGTCCGTCTATTCTGTTACTGTATTTTTTCAATCAGATCGACACGGGGTGTGACGCGTGACCACCCGGGACCAATTCGCTCCAATTCGACAATTCGATAGCCCCGAAATTTTCGCGTGACCACTGGAAAATTTTCGGAAATTCCAGTGCGAAATTTCATTTTTTGGTGTTTTTCAAGGATTTGGCCCTGCGTGACCCGAATTTTTGGTTCGATAAAGCCGTGAGTGACGCGTGACCTCAACCAAAATTCGATATCGACACGGGGGTGCGTGACACGTGACTGTCGACCTGATTGAAATAATACAGTACTTACGTTGAAGGACAACCCGCTGATGATGACGCACTATTAGATTTCAACTTTCAACTTAGCAGCCAACATCGGCTGGTGTTAATTCCGATTACCACTTCTATGTTACAGCTAACCTGAAGTTCCTGGCAGTCTTCTTCGAATTGTGGTGTCTGATCGAGCTGCAGAATGGAACCTGGTTGCAAATGCGGGATCCGACTCAACGGACCGCCTCAGCTGAAGTCGAAAGTACTGTGATATTTCAATCAGGTCAACAGTCACGCGTCACGCAGGCCTTTATCGAACCAAAAAATCGAGTCACACCAGGAACATAGAACATTTTCCCGTGCTTGTAACCCTACCAGGGTGTCAAGCTGAGGAGGTACTTCTCTATGATTTGGAAGAAATAAAAGCCACCGGGAAACATTCTGCAAAGGTGGATGTCCAGGGGATGGGGGTGGAGTCGGACCTTGCATGTTGCATTTTGGTTGTATTCAAGAAAGATACATACTAGTAACAGAGAAACTAGCAAACATAAATATCATGCACCTGACAATGGTGGCACTGACATTGATTTCCGACAACGAATACCGAGTGTCGTAGTATACCATTTTTTCCCCGGTAATTACCACCATACTCGATCGTGGAAAAGAATCAATTACGGCCCTTAGAATTAAGGCTTTCTAAGGCCTTGCCCTTAATTAAGGCCTTGGAGACCCTCAAAACCCAAATTAAGGCCTTAAGGGCGAACACTGATTTTGATCACTTTGTCTCAAGCCTCTCTCCGAGATTGTTCGGCTCGCCGGACCGGAGACAGGCTTGCTCCGAACCTAACACAAGCAGCGCTATAAACCAGCCGTGATCATCGATCAACTTTGTTAGACGATTTAAACTCCGCTGATCCGAGATGAGTCATGGTGACTCTCTTCTATGTAAACGAGTACATACAAGTTTAGTAGCATAGGCATTCGGACTAACCTCGGCTAGCCTCCGAATGCCTATTTCTGTGGCGAAGGACTATTGCCGATTGATCGGCCATCACTTCAGCCATTTCTCAAATTTTGCACTAAGTCCTTCCTTCAACAGCATTTTAGATACCTCAACCCTGACATTAACCGACCCTAACATTAACCAAAACCCTACCTCAAAGCCTAACCACTCACCTAACCTCTAACCACCCAAACCTTAACCGGCCGCTGCGCGGCAGGAATACGGCAGAAACAGTGCCGCCATCATTATCTGATTGCTCCGGATGATGGATAGGCGTTGGAGCCATCAATAGGCATTCGGGCGTCGGTCCGAACGCCTATGCTACTAAAGTTGTCGTGCCTCTATGTAAACTACTCAGTCTGCTTTGCTGGTGTCGAGGTGCCTTAGTGTCCGCTCCGACTGACCTTACCAAGTAGCCCCATCAATTGCAAGCTACGCCTCCAAGTCGTTCCAAACGTTGCACCTTTAGTTCACTGTTCTTCTCGACCGAATTCTTGGGATCCGGACACAGGCGCACACCACTGCTGAACTTTACAGGTGTACTCTAGGGCCACGATGGACGCGGGCGTACGTTGGAGAGCTATTCCGGATGGGCTACCGTGCTCAGTCGCATATAATGAGCTCTCCTTTACCAACCCTCGATAGTCGCTCACCACCAATGTCAGCCTCTATCGTAGGAACACTCCCTATCTCTCACTCTGTTGACGCCAATGGCTCTCTGGCCATTGAAGTCTCTCTTCAAATCCCCCCAGCCAAGGTCGCACCCAAGTTTACACTTGCCTACCACTCTGCTTCCACTGGCGCATCTGCCGCTGGCATGGGATGGGCCTTGAAAGGCGCGCCCAGTATTCAACGCGTCGCAGCGACCCAAGCTCAGGATGGTTTCCGTGGTCAGAATTTCCCGCATTGTTTGACTCTGCTCACATTCATCACAGGTGTCGTGAATTACAACGAGGATGATCGATTTTCACTCGATGGCCAGCGCCTTGTTCATACAGGTGGCAATGAATATCATTATGAAATTGAACAGTGGTCCAAGTTCGTTGTGGAAGGCAATCCCAAGAATCCCACTTCGTGGACCGAGTATCTCCCTGACGGTGGTATTCGTTCATTTGGCAGTACTCCAGTATGTGGGTTCATCTTGGTGCTGAATTTTACTCAGGCGTTCGCAGGACTCGAATATCAAAGCGTCGAGTCAGGACGCAACGCGAGTGTGGGCTCTTTCCCATCAGTCGGATGCGTTCTTCAACTACATGTCGTTAAAATACTCGAACGATCACTCCAACGGGACCTATTATCTCACAGAGGTGTTGTATGGAGGAAACCGGACTTTGAACATGGCGCACCAGCGCAAATTGCAGCTCGAGTACGAAACTCGCCCCGATATCAGCACGACTTACCTTGGGGGTTCCGCGATCCGCATGGACAAACGGCTGAAATCCATTTCCTCTTTCGTCCATAACAACTTGGTCAACAGACACTTCCTCGAGTACAACACAGCGCCTTTGACAGGTGTTAGTCGTGTCGCGAAAATTTATCTTGCCGACGCGAACGGTGCCACAGTTAGACCGCTGATCTTCGATTGGGTCAACGGTAACCCATCCTTATTTGATTCCCCGGGACCGACGACCTCCGTGAACTTTGTCGGTACCGAGGTTTCGATGATGCCAATGGACGTGCTTGCAACAGGGAGGAGCGACACCGTTGTGGTGTCAAAGCACCGGGTCTCCAACAAGTATCAAACTCGAATCGCGACCTATTTGTCCAACGCCTCGGGGGTGGTTTCCGCGATTCCAACCTTCATCAACGAACAGCTTCCTTACCATGCGTTTATATTCCCTGTCGATGTCAATGGTGATGGACGAACCGATCTTGTTGGCGTTTACTTCATTTCTCTATTTTTATGCTCACGCACTGCACCCAGATCCATATTTCTTTGGCGACAACGACCCGGGAATTCACCATAACTGTTTTACTCTCAACAGTGAATGGCTTTGAAGCGCAGAAGTCGGTGAAATTTAAACCAGTGTCTACAGCTGGAACTTTCCGATGTGGCGACTTTGAGGTAATTTCCTCAATCTAATATCATAATCCGTCTAACTTGTCGAATTGACTGCAGGGAAACGGTCATTTGGGCATGCTTTATGTATACCAGAAGAACCAGCCTATGTCTTCCAGCCTATTGATACAGTTAGGCAAGGCCCCTCATTTGCTTCTCCGGCAAATTGGGGAGATTTCAGGGGCATTGGCCGTTCAGATATGCTGCTGAATACCCAGCACGCTACCAGTTTTGATATCTGCACGATGCCATGTGCCTCCTCGCAGCCTGTCGACTTCCTGGCGAGCTACACCAATGGCATGGACGCCCGGGTTGCGGTTCTGTACGCCCCGCTCACGGACCGCACTGTATACGATGTCGACGACAATTTCTCCAACTTCCCTTTGGCTGCATCCAATGCCATGGCGCGCAATGTATCCTCCACCGCCCATCTCTCAACCTCCAGCGTTTCGGAGGCGTCTCACAGTCGGTGTCAACTTGTATACTTCCCGTCCTGGGTCGTTAAGCAGGTTGTCGGTACTCCCTATTCCGCGAGGCCCACTGTACAGGAGCAGAACGACTACACTTACCGCAACGCGTTGTTCAGTTTCGATGGTCGCGGCTGGCTGGGGTTCCAAACGATGACCAAGTCTGCCAAAGTTCTTGGGACATTGGAGTCGACATGGTATCTCCAGAAGTTCCCTTTCTTGGGGCAAGTGGATCGGACAGAGACGAAAACAACTGCGGGGCATTTGCTAGGCTCACGCCACTACACTTGGAACTCCATCTCGCCCACGGCAGATCACTCGCATTCGATTCAGATGTCGTCTTATAGCCAGACATATCACGAGGGTGGTACCCTGGCATACACTGTCAATGCGGGCTATTATTACGACGCATACGGCAATCTCACCGAGGTGAACATTGTTTCCCCCGAAATCGGCACCCCCGCGCTTTCCATCATCTCTAGCTTCAAAAATTCTACTGGTGCAGTCTGGGTCATCGGGAACAAGACATCTGAGGTGGTGAAGCAGAGCGGTCTCCTCATGAAGGAAACCCGGATAACTTACTTTTTTGGAACACAGCTACCCGAGCGCACAGAAAATTGGGTGAAGGCTGATGAGTGGTCTACCCAAACGGTCCAGATCGATGCCACCGGAAATCAGATGGTCGTACGCGGTCCTGCTGGCGCCCATAACGAGTTCAAATACGATGCGACATACTCCCATGCGATTTTATCCACGACTTTTGTTTCCGATTATGCTGCCCCTCTCACAGAAACCACACATTTTGCCCTCGAGTACGGGAAACCGCTGTCGTATACAGACCCCAACGGCAGCACAGTCTCATTCGTCTACGATGTCCTTGGTCGTGCCCTGGAAACATACCAGTACGATGTGACTTCGGGGAAAACCCTGGTCAAAACAGAATCCTTCCGATTTGAGGGCGGTCAATTCAAACGTGTTGCGAAGTCGAGGACTGTATGGGGGGAGGACAAATGGCTTCAAACGGTCGAGTGTCTTGACGGTGCGGGTCAAGTATGGCGCAGTGAGCGCCCCAAACCGGACGGCTCTTTGCCTCTCATCTACAACGACATGGAGTATGATGGAGCCGGACGTATAACCGCTTCGTCGCGCGACTACTTTGCAGGGTCCTCACCTGAATTTACCACTTACAAGTATGACGCCCGCTCTCGCACCCTCGAAGAAACTGCTCCTCCTCCATCCTCTAATCTCCCCGCTACCACCATAACTTCAGCGTATAAATTCTCCTCCGGGCTAGCCGAATGCATCGAAACATCTTCTGCTGGAAATGTCTCTAAATCCGTCTCCCGCAAGACCCGATACCTACCGAATGCCGACAACCCATCCGTGGATAATCTGATGAAGCCGTTTGTTGTTATTTCCTGCGATGAACTCTCCCAACAGGTGGAGACGACTTTTGATGGCCTTGGACGACCCACCTGTGTCAAAGATCCGGGAGGGGTTCATCTGACACTTTCCTGGGACGGGCTGTCCAGACTTGTGGAGCGGCGAATTTTCCAAAGTCCCTGCGACATCAACCACTCTGCATTCCTCTATGACGACGTACGGCGCACAACCACAGTTCGTAATGTATTGACAGGGGAGCTGACAATCACCTCATACGACCTCTGCAAGCGACCAATATCGATGTCATCGCCGGACGAGAAACTGGCTTACACCTATGACACCGGTGGTCAGTTTTCTAAAGGCCGTCTGATGTCCGTGGTCTCGCAGACGACAGGTCTTGCGAGGAACTACGACTATGATATTTATGGCCAACTTGTCAGCGATGTCCTCTTGCTTGACGGCGAAAGCTACGGGACTGCTTACCATTGGTCTCCACTCCGCCAACTTCTCGGTGTCACCAACCCGGACGGAACTACCATCACTCGGTCCTTGTGCGCCGATGGCCAGTCCGTATCACATCTCGCGCTCACAGACGCGGAAGCCATTGTTCAAGCTACGGTTTCTCTGAGCCGATACGATGATGTGTTTGGAAGGCCTCTGCTGTGCGAGTTCGGCAACGGGGTTTCGTCGCTCTCGGCACTCCACAGCAATGGGGCGCTTGCTAGCACTACTTTGTCCAACAATGGCCAAACTTTGCAGCAGCAAGATTGGAAGTTCGATGCGTTCCACAGAATTAATGAGTATGAGCGGAACTGTCAGGGCGACATGCACGGAAGTACCAAATTCCTCTTTGATGCCTCCGGTGCGGGAATACCTTGTCGATTGCTCCGTCTCTGACAATGTTTTCCAGGTCAAGTTACCCAATCCATGAGTGGCGATCCCCGAGCTCTTGATGCCACCCCAGAGCAGTATTTATACGACATTTCCGGAAATCTGTCCGGAAAGGACGGGAAAACATTCCTTAATCACGGCTGGCAGCTTTCCAGTGTCGAGTCCAGCAACGGTAATACCGAATGCTTGTTCAAATACTCCGCCGACGGCAATATGCTGGCCCAGACCGATGATACAGGCACCGTGCTGAAATCGATGGAGTACGACTCGCAGTCGCGGTTAATTAACGCAGACGGGGCGCGAATGATGTACGATTTTGGAGGTCGCTTGGTCAAGTGCACGCACGCCAACGGGGACGTAACGATTTACCCCAGCCAGTCTTACGAGGTGGATATCGCTGCGGGGAAAGAGACGCATACATCATATCTCGTCCACGGGTATCGCCGAGCCTCGCTGTCTGGAAACATCGCTCAATACTACCACACCGATCATCTAGGCTCCACTATCGGAGTTTCCGACGAGAGCGGCAGCCTCGTCACTCAGTATAAATATGATACCTTTGGAGCGGTTTCCATTGAGGGCGAAGATCTCTCCCGATACAAGGTATTTTACTGAAAATTTACTCCATTTTGTTCGACTAATAAACCAACCCATAGTTTTCTGGAGGAACTCATCGGAGACATATATTACTTTGGCGCCAGATTCTATGATCCTGCGGTAAGTACTTCCCAAGGGGTGTTTAAGAATAAGTCTCACCGGAGCCATTTCATAGATCGGCCGTTTCCTCACCCTGGACAACTACCCGATTGACCTGGATGATATTAGCCCATGCACATTCAACATGTACACCTTTGCGCAAAATAACCCGGTGAACTTTGTAGACATCAATGGGAACGCACCATGGTGGCATTGGCGGGTTGTTCTGCGCGGGTTCGCTAGCGGTTTGATAATTAATAATCCCTTTTATATAGGTTCGTTGATGCTGTTCTCATTGTTGCGGGGGCGGCACTGCACTTCGTACCCGGTATGAGTGTAGTGGCCGGAGCTGTTCTAGGCGCTGGTTTGTCCGGTCTCATGGCTGACATCCATGGTGCAAGCGACGCGGAGTGGGGCATACAAATAGGCCTTGGTGCGGCCTTCGGTGCCATCGGTGGCGCTGCAGGGGCTGCCGTCGACCTGGCACTTCCAGCCGCTTCCGCTGCCACAAAGTTTGCTGTGAATTTTGCGGTCGGCGAAGTCATTGGTGTGGGTGCGAAGGTCGCCGATAATGCGATCCATGGGCGGCGGTTGGATGCGGCGCTGATGCCAGCGGGCATCAACTTCCTGGCTACTGGAAAGATGGATTGGGAGGCCATGGCCAAGCTGTTGGTATCTGAAGGTATGCACATAGCTGTGATTATAAGCCATCGCTTACAGAGTTTAGGTATTGGAGCTGCCAGTGCCAAGTACAAGGGGTCCAAGAGAGGTGACTACAATATGGGACGAAAGGGCCCTGGGAGTTCACCGGACAGCGGCGTCGCTGGGAGCGGTCTCCCTGGAAACTACTCACGATCCAGCGGGTCGAACAATGGCTCTCAGAAATTTAACACAGGCTCGCCGGTACAGCGCTCGCCGGTCACTCGGTTTCCCCAAACCCAAACAGATTTGAGCATGTCGCGGCTTGGTTCGCAGGGCACTACGAAGGTGAAGTTACTGCGTATCACGCAAACCTCGATGCTGTGATCTGGCTCGGAAATCGCTTGTATAATATCTAGAATCCTGTTGAAGTGTCAGAGGTTTCGGTCTATGCCTAGGAGCTCGCAAGTTCAAGGAAAAGATTTATATCTCGTCCCAGTATGCGGTTAGAACAACGCCACTCATCCTAACCGACCTTCCAACTGTGAGATCGAACCCTCCTTTCAAGTTTCAACTTGAGTGGACAGAAATCTGGTTCGAAGCATTGTCCATTCCGAAGTCTGCTACATCCATTTTGAACACGGGTCCCGAAGCAACTTTCTGGGATGCTATCGAAAATGTTTTTTTTGAGAGTGAAAAGACATTTTAATTTTGCAGTCACGGAATTTCGGTCTCGGACATATCGGGGATTCCCTATCAGATAAGATGTCAAAAGATCAAACCCAGAAGTGGGAATCTCACGCTGATAAAATCGAGATCCTTGAGGTGGGCCTTGAAAAAATGATTACACTAACGGATAATGAAAATAGAACCGGTTTCTTACAATCTTAGTCTTTTTCGCCACTTTCCATCCGAAATATAGAAAAGCGAACATCGGAATGTTAATATCTGAATTTAGCAGTTTGAATAGCTTGAAAAGTAACCGATGCAGACCTACAAGCAGCGACAAAAGTCGGATCCATCGAAGGCCCAGAAAACCTGGATTCCACTGACAAGGATGTAAAATATTATCCTGTCAAGCCGCAAAAGCGGCCCCCTGTCAATGTTGGGTGGGTCAGTATGTAGCAAACCACGAAACAAAACAACGCCCACACTGCACCTAGTGGCTGCAGACGGGAGCGGTACACTCCCTCTGGCTCACGTCCTTGGTCCGTAGTCTATCGATGTATTATCACACAGACCATTGAACTTGCGGAGACCGGCATGTACAGTATCGGAGATAAGTCACATTCAATGCGGCCCATCTTCAGTATCATCAGTAGAAGAGCAGTATTGAAAAGCAAGAGAACGCACCCGAACGGACCACTGACAGTGGCTTAATTTCGACTCAGGCTAGTGAACTGATAGCATTCGCGAAACGCTACTACAGAGAGCCACAAACCACCTAAATATACAAGGCTGAATAAGTTGAAGGAAGGAAGATGTGATATGTGTGCCGCACCCGAAGACCTTGCTGGGACGAGCGGACACGTTGAGGAAAGCAAGCACCGAAAATAAACCCTGTATATGTTAACCCGGACGTCTCGCCTCGGAATCATCTAGAATCCTACCGTAAATGAGATGGCGAATATGAGGATTCCAGATTTGGTCCGACGGGCAAAGAATGTGGGCGCCTGGTGTCGTGTCGTCAGTGCATGCAAAATGCGCGACCCTCCGAAAAGTAGACTGTTGCCGGCAGAGAATGCACTTGTTAGGATTATGGTGTTGATGAGGGACGGCAGGCCTTGAACATGTCGAGGTAGAATTGATTGCAGATTCAAAAAGATTCGATTTCCGCACCTTTGATTCCAGCGAGAGAAAACGCCGGTGACTGGCCCGCATTTGTCGCTTTCCTGAAGAGCTCCAGCCAAATGATATTGAATTGGGTCATCAAACCGGCTCACCGAAAAAGTAGCGAATTGTTAGATGCGACAAGCATTCCAAGCATCAAAACAGAAATTATCTGAGCGTTTATCAAATATGCTACATCCAGTGAGCGGGCCACCCACATAAAAGAACGCAATTCTGAAAACGGCCGTACGCATATTGCTCCCGTGATGTTGCGGCGCGGGTTTCGAGTTTCGGCCGCAGCACTATGACAACATCAGAGCGAAGTTCTCACTCAACCAGAGAAACCAAGTTATCTTACACCGCGACGAGTTCCATGCCACCCATAGTAAATGCCGCAGGTACGATGGCCACAAGTAAACCCAGAAATCGACCCCGTGAACCAGGTTCTAAGCCTTTAAAGTGGTGATCTCCACACATGCGACACAAAATTCGGCATCTGTACTAGCTCAAGAGTAGCTGGGATCAACTTTCGGTGAATTTGAGATGGTCTTCGTTCTGGCATTCCAATGATACACCGATCTTTTCTTGTCGGAAGAATGGGGGCTAGACGGCGATCAATTCTTCAACGAGGCAGTTATTTTCGCCTGCCGCGCGGCGACGGCGCCACAGCGGCCAATGAAATTGTTCTTCCAAAACCGCCTACAAATCCAAACTGGCGCATACACTGCCTCCCAGATATGTCTCCTGCTCCTGACGCCCACTATATTTTCCCGCTCCTCTCCTATTGGACGATCAGCAGGACAAGCCTGTATTCAAATGCCTCGGGGATGACGGGTATCAATGGATGTCCACGACGTTCAGAGAGCTCAAGCAGCATCTCGCATGGTGTACCACACATTGGAGGGACATTCTCGCGGCCGCATCTCTTACCCAAGGCGACGTGGTTGGACTTTGGTTTGTCTGCTCCGCTGGTTCGTTTGAACAATGTTGACGAACTTATCAGGCTAACCGGCCAAAAGTACGATGACGCGGTGAATATCATGGGTGTATCTGCGGCGGGGTACGTGCCGCAGATGTTCAGCTCATGGTATTCTAACCCAAATGTAATATGGGACTTGCTCGCCGCCACGAAGGCCAAGGCGTTGATATTCGACGATTCTTTTGCTTCAGCGTGCGCTACCGCGCCGGTCCTAACCATACCTACCCTCTCCTTCAATCACGTCGTGCATATCGATTCGGGGGCTCCAGAGATCGCCGCCGTCACTGCTCAGCAGACCGCCCTCATCGTTCATTCTTCTGGCACCACTTCCGGAGCTCCAAAGGTCATCCCACTGACGCATGGCTGGGTCCGCGCCTTCATCAAGTTCAAGTTCCCTGGCTCACTAAAGCAGGGTGATTTCGGAGAGGGAGACGTCACCAACACCATCGGAAGCCTTGCCCACGTCGGTTCATTCACTGGTGTGTTCAATCGACCTAACTTTCATCCCGAGCCACAAGTGGTGAATATTTTTCTCGTCCAGCCTTTGTTGCGGCAGCCTTCCACGGATTCTGCACTGTCCAGCTTTCTTCTGGCGTTGTCACCCCGGCGGACCTCGTGGACATGATTCGCAATTGCGGATTGAACCGAATTGCCATCTATGCTCCATCCCGGTCGAACCACATCCGGGCTGCACAAAGTGATCCCGGGGTTCTCGCGGGACTCCGAAGCTGTCGACAGATTTTGCACACCGGTGGAGCACTGAACAAGGAGGACGAGAATTGGGCGTATGAGCATGATTTGCCCCTCACAGTACGTAGCACTTAATTTCTCCTCCGCCGTAGCCAATGAACGTCCAGGTAATGTATGGGACCTCCGAAACAGGTGAATGCATTAACTCAATCCTATCAAGCTGGTCTCGCGCTGATACACCATACCTAGCTCCTATAATGACCTCGGTTCTGGGCACAAACCCTAGCGACCGCCTTCTACGAATTCTTGACGGATCGTCCGCCAAGCTTGTTACACATGCGCCTCAGGATAGCTCGGAATCTCTACAACTGTGGGAAGTTGTGCTACCGGCCGGCGAGCCTGACAGTCCTCATCCGTCACTCTTTGGCAACGAGAATCTCTACCATACTGGTGATCTATTTGAGGAAGTTGAGGAGGGGCTATACATCTTCCGCGGGCGAACGGGCGACTGGCTCCGGATGCAAATCGGCTTTTGCGATACAAAGTTAGTTTCAAGTACATGTCATTCAAAGTCCATTCGTTACTCACTTTCACCCAGGTCCATTGAGGACAACGTACGCAAAACATGCGCAGGCATCGTTCACGACGTCGTGGTGCTCGGATCCAATCGCGCGCGCCCTATTTTGTTCGTCGAAACCGCAGCGGAAGTTCCGGGTGAATCAGCGAGTACGGAGCTGAAACAGGAAATAATCCGTCGAACAGAATTATTCAATCAGCGGTTGTTTCAGCATGAACACATTCAGAGTCCCAACCAAATTCGACTCTTGGAGAAAGGAACATTGCCACGTACTAAGGTGCGAAATTCTTGCAAGCAGGCAATGTCTAAGTTGATGGCCACGGCACTCCAGGAGAAGGGAAACATCCGGTAAGAATGATTTCTTGAAGAAGTGAGAGAGCTCAATATTTTTTCAGGCGTAACGCCGCAGAACAACTTTACGCAGATGTACTGGATGGCATGTGTAATTGAGAGTACAGAAATGAGAATAGGATTGCGATGTACAGGCTCCGGAATTAGTCTTGGAGTCGTGTAATAACGACTTGTTGGCCTTGCGGTAGCGTTTGTACATTTTCGGATACCCCGGTCGGCGATACAGGAGCATCTCTACCGCACATCATCTAAGACACACTCGGCCTTGAAATCGGCCCCGAAGACCTTCCCAGCTCCGATCAATTCTGCGTTAAATCCAGTACAGTCTGTGCTGCGGCAGATGGTGTGATGGGAGCTCGAGGTGGTGTTGAGAATATTTGGGCCTGCAATAGTAATGGAGCTGTCTGGGCCACAGGGAAGCTGGCAAACGAGACTTTTAAAACAGCGTAGATAGTAATGACGATATCTTTTTGCAATTTTCCTTGAATTTTCCAGACCACTTTGGAGCGAAAAAAATGGATTTTCAGGCTGAGTTTCAAGTTAGGAACGGCCTCTACGTTACGCGTTACGGTCCGATATTTAGGCAACAAAATTAGAGGTAGCGTTATGCGGTTACACGCCCGTACAGTACAGAAACCTGAAGTCAACCCTGGGAATTTCCCCTCACCGCCACTGATTGACAGAACGCTGATTTGATACGTGGCAAGCTTCTTTCGCTCCCACCGCCTATCTTCAAAAAGGCTCTCTCAACTGAAGCCGGTTCTACACCTCTTGTAACTCGTCTGCTGCTTCATCGGCGACACGAATTCCTCACGGAGGCAGATACACGACGTGCTATCTGAAACTAGCATCTACCTTTTTCCGCAGCGCACCGATTACCGCTGTTCCATTCTGCACTGATTCTCGGGACGCCCACCATCCGCCGATTTCTTGTCGCCGGAGCGACGTAGAAGCAGATATTTCTGCGATACTTCCACTGAAAGACCTAAAATTGGTATATCCCGATGGCCCGGGTTTCCCTGGCATATCGCGATTCTTCGGAAATGCGTGGCAATCGCGGCGGCATTCGTTCTGTACTGCCTTGAATGGATTCACTGGCAACTGGGTTGATCTCCGTCTGTATCTTGAACCTTCCGTGCAGCGGGAACATCACAAAACCTGATGCATGCCTGGATTCCTCGACGGCGTCTTGCCACAAATTTAGGCCTGCTCCGGTACTTCAAACCCGTTTTCTCTGCCAGTTTCCTCCCACTTCCTTCACCATGGCTCCTAAAACTTCAGAAGATATCGAAGTCGAAAAGGAAAATCCAGCTCAACAAGAAACCCCAGTGATGAACTATCCAGCTATCAGTGTTCCGGCGCTGTTTCGGTACGTCGTGGTTGTGGCACGTCCCACTTGCGCTGAAAGTATATCAGATACGCCACCACCGCTGTACTCTTCATCAACCTCGTCGGCGTCTCCTTTGCACTTGGTGCAGGCGCTGTGCAAGTTTGTCTCTTGGCTGTATATAGATACGCACGAGAATCTGACACTCGCCATTCAAGCTCCTCATGGTGATTTTCTTTGGCAATCTAACCGAGGATTTCGGGAAATTCGGCGCCGGCGTGAAGAGTGAATCTGCCTCTGCATCGACTGCCGCAGCCGCCTTTAGAACGGCTGCGGGCAAAGACGCGTCGTACATTGCTTATACAGGCAAGTCATCCTTTCTCTTGTCAGGCACATGCTTCTCATCCCAATTCTTTATCCCAGGTGTTGGTGTTCTTCTCTGCACGCAAGTGGTGAAGTCTCCCCACTTTCGAGTTTCTCACCCAATGACAGTTATGCGTACATGCTCGCATTTGTGTATACCGGTGAAGTCGTCGCAAAGCGCGTCCGATGATTACGGTATTCCTACTATCTATATAGTAGGTTTTTGTGGTGTCAAAAAACCGTGTTTTGAGCGTTTTCGCCATTTATGACGTCAATTGCATAATCATGTTAACGACCTTACTTTCCCATCCGCCAAAGTTTTTGTTCTTTGTCGTTTTTGCTTACGACTTTGTCAATCTTGCTTACGCCCCACAATGATTGCAAACGCCAATGTGTCGCAATTAATCAATTCTTTAAGTTGCGCTTCGACAGGAACCCTTTCCTTCCCTCCTACTCCCACTTCAAACCTCTCCATGACTCTTTTCATCAACGGGGTTCTAGTCCCTAGTGTGGCGTACAGCTCAAACCAACCTCAAACCGTAATTGTCTCGCCATCTTAGTTGTTTCTGCCTACCCATGTCGTGTCCGTACTTGGTGAACAAGCTATGCTCAAATTCATGTTCAACTATTGTCTCAAGGATTTGTTATGCAAAGAAGCTGAACTGATCTGCACGTTGTCAGCTTTGCAGAAATGTTATTTGAAGGCACAAATTACAGGAGGGATATATTCCAAGCTATTGTGTACCCTTTGCACTAAAAGTCTGACCATCCACTCGATATTTTCTCAGTGCGCGAGCAGAAACCGCAAAATATCGGTCTGGATCCATATCCATTGGTTACTGGTACGGGTCAGAGCCACATTATTATTCTCATTTTTCAACAACCTGCTTCTGCAATGTCTTTGCCCATCCTGATCGGCCTTTCCTTCAGTTATGAAGACTCTTTGTATCTCTGCATACTCACCACACTGTGCTGAAACTGACTGACCATTGTTGGGTGAATTTCTGTTTCTCTCTCTCTCTCAGTGTCTACATTGGCCAGAAAGCTCCTTTCTCTCGCAGTTTAGCCACGAGACCATCTGGTTTCAGTTTCTCCAGCTCATCTTTGAATCATTTCAATCTCAACACCTTCTCGGCAGTGCAATGGTTCCGACAGGTTAGCTGTGTTAATTACTGTACCGTAGCAGTAAGCCTCCTCTCCCAATTATGTCCCCTCCTTTTGCAGTAGTACCACGTTCACTCCCCCTCGCATCATCAATGTCTTTTGTTGACATTAGGGGCAGTCAGAGTAAGGGATTATGGGAGGATTATGCCCGAGGATTCTGGAAGGATTCTCGATTTATCAAAGCATGGGAGAATCCCCTTAAATCCGTAATCGCTCATAATCCTCGAAGCACCTCTGGAGGCGTTTAAGACAGGATTATCGGCAATTATGGATTATGCTCTCCTTCATCGTTAACACGACTACATTTCGTTGACAAGTATATTTTCATTATGTGTATGTAATCAAGTAAGTAGTATTTTCGCCGCCTTGCGTCGCCCCGCCCTCTTCATCTCCGATCATCATGTCTGCCCCGGCTACCAAACGAAAACACCGGGCAGCTACATCCACAGTCAAGGCAAAAAATGCTGCCGCTGTCGCCGCTGCTGAAAGCACAGAGGATGAAGCTGATGACAAACCAAAAAGACCTCGCGGCCGACCCCCGAAAAAAAAGGAGCCTGTACTTGAAGTGAGCGATGGAGAAGATGACGATGGAAAGGATATCTATATGGACTGTAGCGCGGCACACGGCTCTGGGTCGGACACGGCTCGATGGCCTACGAACGGGGGATCATACTGGGAGCTACGGACAAGGCGGAAGCTACCTACCGACTACCGCGTGTCCGGAGATATGCATCGTGTCGCGTAGATAACACCATGTGACCGAGACGCGTCGCGTCCCGGACCAGCGCCCGTACCGCCCTACAGGACATTGAGTGCGCCCATGCCATCTTGCTGGAATGTAATCTGACGTACTGGAAGCTGGACTCACACCCTAACATGGACCTTGATCACCGGCATGGAAGAGAACGAGGCCATCCGTACGGGACTCTTTCGGTCCCCAGGATCTGTCCAGCGCAGCGGAGCACTGCCTAAGAAGCACTTCTTGGCTCAGATATGCTTTGCAAACAACCCACTATATGCTGAAGCTTTTGCGAAGGCTGTTACTGGCAAACCGAAAGACCAGAAGTTTTGGTGGACCAAGATCAAGAACCGTATCAAAGTGTGAGTACTTGTGGCTTTTTTTGTGCGTCACTGACGTTCCCATAGGTTGACAGAAAAGGCCCGCCCCAGTATTGCGGAGATGGGCGAAACAGGAGCTGGTCTCGAGAGCACTGATGAGATTATCGCGGGGACACCGCTGCACATGAAATGGGGTGCGTCACAGCTTGAGCTAGATTGTCTTTGGGAGTAGCTCACATTTTGACAGATGAAATCTTGCAGGACAAGCCTTGGTTCTGGCACATGCGCTCCCTGATTGGAGAATGTCCAAACCTTCGGCCTGTGGGCATCGGCAACAACAGCGACGAGATGGATACATCACTGTTGATGCCTCAGACCTCAGATGACGATCCGATAGATGTCGCATCGAGTGATGAGACCGAGGACTTTCCCCAGCGTCTCGCTGATCTGGCAACAGACACAGACCACGGCTTGAGGAACCAGGACGGAGATGACAGTGATGACGACACTCCGAAGGTCATCCCACCGCAAGCTGTCAAGCCGACGAAGTGCAAGCGCACTGACAGCTCTGACAAACCCAATGCCGGCGTGTGCAAACCTGCCACGAAGAAGACCAAACCTCAGCCCGCTGTGTCTGCCCCAGCACCCGCCAAGCCTATGAAACTGAAAACCACGAAGGACAAGTTCAGTGCTGTCGTCCGGGCGGGCGGAAGAGGAAACCGCACAGCGTGCATTGGGTTTACAGTAGGAGAAGAATACAGCACGGAAGGAGATTGCACTGGCCAAGATTCGCGCGGGGGCTCAGGTCGCGGTGGAGAAGATGAAGGGCAAGCAGCAGGAGAGGATTCTCAAGCTGGAGATCGCACGCCTCAAGCTGAGCACGAGCTTCGTATGGCCCAATTGCCACAATCATCACACACCGCAAACTCCTAGTCTCGTTACCAGCCTGCCAGCGGCATATCTTGGTGCTTGCACCTTACCGCTAGGCAGGCTGGTACAACTCGGGACGCTCGATTGGAGCATCTGCTGAGTTTGAAATTGATAGCGGCGCCGATCGCACCATGACATCACTGGTACATCATCAACTAATTGCGATCAATTTCGGTTTCAACTTCAATGCGTCTCTCACCAGGCTGGAGGGGTCTAGAGAAAAATTTGAAGCAGCAAGGTTGCTCACATTTGGTATCCCATCTGACGGTGCTCTTTGAGCACACAATTCTGATACAAAATGCGGTCACAACAAGTGAGATCAAAATATTACAAACTCAGCAGACACTCCAATCGAGCGTCCCGAGTTGTACCAGCCTGCCTAGCGGTGAGGTGCAAGCACCAAGATATGCTGCTGGCAGGCTGGTAACGAGACTAGCAAACTCCATGGGAAACAGTTCGTTGTTCGGCAACGATAGCTCCTTCTCGTTCGCGGGATTACACACCCAGTCCTCCGATGCGGGTGGCTCCTCGTCTACCACTCCCTTCAGACTCGATAACAATCTTCACCTACCATCTGATCTTCGCTATTAACTTTCCACCTCGATATTTTGATGATCATACGACTCATGTAGGGACATGTAGCATAACCACACTCATTTATAACACACTACTTTAACTTTATATAACCCTCCTCGGTGCTGAATCGATGGCTATGTGTCAGAAATTGCGACGACTTGAGACACACCTCAGGTGTACCAATGATGTCATTAGCCAAATTAGGAAATACGACGATAGTACAAACTATCTACATCTTATTGTGAGCTAGAAACCACGGGCGAGGGCGCGTTGAGCAGCACACCGTTCTCGACGCCGCTCCTGCGCCCGGAACAGCTTTCCCTTCAACACCTCCCGGAAGTTTTTGCCATTACTGAGTCTCGTCCCAAGACCGACTTGTGGAGGAGGGCCGGCATTATCGTTCTCAGAGTCATCATCTGCCGAGGAGAGACCCTCGGCAATAAAGGGATCTGGATCATCTGAATCAGCCTCTCCTCCGCGCTCCACCTCCTCTGATCGCAAGGCAAATGCATGGATGCCAATACATGCTGAAACGCAGTATGTCGCAATTTTGTGTGTCGCCTCGTTACGGATGTTCACACGGAGATGCTTCAGCGAATGAAAGCGACCCTTGAGGAAGCCGATTGCATGCTCCGACCGGATGCGAAGCATGGAGACGTGGTTATTGAATTTCTCATTGTCAGGGAGATCTCTTGCAGGCTTTTTATACGGTGCTGTAAGCCATGTATCAATCTACAGGACAATATAATTTAGTCATGTATATTACTGCAATAGTGAGAAGTGATAACAGTGTACAGGATATGCTGAATCAGCCCATATCCATTCGCCCTCCTCGAAGAGCTCATTGTGCTGCTGTGAAATTAATGTATCCCGCCATGCAACCGAGTCATGAGTGCTCCCCGAGGCACGACAACTTGAGTAGCATAGGCGTTCGGACCGAGGCCCGTATGCCTATTGATCCCTCGAACGCCTATCGATCATCTGGAGCAATCAAAGTATGATGGCAGCACTGTTTCTGCTGTATTCCTGCCGTGCAGCGGCTGGTTAAGGTTTGGGTGGTTAGAGGTTCGGTGAGGGGATAGGGTTTGAGGTAGGGTTTTTGTTAATGTTAGGGTCGGCTAGTGTCAGGGTCGAGGTATCTAAATGCTGTTGAAGGAGGGACTTAGTGCAATTTTTGAGACATAGCAGGAGTGATGGCCGATCAAGGGCTTCATCCGGCGATAGTTGTTTAGCACAGAAATAGGCATTCGGAGGCGAAGGCGAATGCCTATGCTACTAATCTTGTATGTACTCGTGCTCCCCACATGGCCATAGCCAAAATCAATGATTTGAAGGTTCGGTAGGTTAACGATCTATGGGCTAATTAGCGCTATTCGTGTGGAATAGGAAGCACAAGGGACAAACCTGGAAATTTAAAGAATAGTTACACTTCCGGTCGAAATAGCTCTCTCCATACCACACTGGATAAACATTTCGGATTTCTGACTGAGAAAATCCGAAAATAATATTTAAAATTTTACATGACTTTTTTCGCTGAAAAAGTTGATGAAAAATTCAAAAGTTTCTTATATGTTTTTGCAGTCAGAATCAACACTGGGTGAACATTTTGGATTTTTGACTGAGAAATTTGGTGAAAACTATTTTGAATTTCACACAAATTTTTCAGTTGAAAATTTGTGAAAAACTTGAAACCTTTTGATGAAAATTTTGATTTTGAGTCAAAAAATGGTGAAAAAATTTGGAATATTACAAAATATCTACCACAAAGTTTCAAGTTTTTCACTTATTTTTTCACTGAAAAATTGGTGTAAAATTCAAAATAGTTTTCACCAGATTCCTCAGTCAAAAATCCGAAATGTTCAACCAGTGCAAGGTGAAAAACTTGAAACAAAGTTGATATTTTATTTTAGAACATTTTCACCCCCCTAATCTTTCAGATTTCACAGCACATTTTTAACTCCAAAAGTGGGTGAAAATTTCAAAAGTTTGTTATAACTTTTTGCAGCGAGAATGATGGTGAAAAACTTGAAATAAGATGCTAATTTCTTTTAAAACATCTTCAACAGTAATGTTTCACATTTATTAGACATTTTCTGCCTGGAAAGAAGGTGAGAAATTCGAAATCTTTGAGGTGAAAAATTTACAGCTCTTTGCGGAACTTAGGGCGCGGCCCGATTTTTCTTCCGTTTTGGGCGAGTTTTGATCCTGTCACGGGCCGTGCCATCGGACCTCTCGGATCCGATCATCTCCGACGAACAGCCACACGCGGACTCCTCCGGCCCCGGTCCACTCCGACTTCTTATTCTCCTTTTGGTTTGTACTGCCTTCGGTTTATACCTATGCCTTATGCTATGCTCTGACACACTTCTATCACGGACACGTCGGACCTCCGACTACTCCGACGTACATCTGACTGATACTTACTCATACATCACGGAGGACTCGGTCCTCCGTCTAATCCGACTTCTCCATATGTCTTTATACTTTCCTATAAATAGCTCTCATGTCGGTAGTTAGACTTCAGTTTGAATATCGACTTAGACTTGCCTTACTCTCATTCTCTTGCGGACTCCGTTCATCTCCGCATTCTGTCTTCTTCGACTCTATCCTGAAATTTGGGCACTGGGCGTAGAGAAGGGCGCAGCGCACGAGCTGAAGCCATAGCCCTCTACCTTTTCCCTTTCACCGAGTACGGCTCCCGCGCGGGCCCGTCGTCACCGGCCCCGCTTTACTCCGCCGACCTTCCTTATCGGTCCGCCGGGAACGGTTCTTGACAGTATATTCAAACTCCCTCTTCTTACGCCCTTTGTTTATGAATCCTCTCTCACCTGAGGAACAGATCAGACTACGAAACGAACGGGCTCTTGATCGTCTTGCACGCTACCATAACATCACTCCTCCGGCGGTCGTCCAGCTTAATTGACATCTCGATCAGCAGGTTCGATCACGACTGCTTAATCGCCAGGACTACAGCGCGGCCCTCCGGGATACCGCGAGCACTGAAATTCAATCGGCTTACCGCGTTCGTCAAAGCGCACACATTTCTGGTACTATGGCTACTACTACTATTCCCGTCCGAACCCGCACTCAGCAGGATACGGACCCTCTCGACTCCGTCTCCCAAACCGGCCGGCGCCGCTTTCGCCAGGGTAGTCTAATCGACGTCCCTGAACAAGTTTCTGGTGATGAAGAAGCGGAGCCGGAAGAATCTCCGCGTCTCCCAACTCGACGTCGTCAGGACACCAATCCCTTCATAGGGAGCGATGGTGTACCCATCTCTAATCTCGGAGCCGGCGGATTTGGAGGCAATGGTGGTGGTCATGATGGAAACGGTGGGAATGGCGGAAACGGTGGGAATGGCGGACACGGAGGTGGTGGCGGAGGCGGTGGAGGCGGCGGAGACGGCGGAGACGGCGGTGTTCCGAGCATGGACACTCCCGAACAATTCTTCGCTGCTATGTCCCGCATCATTGGTCAAGGTTTTGGGGAAGTGTACAGCCGACAGCAGAGCGCTTCCTCTCGGGACAAGACACGGGCCCGCGTCCGTGATCCCGAAACCTTCGATGGCAAGGACCCGGATAAACTCCGAACTTTCCTTTTCCAGGGCATCCTAAACTTCAAGGATCGCCCTTCGGCATTCATCCACGATCACCAGAAGGTCAACTACATGATCTCCTACCTTACCGGCGATGCCCTCGGATGGTTCGAACCTGCCATCGTCAATCCGGACCCCGCCAATACTCCGCTTTGGCTCGACGACTACGACGCCTTCGTTGCGGAGCTCCAGCTCAATTTCGGCACCTACGATCCCCGTCAGGAGGCCGAGAACGAGATTGTTGCTCTTCGTATGGGCGATAAACAACGCATCCAGAAGTATCTCGTCCGGTTCAACAAGCTTTCATTGCTTACCGGCTGGAATGCGCCGGTGAAACGGTGCACTCGGGTGCAGCCGTGAAATCGAAAACTATGCTAAAGAGCGAGTGAAAGCGAGCGAACTCAACCAACACTAAACAACTCAAAAACACTAATCAAATCTCAACAACTCAATACCAAAATGTCTCGTGTTTGTGTTCGGGGAGGTAGGGCAGGCGTATCGCCCTTCAAGATAACAGTACTTCAATTCAAGGGTTTGTTTCACGGGCAAGGGCTGAGGCGGGGTGACCACTTTCAACGGAAATGCACTTTTTAGGACTTCAATACTCAGGCCGGATAGGCACTAAGATAGTTGGTTTCGACTGGGACTTCAATAGATTGTTTTTCAGTGACTCGGAGCTAAAGCGTCGACGAGTATGCAAAGTTGGACTAGTTCCGCTCGGAGGGTTGGACGTCTCAAAAACAAGGGTGCACTAATGCAAGCTAGTAGGGACTCGGAGCTTAAGCGTCACGAAATCCAATCTGGGATTCACTTCAAGAAGGAGGCTAAGATGAGCTGGAGCTTAAGCGTCACAAACTCAAATATAGCTAGTCTTAAGAAGACTCGGAGCTCAAGCGTCACGAGAGTTCAATTCTTATTACGGGCAACCCAAATTCTGATATCAAATCAATTCCACAGTCTACTTGTTAGCCCGCGAGCGGGGGGGGAAGTCTACTACTGCTACAAGCGTAATTCTACTGCTTTTATACAACTTTGGATTACAAACGGAGATAAATGTGAAACCGGAGCTCTGAATCCACCGAGGCCGCCAGGCTTGGCAGGCCGCCTGCAACCAATGGTGGTTGAGTTATTCGTCTATCGTGGGTATAGTGTGCATGGCAACGGGTCTGGCCGCCTGCTGGTATCATTCTCATCAAGATGGCGTGCGCCCTTTGGTCAGGCCGCCTGACTCAGGACTGCTCTCAAAACCGCCCAAGAATCAGGCCGCCCCGTACCTATCCAGTTGCACAGGACCTATGGACCGTGCTTTGCTGGTATTCTGTTGTAGGAGGGTAGCGGGATGAGGCCGCCTGGCCTGAATCCCTTACTCTTATCCTTTATAGCAGGTTCAACTGCCAGGCGGGCTGGGTCTCAACTGTGTTATCCGGGCCCGGAAGCTAGCCGCCTGGTAAGTCATCCCTATAACATCATCTCTAATCAGTCTCGGTTTCTCTAACGTGTCCAGCCGGGCTGGCTGTACTCGTAATCTAATCTCTGTCCCGTTTCGTTCCGTGGATCCGTAATGGGTCGAGCCGGCCTGATAACCAGCTCAAACACTCAAAGTAGTTCCTCTTGTTTAACCTCCAGCACACAAGAAGCCGGCTGTCAACTGGCTCCCGGCGCCCAACGGTATGCATAATATCCTGAGTCGGACCCCGTTAAGGACCCTTCTTAGTTACCATGTCGTGTTGTCCCGATGGCTTTCGGCCTTCAAAGGTCTAATGTACCATTCCGAGGAGAATGTACATTCTGATACTAAGCCTCACTTTATGAGAATGGTAAGTCAATGAAATGAATGAAAAATAGCATTTTCATGCGTGCTTTGTGCACGCCTTATCACCGGCTCTCCGCAAGGTTTTCTACGACGGACTCCCCGAACGGATCCAGATCAAACTCCGTGATCTTCCGGGCGGCAAACCTACTGCACTCGACGTCCTCAAAGTTTCTGCTCAGTCTATCGATGCCTCCCACTGGGAATGGCAGCGCGAGCAGGAGCTCCGTCGGGGCCGCTCATCGGGTTCTTCGGCCCCGTCTACCTCTAAATCTTCATCGGCATCTGACAACAAATCGACCACGCCCACTAACAATTCTTCTACTACGGCTCAGTCCGGTGATTCCAAGAAGAAGAAGAAGGGCGGCGGGGGGAACAGAGGGAACTCCGGCGGATCCCCCGCTCAAACTTCAACTTCGACTCCTTCGGAGAAACCGTATGCCAATGTTCTTGGGTCGGATGGTAAACTATTGCCTGCTGAGAAGGCCCGCCGGATCACCGAACATCTCTGTCTGCTCTGTGGGCAGAAGGGTCACCGCAGCAATGATTGCCCTAAGAGGCGGTCGTTTGCTCGCGCCGCTGCGACTACCTCAACGGCGTCCGCACCGGCTCCGACTACGGCAGCTGCGACTACCGCTACGCAGTCGGGAAACTAAGTAGCGACTCTCGGAACCCCGCACGACCCGAGGGTCGTGAAGATAGTCCCGATCGTGCGGTAACGTCCTTCTTACGTCTTAATGCTGCTGCTCTCTCTGACCCGAAATCTTTATGCCCTTCTTTACGATCTCCTCAAATCTCCGTGGCTTTCCGAGCCCTTATAGACTCCGGATCGTCCGACTGTTTCATTGATCCTGTCCTCTGTACCACCAATAATCTGATTCGTATACCCATTCCTCCGCTCGGACTCCGTCTATTCGACGGCTCGCCGGGAACCACAATCTCCGAGAAAGTCCTCATCGACGTTTCTTTCCCTTCTGGTGACTCGACTCCGGTTGAACTCTACGTCACGCCTCTGGATTCTGCTTGCTCTGTCGTGCTTGGATACAATTGGCTGACCCGCTACAATCCGTTGATTGACTGGGCATCTGGCCAAATCTTTTTCCGCTCCCCTGGCTCTGCTATTCCAGCTCCGGCTCCGGCCGGATCTCTTCCGTCGGCCTCCGCTGACTCCGTACCTCCTTCTGTGGAGCCTTCTGATGCTCCTCCGGTCGACGCTTCTCCCCCGTCGATCTCCTTCATAGGAGCAGCTGCGTTCGCCAGCGCACCTCGCGCTAAAGGCAGCCAGTTATACCGCCTAGGCCTCTCTGAGGTCCTAGGGAGATCCTCCGACGCTTCCTCCGCTCCGGATTTATCCGGACTTCCGTCCGAGTATCACGAATTCGCTGACGTCTTTTCGGCCTCTGAGTCAGAGAAGTTAGCACCCCATCGGCCATACGATCTCAAGATCGAACTTGAGGACGGGCAGTCACCTCCGCCCAGCCCCATATACTCCCTCTCGCAGCTCGAGTTGGCGGCTCTCCGAGAATTCCTCGATAAAAATCTCAACAATGGCTTTATTCGACAGTCCTCTTCTCCGCACGGTGCTCCGATCCTCTTCGTCAAAAAGAAATCGGGCGAACTGCGGCTTTGTGTGGATTTCCGTGCGTTGAATCGCATTTCCCGCAAAGATCGTTATCCACTTCCTCTCATATCCGACCTCCTTGACGCCGGTCGGAGTGCTAAGGTCTTCACCAAAATCGACCTGAAACACGCATATCACCTTGTGCGGATCGCCGCCGGTGATGAGTGGAAAACGACATTCCGGACCCGCTACGGCTCCTTCGAGTGGCTTGTCATGCCTGAGGGCCTCACCAACGCCCCCGCTGCTTTCCAACGGTTCATGAACGACCTTTTCTCGGACCTCCTCGACGTTACTGTCGTTGTATACCTGGACGATATCCTCATCTATTCGGAAAACCCGGAGGACCACAAGGCCCACGTTAAGGAGGTGCTTCGGCGCCTTCGGAAGGCCGGTCTCTACGCTTCACTCAAAAAGTGTGCTTTCAGCGTCGAGACTGTGGAATTCCTGGGCTACATCCTCTCTCCGAACGGTCTTTCTATGGACGAGTCCAAGGTCAAGGTTATACGGGATTGGCCGGAGCCGCGCAAAGTCAAGGACGTCCAGTCTTTCCTTGGCTTCGCGAACTTCTATCGGCGATTTATTGACCGCTATTCGGATATCGTGGTGCCGCTTACGCGGTTAACGCGGAAGTCCGAGAAGTGGGTCTGGTCTGCCGACTGCCAGAAAGCGTTTGATACGCTTAAGCTGGCCTTTACTTCTGCGCCTATTCTCACCCATTGGGTTCCAGGCGCCCAGTTAACTCTTGAATCGGATGCTTCGGACTACGCTATCTCCGCCATTCTCTCGATTACCTCGGAGACCGACGGAGAAATCCGCCCTATCGCTTTCCATGCTCGGACCCTGACGGCGGCCGAGCTCAACTACGATGTCCACGACAAGGAACTACTTGCCATTTTCGAGGCTTTCCGTGTCTGGCGCCGCTATCTGGAAGGGGCGGTTCCACCTGTTGATGTTGTAACCGACCACAAGAACCTGGAATATTTTTCTACCACAAAACTCTTGACCCGCCGGCAAGCTCGGTGGTCCGAGACCCTTTCTGCTTTTAACTTCGTCCTTCGGTTCCGTCCGGGTCGCCTTGGCGGTAAGCCCGATGCCCTAACTAGACGTTGGGACGTCTACCCTAAAGAGGGGGATAGTGGCTACGCCAGTGCGAATCCGCATAATTTCCGTCCAGTCTTCACTCAAGATCAGCTTACTGCGTCATTGCGCGCGACTTACCTCTACGAGCCGGTCCTCCGCGCGGCGCACATTATGGACGTTACTCAACTTCATGCGGACATCCGCGCGGCTTTACCTTCTGATCCTATTGCTTCTCATCATCTTAACGACACTTCGAACCCTAGATGGGTTACCTCCGACGGCCTCCTCTATCAAGATGGACGCATTTTCGTACCGGATTCCGCGGATCTCCGTCTACGAGTTATGCTCGACAAGCACGATCACAAGCTTGCTGGTCACTGGGGGCAGAACAAGACCCTTGCCTTAGTCCGACAGGAGTATGTTTGGCCCGGACTCCGCACCTTTGTTAAGGACTACGTCCGTGCCTGTGTCACGTGTAAACGCGGCAAATACATTCACCACAAACCCTACGGATTCCTTCGGCAGCTCCCGGTCCCGGAACGCCCTTGGGAGTCTATCTCTATGGACTTCATTGAGCAACTTCCGCTCTCTAATGGCTGTACCAGCATTCTCGTTATCGTTGACCGCCTTTCCAAGATGGGTCTCTTTATTCCCTGTCACGGAAAGATTACGGCGTCCGAGCTGGCCTACTTATTCATTCTTCACGTCTTCTCCAAGCACGGAGTTCCGAGTCATGTTACCTCCGACCGGGGCTCCGAGTTTGTCAATCATTTCTTCCGTTCTTTGGGCGAGGCGCTTGACATGCGTCTTCACTTCACCGCCGGCTACCATCCCTCCGCCGACGGACAGACTGAGCGCGTCAACCAGACTCTGGAACAATACATCCGGATCTACTGCAATTACCAGCAGGACAACTGGTGTCCGCTCCTTCCGCTCGGAGAATTTACTTACAACAACACTCCGAATGACACTACCGGAGTTACTCCGTTCTTTGCCAATAAGGGCTATCACCCTTCGGTCACCGTCCATCCTGAGCGCGACCTTACCTCCGCTCGGGCCCGCGACTTCGTCGAGGATCTCGACGCTCTTCACCAAGAACTTCGCAGACAGATGACTGCTGCTCAGAAGCGTTATCAAGGTCCTGCGGATAAACGGAGAGTATCGGATCCGAAGATCTCCATAGGGGATGAAGTCTACATTAAGGCGGACGGATTCCGCACGGCCCGTCCGGCAAGAAAATTCTCTGAACTTTTCTATGGTCCTTACGAGGTTATTGCTCAACCCGGACCCGCTTCCTTCACCATTAAACTTCCTCGAGACATGCGCCAAATTCACCCTGTTTTCCACATTTCCCAACTGGAGCCCGGATTTCCGAACAACATTCCGGGTCGCATCCAGCCTCCGCCTCCTCCGATAGAAATCGATGGCGAAGTGGAATATGAGATTGCTGAAATCCTCAATAGCAAGCTCGATCGGCGCCGTCGGCCTCCGCTTGTGTATCTTGTACGATGGGACGGCTATGCCGGAACACCGGACGAGACTCAGTGGCTTAGGGCTGATGAACTCGCTCACGCAAGTGAGCTGGTGGAAGAATATCACGCCAGATATCCCGATCGACCAGGACCTGATTATTAGCGGACCTCCGCACGGCCCCGGTTGGGATAAAAGGTTTTTACGCAATGAAGGTCTTCTGAGCGTTTTTCCTTTATTCCTTTTCATTCTCACTCTTATTCACACCTTCATCCAAGAAAGACTTCAAATTATACAAAACTATTTATATACATTTTGGCGGAGCCGTCAGGCTCCGCTCTCTCGGTCCCGTCACCCTCCGTCTCCTCAACCTTCGAACTCCCCTGCACAAACTCCTCTTCTTCGCGCCTGTCATCCTTCTGCTTTTCCTTCCTCTTTTTCTTCTTCTCCGACTCGGCCCCGCTCTCGCCGGTTCTCTGGCGCTCCTCGGCGTACTTCGCCCTCTCCGACCGAGCTCCGGTCTCACGGGACCGTTTGATCTCCGCCCACTCTTCGTCGACCCTTTGCTCGTAGGTGGAGAGCGGAGCCTCCGCTTCATCGCCGTAGGCCATCCGGAGGCCGATTTTGAGAAGTTGCCCCAGGTGCTGGAGCTCCGTGCGGACGTCGTCTACGCTTTCCTCCAGGTCGATCAGCGACGCTTCCATTCGATGCTGGCGGTGCCCCATGGAACGGAGCAGTGCCGCCGTGGACTCCTGAGCCTCGACTCCGGCTTGGAGTAATTCCGGATCAATGGCGGGCCCGACGGACCCGCCAGCTGCGCGATCACACCCAATCTTGCGGCGTACGCAGTACGAGCACGACTTTTTGCCGGACTCGACCACGCACTTCTCCTCGTGGGCCTTGATGCAGTTTGCACACTGTGTTTAAGTCAGTAATTCCGCCGGATCCGACGGACTGCGACGCACCCTCTCCTCGTCAACTTTCACCCGCTTAGCGCCTCTCTCGTCTTCGGCACCGACGGAGCCGCCTCTGCGCTTCTTGCCCGTTTTCTCTCCCTCTGCGACCTGCTTGCCTTTGCGGTTTGCCGCTCCCTGGCTGTTGCCCTCCTTGTCGGCGGCCTCCGCCGCTTTCCGCTTCCTGTCTTCCTTTTCCTTCACCTTGCGGAGCCGCTCATCCTCCTCGTCCTTCTCCTTCTCCAAGCGGAGCCTTTCCTCCTCGGCCTCCGCTTCTTGCCGCAGTCGCTTCCTCCTCAGCCTTCGCTTCTTGCTGCAGTCGCTCCCGTATACCACTCCCCAATGTCTTCATAGCCGAAGTGGGCCATGACCTCGGCCTCGGTGGCGTTGAGCAGCTTCAGGCGCCACTGCTCGGAGTCCTCGTCCTTTTTGATTGTAGCGGCGCGACGTGGGGGCATCGGAGCGGAGTTATCGGAACGGGGGGTTTCGGGTTGTGGAGATGGTGGTGGTACGAGGAAGAGTTGTTGATTTTTTCACTTTCCCATCACGTGGACATATATAGCTGATCGGAGTCCGTTCACACGGGATTTTCGGATCATCCGGCTTAGGCAGGAATTCCCACACTTTAGCGCCTCATGGGTTCGGCGCTAAGAGGGGGATACTGTCACGGGCCGTGCCATCGGACCTCTCGGATCCGATCATCTCCGACGAACAGCCACACGCGGACTCCTCCGGCCCCGGTCCACTCCGACTTCTTATTCTCCTTTTGGTTTGTACTGCCTTCGGTTTATACCTATGCCTTATGCTATGCTCTGACACGCTTCTATCACGGACACGTCGGACCTCCGACTTCTCCGACGTACATCTGACTGATACTTACTCATACATCACGGAGGACTCGGTCCTCCGTCTAATCCGACTTCTCCATATGTCTTTATACTTTCCTATAAATAGCTCTCATGTCGGTAGTTAGACTTCAGTTTGAATATCGACTTAGACTTGCCTTACTCTCATTCTCTTGCGGACTCCGTTCATCTCCGCATTCTGTCTTCTCGACTCTATCCTGAAATTTGGGCACTGGGCGTAGAGAAGGGCGCAGCGCACGAGCTGAAGCCATAGCCCTCTACCTTTTCCTTTCACCGAGTACGGCTCCCGCGCGGGCCCGTTGTCACCGGCCCCGCTTTACTCCGCCGACCTTCCTTATCGGTCCGCCGGGAACGGTTCTTGACAGATCCCCGCGGAATGCAACACTCGCCCTGGCCTGAGTTCTGGCCCGTTTCCCCCGCAAATAAGCTGGTCGTATGCGCATTTAAAGGGAGCATACGACTGCCGGTTAGGGACTGTAATATATGGCCTTTGGGATATCTGTAGAGCAGCCAACTGCTGAATTTCATCAAATTTCATATGTTCTCACAGTGTAACTCTTGCCCTGTTTTCAATTCGGGCCCGTTTTACCTGAAAATAGGCTCAATCGATTTGCCTTTCAATTATACATGCGACTGCCTCTTCAGATTCCCCACCGATACGATCAGATGCATTGACACAATTGGGTTTTTCTGCATTTGGTCCGATGTTTTGATTGTCTGGACTGCAACGCCCGCCCTCCGGGTAAATCTCAACGGTTTCCTTTGAAAATTAGTGCGAACGATTTGCGCCGTCATTCCGCATGCGCCTGCGATTTTGGAATATTTTCCCAGGGCATTGAAGAATTTCGCAGACAGCTTTTTCGATCACATACTTATTTGCTAATCAATACACCCCTCGTCATGATTCTCATCCATCCAAAAACGTATTCCGCCACCGGAGCACACCATAATATGCCTGAAATTCCATTGTGGCCTTAAATTGCCACCCAACGCCTCCTGTCGCCGTGTCGCATCACACGATGCGACTGGCCCACATCAGTCACTGCACGTGTTGTAACAAATGTCACTTTTTCACCTCGCTCTCTGACTCTGAGCCACTCGCACCATGCCCTACACGACGGGTAAAAGGACACGGCAGCCAAAGTGCAAGTCCCAGCGTCTTGCGATCGCGACCGCGTCAGCCCAAAGCGACACCAGCCCCGTCCCTGAGCCTAACCCTGACCAAAGCAGTCACTACGATCTCTCTGGCAGCGCGGATTTCTCTGCCGATGCTGACTCTTCCTTCCAACCAGATCAGCACGGCGGTGACTCCCCAACCGATTTAGACTTCTCCTTCGATCCTGGCAACGATGGCAGCTCGGCTGACCGAGATGAAGATGACGGTGACAGCTCAGATAGCGTCCTCAGTCCTCCCTTGCTTCCCACTAAGAGAAAGGCTGTTTCCAATCCGAAAAAGACTGTGATCGCCAGTGGCGACGATTCCGAAGAGGAGCCCCAAGCCAAAAAAGCCCGTAGTAAGCAAGTGGTACAAGACTTGACAAAGCGTGGTATGTAACTCAACTGCGTGAATCCGAGCTCACAATCCTTATCTCCTATTGCACCAGAGCTTGTGCTTAGCATTCCACGTGCGACCGAAGTGGGGAATCAGCGTGTTACGTTCACACATGCGACTTCCTTTGAGAAGGCTTTGAGTGAAATTCACAAGACTGTGGGATGCAAAGATGTCATACGGAAGCCAGAATTGACGTACAGACTGACCTCGGCAACTAAGACTACTCCCTCGACGTCCCTTGCCTCGGAGACAGACTGGCAGGGATGTCTGACGGATCTTCGACAGGCAGAGTCGACAAAGAGGGCCGGCACTATCATCCCTGTTTTGATCGAAGTTCCGGCACAGGTGGGTCAACATTTACACGGTGCCAATAACTCAACACCTCTGACTCGCTGCAGTACCTGGCTTCTCTCGCAAAGCGCAAAGGGAAGACATCGGCTAGCGCTAATACCGGACACGGTAGTAAGAAGAGAAAGGCCCGATGTTAGACTTGGATCATGCGGGAACTGACGACGACGATTTTGATGAGGGTCTGTGGAGCATGGAGAAGGAAGGTAAATTTTTAGAGCAGTTGCAGAACGAATATGGGCACTGCCAAGCCTGCGGGCCGACAAAAGTTTGCAAAATTACCGCTGCCGGGACACATCATCACCTCTCGAACAATCAACAGCGCGCATGGGCGCAAGCACTGGTTTGTATTCTGTTCAGATCTGTATGGACAATGCTCACAATTCACAGACCTCCGGAAAGCACGGTGTTACGCTTAAGACACCGCCGCGTGACATTGCAGGGCAGGATCTGTTTGGTATGTTCTTCAAGAGTGTCCTTCCAGAGGCGCCACAGGCTCCACTGTTCGGAGGGATGCAGTCCTTCGGAGGTATGCAGCTGCCGTTCGGTAGCATGCCTCCGAATATGCAGCCGATGAATCCATATATGATGCCGCCCTATCCTTACATGCCGTACATGCCCCCAATGCCTCCGGTGGAGGCAAACCCCGCTTCCCATGCCCGTAGCACCGCAGCGCCTTCACGGTCCTCCCATGCTTCCACCTCTGCTCTTCCATCTAGTGATCCGCCCGACATGGGTGCTCTGAACCCATATCCCGAGATTCCAGACTTTTTACGTGAGCTCGATGGTTATGAGCCACGCCGTCAATTGTTAGACCACATCTGCACATTCGAACAACTCGACTTTTACCACATTGATGAAATTGCCGACATCGGGACCGCAGCGGCGCTTGTTGACTTGACGAAGATGACATTGGGAAATGCCAAGTTTGTCTTGGGGAAGGTGAAGGATGAGATGAAGCGTGTTGACCGCTACCGCAGATCCCTTGCTTGATCTGTTTATCCATTTGTTCCCCACTATTGATGATTCATTCTCATACCCATTCATCAGCTTCTCGTCCTATCGTCTACTATCTATCTCACATTACACATACTATTTCACATTTTCTGGCAATCCAGATTCCATACATCATTCTTCGTTCAAATATGTATTCGGTAATGGTACATGTGGAATCGCTAATAGCCGGCATGACCGAACCATCCTTTTGCAGCCTCTGGCATCACTGTATCCAAGACACCATACAAGAACAAAAAAGGATCAGCTTCATCACCAATCTCAACGATATGTCTAAAGGTCTCGCCGTGGCGCGAGATGTAGGATTTGACGTAGGAAAAACATTCCTCAATGGGGTTGAGATCCGGCGAGTATGGCGGAAGAAAAACCAGTTTGACACCACTTCAAAGAAAATGAGAAAGAAAATCAGTAAGAATAGAAGCTTTCACATGAAGCTGTTTACGCTGCGGCACACATTTCCTCAACTCCTTCAACATGGTGGATACGGCAGTTGTCAAGAACAAGAATACTATGTTTAGCAGGATAAGGGTTCATTACTTCGAGTAGGCCCTCCAGCCACAAGAGAAATTGGTCGCCGTTGTAGCCGCCAAGCTTCACATGATTATAAATAATACCATCGGTGGTTATCGCAGGCAATAGAGAATACCTTTGCAGAGGGTGAGAGGGAGCAACAACATTTCAAAGGTGCGCACCGTGTCCCACGCACAAAACGGCAGCGTTTATGTGCCCGCAAACCTCTGCCTGACCAGCCGTGGGTGTGATAGGTTGTCAAGATGTTGACGGCAGATTCATCTGCACACACGATACGGTCGGCAGGCTCAGCACCTATCTCCATAACAAAGTCACGGCGTGCATGTTCACACCGTTCCGAGGCCTGACGAGTCAGCTGAAAGTAGTGAATAAATGTATTCGGGGCGGGAGAAGTTTGACATCGGGTACCTTCTTTGAAGAGATCCCAAGACGGTGCAAAGTGCGGCAGATAGTTGCGAGAGATACGTCGACATCATGCTGGATGAAGAGAGCTTCTTGGATTTCATCCAGGTACATGTCTGGAGTATGCGCGAGAAGCGCAATTACAAACTACCCGGGGATCGATTATGGATGTGCGCCAAGAAGAGGAAGCAGCTCTCACATTGCAATTGTTGCGAGACATCAGCGGGGCACGTCCAAGACGTCTTTCATCCGGCAAACCTCCCCAATCTCTGCCCAAGTCTGCATAACACGCTGCACGACGCGCAATGGCATGTCAAGATCAATGGCAATTTCTGTAGAAGTTTTATCGAGGGTATATGCCTGATATATTACACGCTGCTTCAGGTCCTTTGAGTACTGATTCCGAACCGCTTTCGCCGGTGGTTTGCGTGGCATTGTGCGAGTGGCTCAGATCAGAGAGATGAAAAAAGTGACGGTTGTTACAGCACGTGCAAGTGACTGATGTGGTCCGAGCGCGTTTTTCGACGCGACGGGAGGCTTTCCTCGGGATTTTGATCCATAGAAGGATTTTTTTCGTCACACAGTGTGTTCTTGTCATGGAGCAGACACTTAGGAGGGACCGGAATCATGACGAGGGGTGTATTGATCAGCAAATAAGTATGTGATCGAAAAAGCTGTCTGCGAAATTCTTCAATGCCCTGGTAAAATATTACAAAATCGCAGTCACATGCGGAATGATGGCGCAAATCGTTCGCACTGATTTTCAAAGGAAACCGTTGAGATTTACCCGGAGGGCGGGCGTTGCAGTCCAGACAATCAAAACATCGGACCAAATGCAGAAAACCCAATTGTGTCAATGCATCTGATCGTATCGGTGGGGAATCTGAAGAGGCAGTCGCATGTATAATTGAAAGGCAAATCGATTGAGCCTATTTTCAGGTAAAACGGGCCCGAATTGAAAACAGGGCAAGAGTTACACTGTGAGAACATATGAAATTTGATGAAATTCAGCAGTTGGCTGCTCTACAGATATCCCGAAGGCCATATATTACAGTCCCTAACCGGCAGTCACTCCCTTTAAATGCGCATACGACCAGCCTATTTGCGAGGGAAACGGGCCAGAACTCAGGCCAGGGCGAGTGTTGCATTCTGCGGGGATCAAAACTCGCCCAAAACGGAAGAAAAATCGGGCCGCGCCCTAAGTTCCGCAAAGAGCTGTAAATTTTTCACCTCAAAGATTTCGAATTTCTCACCTTCTTTCCAGGCAGAAAATGTCTAATAAATGTGAAACATTACTGTTGAAGATGTTTTAAAAGAAATTAGCATCTTATTTCAAGTTTTTCACCATCATTCTCGCTGCAAAAAGTTATAACAAACTTTTGAAATTTTCACCCACTTTTGGAGTTAAAAATGTGCTGTGAAATCTGAAAGATTAGGGGGTGAAAATGTTCTAAAATAAAATATCAACTTTGTTTCAAGTTTTTCACCTTGATTCTGACTGCAAAAACATATAAGAAACTTTTGAATTTTTCATCAACTTTTTCAGCGAAAAAAGTCATGTAAAATTTTAAATATTATTTTCGGATTTTCTCAGTCAGAAATCTGTAATGTTCATCCAGTGCCAGGGTGGTCGCTCATCGAGAGGAACAAGAGTCCCGTCCACAAAACACCAGCCATGCCTCCAGCGATTACATGAATGTTTTGCAACCCAACATTTTGCCTTCTCTTTCTCCTCTGCTGTTGGCATGTGAACGGCGGACTGCATGAATCCCGGGCAAAGAACTGCGGTCATGACTCTGCGTGTGATGAGATGGACAGTCCCTTTTCCGAGTCCAGCCCAGTTAGCGACACCTTGAATACTGGCTGCATTTCCATCGTGCCCGAAGCGATAGAGTGCAACGGCGAGCTGCTGATCCACTGGTAGTTGTGGGTGATTTGAATTATTGAAGAAGATGGAGTCGTTTCCCAATGCAGCCACCAGGGCATCGAATGTGACAGGGCTGACCCGGAGCTCCTGCCGGAAGTGATCTGCCCGTCCCAGCTTTAAAGCGGTGAGACGCTTGCCGTGAGGCTAATGGGTGAACGGCTGGAAGTGGCGCCGGAGTAGTAGTGTGGTAAGGAACCAACACTAAAACTACAACTAAAACAACCAAACTAATCACTACCACAAAACTATCACAGAACTTAACAAAGCGTGCGAGATTTCGGGGCGGAACCAACAAAGTATATGTTGTGGCAATTTGGGACTACGACGAGAAAAGTAACCAGCTGAGCTTTAAAAGGTTCAACGGCGACGGCCCAACAGTCCAAGGCGCTAAGCGACCCTAAAAGACGTGAAGGATGTGTTTTATCGAAATCTGGGGTGGAGGGGAGGTTGGGGTGGTTATCTAATAACCTGATACAATCGTAATCACTTTTGCGGATCTAATTGCAAGTTTGGCCAAACTGAACTCTAAGTCCAAGTTGCCTTAATTGTGAGCTCTAAGCTTTCGTGTCCTAAACTGCTTTTGCCTAAACCAAACTAAACCAAACTAATCTTTCCTAAGCTGCAGTGGGACGATAACTTTATAGCCAACAACCAATTTTATTGCAAGTAGAACTAACGAGAGAAACTATGATAGTTTCCAACGGTAACTCCGAGGAGATTTCAGACTTCACAACAGCGACTCTCTAGCTATTTAGCTTGGAGCGCCTATTTACAAAGGGTGGAATCCACTGGCGCTACAGAGAGAAACTACCTCTATTTATACAAACTGTTGAATCTAAAAGGAGAAACACACGAGTCACTGAATTAGCAGCCGAAGTCAGTCATCGGCCTGACCCAGACTTGCCAAGTTGTAGCCCTCCTGCGGCCCTGCGCCTTTATTCCATAGTTTGCCCAAACCCCACTTGGGTATACTCGTAGTCATTTTGAATGGATATGATATGTATTCCCTTGATAGGACCATGTGTCGGTAGACTAAGGTTTGTTTTAAACCTAACTAAGCCCCGAATGGTTTGTCCAAACTCCTCACAGTATGCCCTGGACTCTGGCTCGTAAAAGTCATTGCTGCGGAACATTCCTGTAACTTGTATAGCGCATACGCGTCCTTAGCTAGCTGCTCGGGCTTACACTAGCTCTCATTTGAGACTGATGAACGCTTGTTACGTTTTAATATACTGGTGAAAGTATATTCCAGGCGCCAAAATCGAAAGATTTCAGGCCCAGCCGTGTACCATGCTTATCAGCGGTGAGAACGTGGTGGAGATAGGATGGCCCGCGGGGAAGCATATTATGTGGCTGTTTGTAATTGCTCTCATGCATGGCTTCAATTTCTTCCTGCACCCAGTGCCGCATGAATGGGGGACGAAGCACCTGCTCGACCGAGTCATCTGAAAGGCTTTCTTCGTCATCTCCCTCCACTCCGGACCCATCATCGCCCATGCCATCCTCCATTGAGCTCCAGGAGGACTCCGAGTCAGCGTCAGACAATAGGGAGCCCATGGAGCGTAATTCAGGCATTGCGCTAGAATTCGTGCTCTCACGAGAGTCCGATGTCAAGTCTGTTTCAAGAGATAGATCTGCCAGCAAATTGTCGCCCAAAGAACGCCAGTCTGGACCGAGAATGTCGCTCCAAGAGTCACTGGAATCCGAGTCTCCAGTGTCTGAGTCAGAAGAACTGTCAGAGTCCGATGTACGGTCGAAGTTTATGTCGATGCTGGCAGCATGGACCAGATTATCTCGCCGAATACGGGCTGCTGCGCGCTTCCATAAAAGAGCCCGACGCTGGCGACCTTTGTTGTTCCGTATGTAGGCTTTCAGCAATGACTCGGTGCGGCCTGTCCGTCGTGTGGCTCGTGGCATCTGGATGATGTGTTGGGTGGCTGTGTTCAGCCGCGCATAAGAACTCAGTATGTAGTCCAGTGTGTATATATCAGAGCATAATCAAAGCATAATCCAACTCTCATTTGGGGCAGTCAAAATTGACTGCGATTATAGAAGGATTATCAGCAATTATGGACAAAATTAAATACCATAATCCTTCCATAATCGTCGTCATAATCTCTCCATAATCCTTCCTTAATCCCTTACTCTGACTGCCCCTACTGTTTCATCATGCCCATCTACTTTTTTTTTTTTGAACCAATCAACCTGAAAGTGGACATTTTTTTCGGTATCTCTTTGCCATTCAAACTGTATGCTCCTCTGCTTACCGCACCGGGCGGTGCGCTGCAGCTGCATCTAGTCTGTCCAGACATCTTATTTTTGTTCTTCCGATGACTCTGATGCTACAGGATCTTGCTGAATGTAGGCATATTGACTGAATATTTTACCGGCATTCTATTTGAATGTCTCTGATTGTGGTCTGCCTTGCAAGATCCAGCAAATAAGATCAAAATCAGTTACAGTGCAGTGTCACATGTATCAGAATCCTCAACCTCAGTTTTGAGTCAGGCCATTGTGAAGAATAGATTTATTGAAACAGTATCCCATGCTCTGCTGCTGATGATATGGTTTCACAAACAACAGAATACTGTGGTTTTATGTGTTTTCTCCTCCTCATTGGTTTGATGAACTTGCATCGAACACATTCGAACAGTGAAGCCGAAGGATTTGCTTTTCGTCTCATTTTCAATATAAATTGGTGCTGTCATACATGCAAAGACCTTTGACTCGAATAGCTTTGTATCTCGAGCTTTTATTATGTATTTACGAACTCAAATGCTCTGTGCATGACTCAATACAGTCCTTGTATATTTAAGTACACCCGGGTTGCGATCAAACACTGTGAAGCTGCAGGATAAATCTACCATCATTGTAATTTGTAGTTGTTGCAAATAAACTTGAGCAGGGTGCAGAAGGATAGATAGTACTTAGGCCCTGCCGCGCAAGCGGGCTACTTTAGTTATAGGAAGATTTTCGGGTTCCAATGATCCACCCATCAGATATCCATCATCTGCCCATAGACTTGATCTTACATTGCTTGGAATTCTAAAGTCTCTTACACAAGCCATCATTTGACCTCAGGTGTCCTGCTCACCTTTTAGTTATGCCCACTTTAAACTGCAGTGAAATATGGGTTAATGATATTCTCCCTTCTCAGCTGACTTCCTCCTGGTTTCCTCTTGGTTTTGGGAAAGTCATTCCCCCCAACACCACTCTCTCAATTGATTAACCACACAAGGTGATTCTGCAAGATGTCTTAGGTGGCCCTCATGCCTTTTGAATTGATGCAGGTGCACGTCAGTCTTTCTCCAGAGTCAGAATAAGTCTGATCCTCTCCTCCGTACATCCTACAATTGAGAAACATCATGAAGTACACAGAACATGTCACCCGGTAAGTGTGAGTACTCCCATGGAACGAACGACCCGCCCTTTAACAACTATTTGGTAGAATGGTCACACTAGACACGTTTCTTCTTTGTTGTTGGTCGGCAGGTCTTTAGTTCGACCCTCCGTTTTGCTTCAATTTCGGCCGTATTTTAGCCCATTATTTGGTTCAAAGGACAGGTTCGGGCCGCTTAAGGTCTAATCGTTGGATTCCGAGAATCTTCAAGCATGCTTTGTATGCCGGTTCCTGGCTACAGTAAAGGGGGAGCTTGCCCAATCTCAGCAGCATTCCTGTACTAGCATGCACAATTGATTTTGATCCTCTTCCCTGCACCGCAAAGACTCTGCTGCAGATACTTACTTGCAGCCTACCACCCATGCCCTAATTCAGTGAATATCCAAGGCAACAATTTGCTCTTCTCATCAGACTCTCAGACTTTGTAAAATTGACTCCCGACATGCTGATACTCAACTGATACTCAAACTGGACACCTTCAAATTTTAGCAGACATTGACTTCTTAATTTTTTTTCCCCCGGGCCCCTGGCCTGATGTGCGGCAATTGTGCAGCAGACAGTCCACTGCTCTCACAACTTCTCAGAGTCACTGAAACTTCAAGCAAGAAATTCATTCCAGGCGGCTTCAGACTCTAGACGCAGGTCCGAAATTAGCAAGTGCCAAGGGTTTTCAACCCCAGCAGGCTGGAAATGTTGCAATGAGCTCAGAGAAAATTCTGTCGAAAGGACAAGCGATAAAATTTCAGACGGTGCCAAGACGGTGCTGAGAGTTGCCCGAGAGTTACCGACGGCGATCCGAAGTACTCCGATCAAAGTGCCTTTTGTCGTTTTTTGGATTTCCGACTCTGGCCTCTCACGGACTCTGGGACCCAAAGTACCGTCCGGGGTACTGATGCACGGTGCATCCCCGGGTGTAATGGCCAAAAATCGCCGAGTCGTCGCTCACCTACGAGTCGATTGGGACTGTAGCGCAGGCGGGCGCTGGCGTGTTCTCTGGTCTCCGCACGACCGCGGAGGGGGTCAAGACTGAGGTTGGGAGCGTACAGCTCGCCTCTGGCCTGGAGCGACACCGTCCTATGTGGATGGAGCGCTGGGGGCAACGCCGGGGGCACGATTTCGATTGTCTCTGATGTGCTGGCAGTTTTGCTGCACACGGACCATCGGGACCGGCACTGACATCACCCGATGATCCCTTGGCGCTCTGGGCAATTCTGAGTCTCCACGGCCGCACTGGATTCCCGTTCGAGCGTAGCTCACGGATGCTGCACTGTTGATGCCAAAATGTCCGGGCAGATATTTTCTTTCCGAGTCTGCACTTGATGGGCTCCTTGTTTCGTTCTGGTTGTGCCTGCACTGGTCTGGCGGTGTTGGCGCCGAGTCGTCTTGGTGCCTGCTCGATGGCCCATTCCGAGCCTCCGTTCGAGCCACAGCTCACGGTCATGGTCGTCTTGGTGTTCGCTGGAGATGTCTTCCTCACACTGGCACGTGAATCTCTTTTCATTTTTATTTGGCTCCTGCACGCATTCTGCAAAGGGAAGACTTACGACAGCTTGCTGTGTGCTGGTGGATTCCGGGTATTTTTACCTGGGAGGAACCCTTCCCGTACTCCGGCATTATATGTTGTGAGGTTAGGTCCCACGTGGTCTTAACTGGAGTCCCGCCTCGACAACGAGAGCCGGCCAGTGCACAGTATGCCAGCGTCTTGTAATGATCGACCCCCCTGGAATGGTGCGTGCTCCGTTAACATCTTGTTACCTCCCCCCCCCCCCCCCCCCCCCCCCCCCCCCCTTTGCACAGCCATCGGTTTTTCGGGATCGGTCAGAGAATTGCATGCAAATGGGAGATCGGTGGAATCCGACGGCCATCAAACCCGTAGAACTCAAAGGTCTGGCGGGATAGCCGTGTAGTCGCCCCGATATTGCTTATGCCGTCGTGAGACTTGGATCGTACACAGCGAACCCCGGTCCAGCATCAGACTTTTGACAAATAGGTTGTGAGCTTGTTCAACCCCAAACAACCCCGAACAACCTCAAACAAACCCACAATCTTACAAGGCCACAAGTTGAGTCGAAAAACAATCCAAGCTCAAAATTTTCATCTTTTTTTTCAACGGGTTCCCTGATCTTCTTTCTTGTTTTTAATGAACTGATTTTGGCATTTTGAGCTTGCGAGGTTGTCAACAAGCTCACAACCCCAAACAACCCGCAACCTAATTGTCAAAAGGCTGATGAGCACACTGGACGGCGATGACGAGAGTCTTTCGGTCGCACTCACTGGATCACTTACAGAGGCATTAATGATAAATCCGACACCCCTGGCGCATTTAGTGACACTGACTTTGCAGCAAATCCTGACGACTGGAAATCAGTCTCAGGACATGTATACATGCTTGGAGGAGGGCCAGTTGCCTGGCATTCCAAGAAACAACCCACGGTTGCACTTAGTACCGCCGAAGCAGAATACTCGGCACTTACCGCTGCAACTCGACAAGCCATTTGTATGGCTGTAATACTGTAACATTATTATTAGTTGCACCACTTTGTGATTTTCGTTGGAAAAAGCACCACTTGATGAGAATTTTGACTTTTATGCACTGCCTGACAGAGTTTGACGAAAATAACACACCTTTTCCGCTCGAGGAAGGGCACCACTTCCAATGAGTCATATTTCAGGCACGGCCGCGAAAAAGTCGGTTCAAAAAGGCATCGGTTCCAACTTCACAATATGCACCACTTCCAACATTACTGGATTATGCACCCCTAATGTTTTCCTCCAGATGCACCACTGAATTCTTCTTTCAAAATACACACCCTCAAATATTCGTCACTAATAAAATGCACCACCAGCGGGACTTCATGGAATCCAATGCCAGAGGCTTCCGTATTTTCTTCCCACGGTTGGAATTCGGAAGTGAGCGGCTGTTCGGTACTTCCAGATTGAGCCGTTTGAGTTGTTCCAGATTAAGGAGTCTGATGTGATGTAAATCGGCGAACACCGGAACTGTACAACGATGCCCCCTCACTCCAAGTCACCCAACGGGCTAGGTTATATTCAAGTTCAGATTCACGAATACAAACTGTACAAGTTCATCAATAAAGGACCGTAACAATTTGAAACGAATCGGTTGATTTGCGTTCCCGCCGTTTCTTGGACTGTTATCCGTCTATCTACATCCTCTCCATGAGCATACCCCTATGCTCATCCCTAGGAATAGTATGAGCTAATCACATTACCTGTCTATCTTGCATGGGGTGTCCCAAAATCAGAGTTTTATTTGTTTAATGATACAAGCAAGCAGATGTTACAGGTGTAATGAACCAACTCGGCACGAAAAATTCTCCGTGTTAAGGGCAGACTTTTCATTTCTGAACTGCTATCTATGTGTACTATCACACTTTTCAAGCTTCTGATCCCACATCAATCAAACCCCATTTTCCCGCTGTGCGCCTTCGCCCCGACTTCAACCCTCAACTCGAACCGGGACAGGAAGCGTTCCAGGTACGGCTTCCTCCTCTTCCTCTTATTCCACAGAGTGGACTCTGACTTCATCGGAGGTCTCCGCCACTCAAGTTGAACTTGAACTTGAACACGTGGACTCGCGATCAAGTTCAATTTCCGCATTCCGGAGGTACATCCCTTCAAAAGAATTCCAAAATTTCGCTAACATTCGGGCTGGGAGTTGGACACCGGCTGGGAACTCATCTGAAGGTCAGAAGGAGATAAATGAACCCAGCCGCCAAATTGCTCACATCAAAAGAAAAGATCTCAAATCCGGAAAGTTGAACCGCGGGAATCATCATAATGATGGGATCATATCTCGGAGATCCGACCTCGCGATAGTGATGCTTTCTTCAAAAACGGTGAGGCGGTGTTTTTTCTCCGTGCAACAAAGTGGTGTCTTTTTCTGAAACCCTGGGCAGTGAAAGTTACATGAACAAATGGCGATGCATTTTTCTGGCGTAAAATTTGAGTGGTGAATATTTGCAATATCTTGAAGTTGTGTATGTATGGCTGTAATAGTGTAAAATAATTACACTTTGTAACAACCTGTTTTTAACATCAAAAAAGTCTCTGGCTCAAAGTGCATAGCGAATAAAATGAGCAGGTTGTACATTTCAAAAAGAAAAAGTTGACCGGGTGACTGAGAGTCCTGGGATCATGAGACCCTTTATCCCTGTTAGGCTGGATTATACATGGGTTCATTGCTACAACATAATGGGAATCCTGATATGGATTCTGGCATACGCGCAAACCGCTTCTCCTCTGCACCCCTGGTTTTTATATCTTCCCTTACACTAGCTGGATCAAGCATTCCTGCAAACAGTGATGGATCTGTGGAACAGGATTGGCCATTCCTGTTGATGCAGTCTTATGGCACATATACTGTGCAATAATTTAAAAAGACACAACCTCACCAAATGAGAGAAAAAACACGTAGCTGCCCCCGTTGCTTTGAAAAAACTACACAACCTTGAATATACTTAAGAGAAAAACTACACAATATGTTGATGAGGTGTCAAAAATACACAACCTCTACCCCATGGAGGCTGCAGGGGAATGAGAGTTATCAGGCGCTCAAATGGGATGGATTCCCATTAAACCTAAACAAATCTCGAACTTTGAATTTTCGTGGAGAGCCCTCACCCACAGTGTTGTTTATAACTAGTACCTGAATTGATCATTTGACTGATTACTCTCCATTGAACCTCTCCATAGAACCTCTCAGAAAGATTCAAACTGAACACTTGAAAGCTTGGCTGTAGCCTGCCAGAAGATTTTGAATGTCAGCCTTGGAGTCCAATTGGAGTCGGGCTTTGGTGCTTCCAAACTCACCGCAGCCGCTGATACATTTACCGTTAGTGCTCTTACCAAGAACCCAGGTCACTGAGGACGAAAGGCCTCCTGGGAGAGAAGAAAAGATGGAGACAAAAATATTGGAAAGATTCCCGGCTGAAACTCCGCTGATCTTTAAAAATCTTTAAAAATCTTTTTAAATGCATTTCCAGGCTCCAGCCAGAAGTGAAGTCCCACAGTGTGTGTTTCTTCTGAATCTGTAGAATTCATACGGCTGTGCTCTTTTTGATTGATCGGTTGCAACGATTGTATCAGGTCGTGACAATTTCTTCAATTTCAGGTTGTGTTACTTTCTCCTCAGGTGGTGTGTTTTTTCGGGCATTGTCCCATAATTTTTGCACACTATATGGCCCATACAGTCTCACCCCTAGGCCCACGGTTCCATTTCTATCCGCTAAACTTTCCGAGTTCGGGTTGTTCCCGTTGACTCTGAAACACATGGGCTGTGGGAAGTGAATAACAAGGGAACTAAGTAGTCTAAGCTCAAACTTGTTGATGCTTTGGCTTCGAGGGCAAACTGATGAGATTGGATACCCACCTGGGGATGTCCGACCCATTTGTATGATTTGGATAGAGTATCCGACTGGCGGTGCGACTTTTCTTCTATTCAATCGTTGGTTGGTAATCTTTTAATCAAAGCCATCAAGGTTGCTACTTTTCTTTCAACAAATGAGGGGTGTGCACTTTTTCAAACACAAATAATATTTTTACAGTATTACAGCCATAGTTGTGCATCCTTCCAATGAAATTACAGGCGGTGACTATTTTTAAAGTGAGGTCTTTTTGGAGTTCTGTAGGTGGTGCAATTCTTGGGAAAACTGTAATAATAATGTTACAGTATTACTCCCATAGCATTTGGCTTCGTTACTTATTTAATGCACTTCAATTCGGAGAAATCAATGAACCAACTCTGATTTACTCTGACAACCAATCCGCAATAACAATTGCACATGATCCTCAACATCATGCCTGCTCGAAACATTTCGATATCGGGAACCACTTTGTGCGTGAGAAAATAGAGCAAGGCATAATCAATGTCTGTCGAATACTGCCCCACAGCTGAAATGCTTGCTGAAGTTTCTACAAAGGCATTACCCCGTATCAAGCATGAAAAGTTCACGCAAGAAATGGGATTACTAGCGGCTTGAGGGGGAGTGTTAGAACTGATGTCATCGGGCATCTCGGGCAAGCCCCCAGTAGATACCTGTGCTGTGCGGAATACTATGGAAGGTTACAGAACTATTGATACTGTTGTATAATAGTGTAGAATATTTTACCTGTGACTCACAAGTATGGCTGTAATACTGTAAAATTATGGCACATATACTGTGCAATAATTAAAAAACGCACAGGCACAGAAAAGTTGATGAACATCACGCAACTGGACGAAAAAAAAACTGAACAACACACACAACCTCAAATTCGCATTTCGGAAAAACACCCAACCACAAATTTGACCCAGGTTGAATACCTCGCACGTCCAAATTTCCAGGCCATATCTAGCTTCGCTCTTGCTGTGCCATCAATGGAAAATAAAGGCGAATCCAGCGGCTGATGGGATCGTTGATTTCAAGGAAGTCTTCTATGCTTCAATGAACTAAAACCTCTGAAGGAGACCCTTGGACTGAGCTTAGAGTCATATTCCTAGCTTCTTTTGACTATATGCAGATTAAGGCTGGTCCAGGGAGTCAAATATTCAATTCCAAACAGTATCACAGTATGAGTGACAATTTTACTATGGTTGGAGGTGCAGCGAATGGGTCAATCACATCAGAGTATGCCCTACATCCAGTACTGTCACATACATCTGTTTTCATCTGGATACATTCAAAAATGATTGAAAAATATGTGTCACAAAATCTACAAGCAGTCAGATCAATTTTTGAGAATTGGACAACCCCCGTAAAGATATATTGTTTTCGCACTCATTTCTTCATGGAATAGCATGAAACTGAGGGCATACTAGAATCCCAGAATACGGGAACCCTCTGGCAAACTTCTCCTTATGGCTACCTCTCACATCTATGTGCAATGTGCCAATATATTGCACATGGGGGGGAGGTATAACCCTCGTGAAAACTGGATGGAAATATGGAGGAGGTGTGGGATTCCCATATGAATCCACTTTTATGCAAATCGGGTAAGAAATGGAGCAGAAAAGTGCTTTGCAAGATTTGATACAGATCAAATTTATTGATTTCAACCGAAAATTGACCCTTTCTTTAACTTTGAATTGGGTGCTGAGTAGGGTATGGACAGGAAGGCCTTGAGGAGCCCTCTTGATCCCCCCCATTTGGAGTGCAAACGGACCAATATTGAGGAAGAAACGAGTGAAACAAGCCTAGCACAAATTTGCTCTCTTCTTTCTTTTTTTCGGCTAGTGCCATTAGATATGCAAACAGCTGTAAGTCCATCAATCAGTTCTATGAAGATGATTATTCTGTTCTTTCCAACCAGTTGTGTATTTTCTCAACTTCAAGATCATTGAAGGAAGTTGCGTAAAAACAGCATTCCGAAGTTGTGCTTTTATTCGAAGCTGTGCAGTTTTTTTGTCTGTGGGAACTGAATTCTTGCACACTATATAGCCCATATAAAATAATTAATTTTGTTGTAAAAAGTGCACACACCACAATGTCATGGAAAAAGGAGCCACCTAGACGACTTTGATTGAAAAAAGTAGCAACCTAGGAAGTTTCATAAAAAATGCACATACTGATGTGGCAAGAAAGTGTCAACCGTTTGGAGGGAGGGAGAAAGTAATGGTTTGCACAAGAGTACCACACCTGTGTTACTCGTCCAGCTCTAGAGCAAACCGAGGTGAGATTTGGTGATACTCCAGATGATTGTAAAGAGTGGGGTGTTGTTGATTATAATCTTCCCACAGTTCGGATCTACTTGTATCCTGACGTTCTTCCCGATTCTACTTACACAGGCTTTACATAGCCTTACACACAGCCTTTTAATATCCTTCCTCCCCATAGTACCTTCTAGATCCTTTCATGTACACGATATATACACACCATAATTTTTGAGTCTAATAATAATACACATCTTATTCATTTCACCCCGCACTCTCCACACGCTCTCCTCACAATATGGGGCAGGTAACACCCATAGCCATGTCAATATCCTTATATGAATTACTTGTCGTTATATCAATTACTTACCCGTGTCGTGGAGAAGGTGAACCCGGCTGTGCAGAGTATCTGTTGAATTGCCTCCAGCTGATGAGTACTCCATTCCACCGCAGCCAGTTCCGCATTTGTTAGAGAGTCAACAATACATTGAGCCTCCATGAAGAGGTTATGGACAGGCATCTGTGCCATTCATATGAGTTTCAACCGTAGTGGGGGGAAGGAGGGAGTGGTGTGGAAGACTGGGGAAGAGACGTTATCATCAATCATCTGTTTCCGGTGATGCGTCTTGTGTGGTTTGATTCAGTATTTGCCACAAGTAAATGTCTCCGTGGGCGAGCCAAGGGCGAACTGGCTCAAAGGATACCAGTCACTTTTTCTCCCCCAATATCCAGTTGCTACATCTCTGCTATGTGGTTACTTTTTTATCCACCTCATAAAACTGTGTGCTTTTTTTTTTTGAAGTGGCCAGTGAACCAGACACATTTTTAGGAGGAAAATTCAATGTTGCACAAAGTAATTATTTTACACTATTACAGCCATACACAAGGCTGTGGTAAACTAGTATTTAAGCAGATGTATTCTGTAGTATGAATCTAATTTATTTTGCTTACAACTATTATCTGCGTGAAGTCGGACGTCTCACCGCATCCAAACCCCGTACTCAATCTACCTGCGCCAATACTAGTTACCAAGATCGAGCAGGAACTGACTTTGTTACCCGAACCTGAGGTCCAAGAATCATTTTTATTTGGAATCAACCTGGGATGAAGCTATTAATTCAACCGAGGTATCTTCACAGTGTGCGTACTCTGCAGAGGCAGGTGCATGCGAGTTCAGAGCCATCTCCGCTGGCTTCAGGAGCACTAGTGTCGCTTTTTGTTTACAACTTGAAATTCCGCAACTCGAGATGCAATTTGTCCTGGGACCGGGGCTTTGAAAATGCAACCATTGCTTTCCAAATGGAATTGTTCTGGAGACCCAAATAAGAGTCACAATCAAGGACTAACTTTCACGCGCCACCTTGGATCCAGGATTTGAACAATATACACATACAATACAGTGTGCACTACGACATCATGCTGCGGATCCGGGATTTTCTGACACACCCAAACAACACATCTCTTCTACTCGTACAATGCAGGAAGTTTGAAGTTCACGGTCTTCTTGAAAGAAGTTCCTACAAGACTAAACTCTGAATATATATATTAGCAGAACCCTGTATCGAAGAGGGTTGAATTTCACCTATAGCGAAATCGGTTTTCCCGTTCCCCGCAATTTTGAACCGTGTGAAACCCATCAACGGTTGGTTGACGAGGAAATCGTTATGAGTAACAGTAATGGGTCCAAATCGGTAAGCTTTAGAGCTGTGATAGCGAAACAAATTCTTCAGGTAGGCGGAATGATGCCACTGAGCTTCGAATTCGAGACTGTGTGGAAACGCATCGTCATTCGTGTCCACGAGATTCACGGTCTCGCGGAAGCTGATGACAGCTGCAAGAAAACGGTGGTTGTCAGCGTGGAGGTTGCGGAGGGACGGCAGACATCCGTACATGGATTCACATGGCCTTCAGGCGGTTGATGCAGGATGGGGGGTTGCACACTGCCGGAGCAGCTCACTTGAAACAGTGGAGTCATGCCCGCCCACAACTTGCGTAGAAAGCCGGAATGCAGGATGATGATGTAAACATCGTCACTGTTGTCCATCCTGTACCCGTAGATTTCCGCGCTCCAAGTCACACCCGAAGCTCCATAGTTAGAAGGGGGGCTGAAATTCTCAAATAGAGTATGAGTCTCCCTGAAGCCATATTTTCTTTTTAAAAAAAGGCTGCAGGAAAGAGAGAAATATGTATCACTTTTTGAAGCCACGAGTGCCCGAGGGCGGGGTCAACGTGTTGACTTGTCTGCGCCGTACCCGATCATGTCAGGCAATTGAGTTCACTATGGGCATGGGCAACAGGACGAACCGCGTAGCCATTGGTTTGAAAGTGGGGTTTATCTGCTGCAAGGGAAACTGAATGAGCCTGAGGATGCTGCGTTGAATCCACGTCGTTTATAAGCCACCCTGTTCATCTTTCATGCGGATAATCAACGGGTCCGTTTCGCCTCTTCTCCTTCCGATTCACAGTGGGGACATGTGTAGACTGCCCTACATACTAGCGTTGAACGATGCAGCGGACATGACCCGATGGCTTGTTAAAATTTACAACGGCCCGGGACTAACATTCCAGAGGCAGTTCTTCGAAATTAAGCACAATCAACCTAGACTCGCCGCGGCACAGCAATTTACACTCTTTGAAGCCTGTCAATGGAAAGTTAGGTCGAGAGATATTTTGCAAACCGGATATCAGTCAGCCCAGAAGCAATGAAATCCTAACGTTGGACTGATATCCCTTGGCAAAGTGTCGCTACCATGTCATGACTAGGGGAACGGACCATAACACTCTCCAGGTCACTATTGTCTAGTTTTGCTCTCAAGTCCCTCGTCGGCCAGGATCAACTACAACCTGGACGTTTGGTTAGTTCAATGTCACTGCGTTCCGACCCTTCGTAGCCCAAGAGTTAGGCTACATCCGTAGACGAAGGCATAGCCGCACTTATGTGTCTACATATGTAGACAAAGTGTTCGATCTTGGTCTACATTCACCGAGATACGTCTACGTTGGTCTACCTGGCGTAGAACCATGTAGATGAAGGTAGTCTCAATGTAGACCAAGGTGGGCCGTAGGAAGCATACATAAAATTAGAGGCTCAAAAAAAATTCTTGGTGTGATGCGCCATGAGAGAAATGAGATGTGCCGAGGTTGGCCGAGGTTCGTCTACGGGATGTAGACGAATATAGAAAATATGTGACCACACGGCGTACAACCTCGTAGCTGAACATAAGAACATCGACGCGTTTTGCCCGTAGACGAAGGGGTAGAACAACCTCGACGCCAAGTAGAACCTCGTAGACGAATGTAGGCACAGTTGGGCTACGGGGGCCCGGAACGCAGTGTGTCTTGGTTGTCTCGAACAGGGCTGCTTCTGAGGCCCCAACATCAGCCCGCTACCGTTTTTTCTGTCATGCTGACGGACTTGTGGGTGACAACTCATTGATGACGATGCACTTGAACTTCCAACTTGGCAGCCAACACCGCTGGCATTGATCGCTAGTAGTGAACGATTTACTATAGCCGCCGCGTAGCGGCGGAGGTCTATCCTTCTCGGTCGATTCCATCCATACATCATAGCTTATTGCACAGAGTTTGCGCTCTATTAATGCCTTGGTGTAATGTATCGAACTACGTAGCCGAACATGGTTGCGATCCCATGCGGGATCCAAAGAGGCCGCGTCAATTGAAGTGCAGAATAAGTAGGCTACTTACTGACCGTGGCAGTTCCTTCTATATTCTACCGAAATCGGTTTACCGAGGATTCTCGGCGCGAGCAAAGCTCCGACGCTACATAGAGATACAGGCTGGACTTCAGGGCTTGTGATGCCAACTCTGTTGAATCGATTCAAACTCCGCTGATCCGAAACGAGTCACGATTTGCGACTCCGATCAAACTCCGATACTTGATTCTCACCACCGACGACTCGTTACTTGAAGTCTGCCCGTGTTCGAGTGCTCTGGCCCGTTTGCCAAGTAGCTCCATGAACGCCTTCCAAGTCGGTCACAATTTGAAATGAAACGTCGCATCAACGTCGCACTCTTAGGCTCTTCTCAAATTAAATCCTGACTGCCAGTGAATTCTTAGTTCGCGGGATCCAAATTACGGACACAGGTGCATAATTCAACGAATTGTCGAGGTATAGTCTCGGCCCACGACAAGTGTTACTCTAGACCCCGGATGGACGTCGACGTACAGCTGTAAAGCTAAGTGTCCCGATTGGGCTGCCATAGTCAATCCCTTATAATGGGTCCACCTTTACCAACTTTCGACAGTCGCTCACTACCAGTATAATGTCAGCCTCTATCATTGGAACACTCCCTATTTCTCACTCTGTTGACGCCAATGGCTCTCTGGCCATTGAAGTCTCTCTTCAAATCCCCCCAGCCAAGGTCGCACCCAAGTTTACACTTGCCTACCACTCTGCTTCCACTGGCGCATCTGCCGCTGGCATGGGATGGGCCTTAAAAGGCGCGCCCAGTATTCAACGCGTCGCAGCGACCCAAGCTCAGGATGGGTTTCATGGTCAGTATTTCCCCGCATTACTTAACTTCGCTCACAACCACCACAGGTGTCGTGAATTACAATGAGAATGATCGATTCTCTCTCGATGGCCAGCGCCTTGTTCATATTGGTGGCAACGAATACCATTATGAAATTGAACAGTGGTCGAAGTTTGTTGTGGAAGGCAATCCCAGGAATCCCACTTCGTGGACCGAGTATCTCCCCGACGGTGGTATTCGTTCATTTGGTACTTCTCCGGTACGTGTGCTCATCTTGGTGTCGAACTTTACTCAGGCGTTCGCAGGACTCGAATATCAAAGCGTCGGGTCAGAACGCAACGCGAGTGTGGGCTCTTTCACATCAGTCGGATGCCTTCTTCAACTACATGTCGTTCAAATACTCTAACGATCACTCAAACGGGACGTACTATCTTGCTGAGGCGTCGTATGGAGGAAACCAGACGTTGAACATGGCGCACCAGCGCAAATTGCAGTTCGAGTACGAAACTCGCCCCGATATCAGCACGACTTATCTTGGGGGTTCCGTGATTCGCATGGACAAACGGCTGGAATCCATCTCCTCTTTCGTCCATAACAACTTGGTCAACAAACATTTCCTCGAGTACGACACAGCGCCTTTGACGGGTGTTAGTCGTGTTGTGAAAATTTCTCTTGCCGACGCGAAAGGTGCCATAGTCAGACCCCTGATCTTCGATTGGGTGAACGGTAACCCTACCATATTCGACTCCCCGGGACCCACCACCTCTGTCAATTTTGTTGGTACCGAGGTTTCGATGATGCCAATGGACGTGCTTGCAACAGGGAGGAGCGACATCGTTGTGGTGTCAAAGCACCGGGTCTCCAACAAGTATCAAACTCGAATCGCGACCCATTTGTCCAACGCCTCGGGGGTGGTTTCCGCGATTCCGACCTTCATCAACGAACAGCTTCCTTACCATGCGTTTATATTCCCTGTCGATGTCAATGGTGATGGACGAACCGATCTTGTTAGCGTTTACCTCATTTCTCTATTTTTATGCTCACGCACTGCACCCAGATCCATATTTCTTTGGCGACAACGACCCGGGAATTCACCATAACTGTTTTACTCTCAACAGTGAATGGCTTTCAAGCGCAGAAGTCGGTGAAATTTAAACCAGTGTCTACAGCTGGAACTTTCCGATGTGGCGACTTTGAGGTAATTTCCTCAATCTAATATTATAATCCGTCTAACTTGTCGAATTGACTGCAGGGAAACGGTCATTTGGGCATGCTTTATGTTTACCAGAAGAATACAACAAATCTTGAATTTGTGCAATTCCTTTCAAACGGCAACAAATTCACGGAAAGGCCTCCCTCTGCGGGGCCGTCGAACGTTTCCTTCCAGACTTTGAGGATGGTGATTGGTGATCTCGATGGAAACGGGTTCGTTGATTCAGGCACTCAAAGTTTCCAATTTTAACCTTGTACCTTAGAGCGGAAGATGTCTTTCTGCTGTCCCCGAAGACCGAAGCCAATAGAAAATATTGTCATATTTCCCTTCTTCAGTCAAACAATGGAACTCTCGAGTTTCATCCCCGAGAAGACCTAGTGCTAGCAGGAAAAAGCATTGGTTGGTCAGATACAACATCTTGTCTGCCGTATTCTCTGGACGAGGACGGGAAGACCAGCCTCCTCTTCCCGGCGAAAAGAACCCAGACGGGAAAGCTGGTTCTACAGGTGCTTCGCAGCACCGGACAAACCCTTCTTCCATCCCCCTCCCCCATCGAGACTATGATCCCGTATGATGGCAACCTCACTCTTGCGCGTACCTCCTCCACGAGCTCCCTTGACTTGATCAATACATTCAACATGCCCAACGCCAATCCTCCGCGCACTGATGTTCGCGTGTTGAGGTTTCGCGATGGAGCCTTCCAGCCTGTTGGTACAGTTAGGCAAGGCCCCTCATTTGCTTCTCCGGCAAAATGGGGAGATTTCAGGGGCATTGGCCGTTCGGATATGCTGCTGAATACCCAGCACGCTACAACTTTTGATATCTGCACGATGCCATGTGCCTCCTCGCAGCCTGTTGACTTCCTGGCTGGCTACACCAATGGCATGGATGCACGAGTTGCGGTTTTGTACGCCCCGCTCACGGACCGCACTGTATACGATGTCGACGACAATTTCTCCAACTTCCCTTTGGCTGCATCCAATGCCATGGCGCGCAATGTATCCTCCACCGCCCATCTCTCAACCTCCAGCGTTTCGGAGGCATCTCACAGTCGGTGTCAACTTGTATACTTCCCGTCCTGGGTCGTTAAGCAGGTTGTCGGTACTCCCTATTCCGCTAGGCCCACTGTACAGGAGCAGAACGACTACACTTACCGCAACGCGTTGTTCAGTTTCGATGGTCACGGCTGGCTGGGGTTCCAAACGATGACCAAGTCTGCCAAAGTTCTTGGGACATTGGAGTCGACATGGTATCTCCAGAAGTTCCCTTTCTTGGGGCAAGTGGATCGGACAGAGACGAAAACAACTGCGGGGCATTTGCTAGGCTCACGCCACTACACTTGGAACTCCATCTCGCCCACGGCAGATCACTCGCATTCGATTCAGATGTCGTCTTATAGCCAGACATATCACGAGGGTGGTACCCTGGCATACACTGTCAATGCGGGCTATTATTACGACGCATACGGCAATCTCACCGAGGTGAACATTGTTTCCCCCGAAATCGGCACCCCCGCGCTTTCCATCATCTCTAGCTTCAAAAATTCTACTGGTGCAGTCTGGGTCATCGGGAACAAGACATCTGAGGTGGTGAAGCAGAGCGGTCTCCTCATGAAGGAAACCCGGATAACTTACTTTTTTGGAACACAGCTACCCGAGCGCACAGAAAATTGGGTGAAGGCTGATGAGTGGTCTACCCAAACGGTCCAGATCGATGCCACCGGAAATCAGATGGTCGTACGCGGTCCTGCTGGCGCCCATAACGAGTTCAAATACGATGCGACATACTCCCATGCGATTTTATCCACGACTTTTGTTTCCGATTATGCTGCCCCTCTCACAGAAACCACGCATTTTGCCCTCGAGTACGGGAAACCGCTGTCGTATACAGACCCCAACGGCAGCACAGTCTCATTCGTCTACGATGTCCTTGGTCGTGCCCTGGAAACATACCAGCACGATGTGACTTCGGGGAAAACCCTGGTCAAAACAGAATCCTTCCGATTTGAGCGCGGTCAATTCAAACGTGTTGCGAAGTCGAGGACTGTATGGGGGGAGGACAAATGGCTTCAAACGGTCGAGTGTCTTGACGGTGCGGGTCAAGTATGGCGCAGTGAGCGCCCCAAACCGGACGGCTCTTTGCCTCTCATCTACAACGACATGGAGTATGATGGAGCCGGACGTATAACCGCTTCGTCGCGCGACTACTTTGCAGGGTCCTCACCTGAATTTACCACTTACAAGTATGACGCCCGCTCTCGCACCCTCGAAGAAACTGCTCCTCCTCCATCCTCTAATCTCCCCGCTACCACCATAACTTCAGCGTATAAATTCTCCTCCGGGCTAGCCGAATGCATCGAAACATCTTCTGCTGGAAATGTCTCTAAATCCGTCTCCCGCAAGACCCGATACCTACCGAATGCCGACAACCCATCCGTGGATAATCTGATGAAGCCGTTTGTTGTGATTTCCTGCGATGAACTCTCCCAACAGGTGGAGACGACTTTTGATGGCCTTGGACGACCCACCTGTGTCAAAGATCCGGGAGGGGTTCATCTGACACTTTCCTGGGACGGGCTGTCCAGACTTGTGGAGCGGCGAATTTTCCAAAGTCCCTGCGACATCAACCACTCTGCATTCCTCTATGACGACGTACGGCACACAACCACAGTTCGTAATGTATTGACAGGGGAGTTGACAATCACCTCATACGACCTCTGCAAGCGACCGATATCGATGTCATCGCCGGACGAGAAACTGGCTTACACCTATGACACCGGTGGTCAGTTTTCTAAAGGCCGTCTGATGTCAGTGGTCTCGGAGACGACAGGTCTTGCGAGGAACTACGACTATGATATTTATGGCCAACTTGTCAGCGATGTCCTCTTGCTTGATGGCGAAACCTACAGGACTGCTTACCATTGGTCTCCACTCCGCCAACTTCTCGGTGTCACCAACCCGGACGGAACTACCATCACTCGGTCCTTGTGCGCCGATGGCCAGTCCGTATCACATCTCGCGCTCACAGACGCGGAAGCCATTGTTCAAGCTACGGTTTCTCTGAGCCGATACGATGATGTGTTTGGAAGGCCTCTGCTGTGCGAGTTCGGCAACGGTGTTTCGTCGCTCTCGGCACTCCACAGCAATGGGGCGCTTGCTAGCACTACTTTGTCCAACAATGGCCAAACTTTGCAGCAGCAAGATTGGAAGTTCGATGCGTTCCACAGAATTAATGAGTATGAGCGGAACTGTCAGGGCGACATGCACGGAAGTACCAAATTCCTCTTTGATGCCTCCGGTGCGGGAATACCTTGTCGATTGCTCCGTCTCTGACAATGTTTTCCAGGTCAAGTCACCCAGTCCATGAGTGGCGATCCCCGAGCTCTTGATGCCACCCCAGAGCAGTATTTATACGACATTTCCGGAAATCTGTCCGGAAAGGACGGGAAAACATTCCTTAATCACGGCTGGCAGCTTTCCAGTGTCGAGTCCAGCAACGGTAATACCGAATGCTTGTTCAAATACTCCGCCGACGGCAATATGCTGGCCCAGACCGATGATACAGGCACCGTGCTGAAATCGATGGAGTACGACTCGCAGTCGCGGTTAATTAACGCAGACAGGGCGCGAATGATGTACGATTTTGGAGGTCGCTTGGTCAAGTGCACGCACGCCAACGGGGACGTAACGATTTACCCCAGCCAGTCTTACGAGGTGGATATCGCTGCGGGGGAAGAGACGCATACATCATATCTCGTCCACGGGTATCGCCGAGCCTCGCTGTCTGGAAACATCGCTCAATACTACCACACCGATCATCTAGGCTCCACTATCGGAGTTTCCGACGAGAGCGGCAGCCTCGTCACTCAGTATAAATATGATACCTTTGGAGTGGTTTCCATTGAGGGCGAAGATCTTTCCCGATACAAGGTATTTTACTAAAAATTTACTCCATTTTGTTCGACTAATAAACCAACCCATAGTTTTCTGGCAAGGAACTCATCGGAGACATATATTACTTTGGCGCCAGATTCTATGATCCTGCGGTAAGTACTTCCCAAGGGGTGTTTAAGAATAAGTCTCACCGGAGCCATTTCATAGATCGGCCGTTTCCTCACCCTGGACAACTACCCGATTGACCTGGATGATATTAGCCCATGCACATTCAACATGTACACCTTTGCGCAAAATAACCCGGTGAACTTTGTAGACATCAATGGGAACGCACCATGGTGGCATTGGCGGGTTGTTCTGCGCGGGTTCGCTAGCGGTTTGATAATTAATAATCCCTTTTATATAGGTTCGTTGATGCTGTTCTCATTGTTGCGGGGGCGGCACTGCACTTCGTACCCGGTATGAGTGTAGTGGCCGGAGCTGTTCTAGGCGCTGGTTTGTCCGGTCTCATGGCTGACATCCATGGTGCAAGCGACGCGGAGTGGGGCATACAAATAGGCCTTGGTGCGGCCTTCGGTGCCATCGGTGGCGCTGCAGGGGCTGCCGTCGACCTGGCACTTCCAGCCGCTTCCGCTGCCACAAAGTTTGCTGTGAATTTTGCGGTCGGCGAAGTCATTGGTGTGGGTGCGAAGGTCGCCGATAATGCGATCCATGGGCGGCGGTTGGATGCGGCGCTGATGCCAGCGGGCATCAACTTCCTGGCTACTGGAAAGATGGATTGGGAGGCCATGGCCAAGCTGTTGGTATCTGAAGGTATGCACATAGCTGTGATTATAAGCCATCGCTTACAGAGTTTAGGTATTGGAGCTGCCAGTGCCAAGTACAAGGGGTCCAAGAGAGGTGACTACAATATGGGACGAAAGGGCCCTGGGAGTTCACCGGACAGCGGCGTCGCTGGGAGCGGTCTCCCTGGAAACTACTCACGATCCAGCGGGTCGAACAATGGCTCTCAGAAATTTAACACAGGCTCGCCGGTACAGCGCTCGCCGGTCACTCGGTTTCCCCAAACCCAAACAGATTTGAGCATGTCGCGGCTTGGTTCGCAGGGCACTACGAAGGTGAAGTTACTGCGTATCACGCAAACCTCGATGCTGTGATCTGGTTCGAAGACTTGTGTGTACTACTGTATAATAAGTAGAATCCTGTATTTGATTAATATTCTCTAAATATCAGAGATTTCAGTGCGCCTTGGAGCTCGCAACTTCAAGGAAAACATTCAAATATTCGTCTAAAGATGCTGTTCAGACACTGTCAATCGACTTACTGATGGTGCGACCTTCCAATTGTGGGATAATCGGATTGTCACGACAGAACCATCTTCGGTTTCAACTTGGAGTGCGCCGAGTCGGTGAGTGCTCCGAGTCGGTGGACAGAAATCTGGTTTGAAACAAAACATTCTCGAGTCTGTTTTCCTTGTGTTTTCCAGTGTTTTAGTAGATTTTCTTCATAACCATTATTTCTGCCGTTCCATTGGCGGAAGGAATTCCTCCCAATGGGGAACAAGCTAAAAATCGCTTCAACCGGCGTCAGCATGGAAAATGAAATTTAAACCCAACCCTGGGAATTTCCCCTCACCGCCACTGATTGACAGAACGCTGATCTGATACGTGGCAAGCTTCTTTCGCTCCCACCGCCTACTGTAGTATTTCGACCAACTGTTCACGGGGTGTGACGCGTGATGCAAAGTGTTCACAAAACCAGGTGTTCACTCGCCGGAAAATCCCTATAAATGGTGTGCCGGGCCGAGAAAAAATCGGATTTGACCTCAATTCAGGTGATTTTTGGGTGTCCGTGATGGGTACGAGAGTCCCAAGTGTTCAGTTCACAGGTCTCCGTGACGCGTGATGTGAACACTTGGTCGAAACACTACAGTATCTTCAAAAAGGCTCCTAACGGCCTGGCCCAAGATCCTATCGGCGACATGGATTCCTCACGGAGACAGATACACACCGTGCTGGCATCTGCCCTTTTCCGCAGCGCACCCTATAAATCCAAACTGGCACATACACCGTGACTGCCTCCCAGATATGTCCCCTGCTCCTGACGCCCACTACATTTTCCCGCTCCTCTCCGTACTGTAGTAATCCGACCGTAAGTTCAGGTGACGGGTAACAGACCTCTGTGAATTGAACTTCTGGAGGTTGGTGGCGGTGACATTGAATTTTTCTCGCCCAAATAGGCCGAAAAAGCCCCTAAAAATCGCTCCGGCGTCCGCCGGACTGCCTTTTAAGGCAACCATATAGCGAGGAGAGATTTTTTTTTCTTGTCATGGGCAACGCAACTACAACATAGCGAGCTTGCGAGCTAGCAGTTGTAGCGTCTGTTTACAAGAGACTACAACACAACGAGAAATCGGGAAGATCTTTCAAGCGCGATGTTGGGTTCAGGATTCAAATAACGTACACGTACAGTACAGTGTACACTACATCATCGTGCTGGGGACCCGGGGTTTTTTGAGACGGCTAACAATATATCTCTTCTAGTTGACTACCAGCGCTACTGTGGAAGGCGGAAGTAAACGGTCTTCTTAATGCTATGAGGACGTCCGATGATGCTAAAGGCTGAAGATATCAGATGTCACCGGGACGAAGTTGTGTTGAGAAAACGAAAATTTACTGATAGCGTATTGGGTCGTCCTGCTTCCAGGAATTTTGAACTGCGTCAAGCCGAACAACGGATGACCGTAGACACCGATTGGACCCTCTGGGGACCATACGTACGGGGTAACGGGCCCAAATCGACATGCTGCAGCATCCACAGGCCAAACAGACATTGTCGTCTCTTCAGGATAATTCCACTGATCTTCGAATTCGAGAGTATGTGTAAACACATTGTGGTTCCCGTCCGTGAGATTAACGTTCTCGCTCAAGCGAATGACAGCTGCAAGAAGATGGCGGATATCAGCGTGGAGGTTGTGGAGGGACGACCACACACGGAGTACCTGGATTCTCCGGGTCACAATCTCTCGGTAACTGTAGAATAGAGTGTACGCCGCCGGAGCACCTTATTTCGAACGGTGTGCCAACGGTAGCGAGGCTACCGTACAGCTCGCCTATCAGCCCGGAATGAAGGATAATGATCTGAACCTCGTCGCTGCCGGCAATCCTGTATCCGTAGATATCCGCGTTCCAAGTCACACCCCTGACTACCCCAGGGCCCTCCTCATTTTCATTCGTAAATATGTTCTTAGTTTCCCTGAAACCGTATTAAAGTTGAAGCTGCACAGAAAGGAGAAATATCACTTGTGGAAGCCAACGGTGCCCCAGGGAGGGGTCAAGTTGTTGACACGTCTAAAAGGTTCAGTCAGATAACTGAGTCGTTGTGTGGAAGAGGACGAACCGCGGAGCCATTGGGCTGAAATTGAGATTTATCTGCTGTAGGAGACACTGAATCAAGTCGGTCTGAGGATGCAGCGTCAAATCGAGGGTCTTTTATAGGTAACACTCCGCGCATCCGGATAATCAACGCACGGCTTAATTTCAGGCTCCGTATTTTCGGACAAGATGTAGACTATCGTTCCAGTGTTCCAACGTCAAGATTTAGGTGACGCTATGCCCTATAGGACGGACAGGTTTGCTACAGTTAACAACGTCCCAGGACTTACATTGCAATGGCACGAGGTTAAGCATACTTGGCTTAGACTTACCATGTACTCTTTTGAGGCAAGTCAACGTAAATTTGGGTCGAAATATATGTCGCAAATGTGACTTCACCCAGCCCAGAAGCAATGAAATCCCAACGTCGGATTGATATCGTCTGGCAAAGATGACTAGAAGGTATCACTAGCAGCCTGTAATGACGAGAAGGACGGATCATCCACCCCAGAATAACACTCTCCAGGTCACTAATACAAGCTTCTACTCGTGTTGGTTAATGTCTGTCGTACTGGTTACCTGGTACAGGGCTGCTTCTGAAGTCCCACTAGAGTCAGCGCTAACCAAGATGTACTGTACGTCATGTGTAATTGAGAACTGATGAATGCGGAGAGGATTGTAATGTACAGGAAGGAGTCTTGAATGCATGTAATAACGACTTGTTGGCCTTGCCATAGTTCTGTTCATTCTCTTGATATCGTGTTCAGGTGCGCACCGGACACCTCGAGGCATTAATGTATGAAAGTTTTGTCATCGGAATTCGGGAATACCCCTCATACATGGCAGATTTTCGCGTTTCTTTTAAAGAAGAAAAGTGGATTTAAACCGAATCCTGTCGACGAGCGCACGGTGCAGGTGTCCAACCTCGACTGATACTTAATGTTGGGGTGTGCTACTCCGATATAGCTGGGAGCGCAAGGCGGTTGCTAGCAAGAACTAGATGATGACTAATCTACGGAGGGTGCTACGATACATGGCCAAACACCCGGAGGCTGGCCAGATCCTACTACCACAATGTGTCTGGGAACGCTTAAAAACAAAGGCAGAGTCAGTGGTAGGCCACAATGCCGGCCGCGGCAAAGTCTCAATAAGGAAATGCTGCATTCCCACGGTTCAAGCTCACCCAGGAAACAGTAAAGCTGGTATTCATCCACGTCGCACGTCTGCTGAAGTCTTGTCAGAATCTCAGACATAGAAGACTTTTTTCGTAATCATTATCCGTGACGCTCCTTTGGCGGACGGAGTTCGTACCAATGGAGAACAAGGTCAAAATCGCTTCAACGGTCGCGTCAGCATGCAGTATGACATCTAAAGACAACCCTGGGAATTTTCCCTCACCGCCACTGATTGACAGAACGCTGATCTGATACGTGGCAAGCTTCTTTCGCTCCCGCCGCCTATCTTCAACAAGGCTCTCTCAACTGAAGCCGGTTCTACACCTCTTGTAACTCGTCTGCTGCTTCATCAGCGACACGAATTCCTCACGGAGGCAGATACACGACGTGCTATCTGAAACCAGCATCTACCTTTTTCCGCAGCGCACCGATTACCGCTGTTCCATTCTGCACTGATTCTCGGGACGCCCACCATCCGCCGATTTCTTGTCGCCGGAGCGACGTAGAAGCAGATATTTCCGCGATACTTGAGACCTAAAATTGGCATATCCCGATGGCCCGGGTTTCCCTGGTATATCGCGACTCTTCGGAAATGCGTGGCAATCGCGGCGGCATTCGTTTTGAACTGCCTTGAATGGATTCACTGGCAACTGGGTTGATCTCCGTCTGTATCTTGAACCTTCCGTGCAGCGGGAACATCACAAAACCTGATGCATACCTGGATTCCTCGACGGCGTCTTGCCACAAATTTAGGCCTGCTCCGGTACTTCAAACCCGTTTTCTCTGCCAGTTTCCTCTCACTTCCTTCACCATGGCTCCTAAAACTTCAGACGATATCCCTGTCGAAAAGGAAAATCCAGCTCAACAAGAAACCCCAGTGATGAACTATCCAGCTATCAGCGTTTTGGCGCTGTTTCGGTACGTCGTGGTTGTGGCACGTCCCACTTGCGCTGAAAGTATATCAGATACGCCACCACCGCTGAACTCTTCATCAACCTCGTCGGCGTCTCCTTTGCACTTGGTGCAGGCGCTGTGCAAGTTTGTCTCTTGGCTGTATATAGATACGCACGAGAATCTGACCCTCGTTATTCAAGCTCCTCATGGTGATTTTCTTTGGCAATCTAACCGAGGATTTCGGGAAATTCGGCGCCGTGAAGAGTGAATTCGGCTCTGCATCGACTGCCGCAGCCGCCTTTAGAACGGCTGCGGGCAAAGACGCGTCGTACATTGCTTATACAGGTAAGGCAATCTTTCTCTCGTCAGGTACATGATTCTGATTCCAATCGTTTATCCCAGGTGTTGGCGTTCTTCTCTGCACGCAAGTCCTGTAGTCTTCCCACTTTCGTGTTTCTCACCCAATCCCAGTTATGCGTACATGCTCGCATTTGTGTACACCGGTGAAGTCATCGCAAAGCGCGTCCGAGAAAAGTATCTCGCAGCGACGCTCCGGCAGGTGAGCTCCTGGACCTCTCCCGCCTACTTTAATCTCACCTTCCGCAGGATATCGCGTACTTCGACTCCATCGGCGCCGGAGAGATCATTTCCCGCATTCAGACGGACTCTCGTACGTCGCTCAGGTCCTCCTTTATAAACCTTCACATGTTTAAGACTCCGGCTCTACAGACCTGATCCAGGACGGCATCTCCGAGAAAATCGGCCATCTGGTTGCATTCACCGCATCCTTCCTCACGGGCTTCATCATCGCATTTGTGAAATGCTGGCAGCTCGCCCTTGCACTCTCCAGCATCCTTCCATTCATTTCCCTTTCTGCCGGGCTCATGAATAAGTTTCTCGCGAAATATACCAAGTGCGTGATCCTCCCAGGTTTCTCCTCCTCGCTACGACACCGCACCTAATCATAGGCGTAGTCAAGTCTCGCAGCACACAGCGGACGCTGGGACGCTCGCCGAAGAAGGTAAACCGATATCTTTGTTCCGCCTTTCACGAAGGGACTTATTTATTGTCCGAACAGTTATCTCGACCATCCGAACCTCCCACGCTTTCGGTACCCAGAAAGTCATGGCCGATATATATGGCGCGTTCACCCTCAGATCTGTACGTGCTACACACGCCACGATGCCTTTATTGACCGCACTTGCTCGCAGATCCGCGCACAAACCAAGGCCGGAATGGTTTCAGGCGTACGTTTCCCGCAATCCTTCAACATGCACTTGTTACTGATGTTTATTTCAGATCAGCGCAGGCGTTATATTCTTCACAGTCTACGCTAGCTACGGGCTCGGTACGCGGTCTTTTCACCACGTTTGGATTCCACTCACTTCACGGCATATACAGCATTTTACTTCGGTGGAACCTTGATTCTCGGTAATCACGGTGGGCTGTTTACCAGCATCTCCTGCAAGTAAAATCCTGAGACGCCTTTAGCCAACGTGAGCGATGTAGTAACCTGCCTCTTCGGCGTGATAATGGGCACACTTTCAATGACTTCTCTTCCGCCGAATATTCAAGGCAAGTGGACTTGAACTTTACTTCGTGCCCCGGTTGACTCTCCCTCAAGCGCTGGCCAACGCCTGCGGTTCCGCTGCGAAAATATTCGCCACAATTGACCGCATCCCTTCCATCGATAGCGCCTCTCCCGACGGACTCAAGCCAGACACCGTCCACGGCAATATCCGCGTGAACTCGGTAGACTTCCGCTACCCCTCGCGCCCCGATATCCCGATCCTCAAGAAGACCAGCCTGCACTTTCCAGCGGGCAAGACCACCGCGCTCGTCGGCATGTCCGGCTCCGGCAAGAGTACCATCATCTCTCTCGTCGAACGGTTCTACGACCCGCTCGCTGGGACGGTCGAGATTGATGGCGTCGATTTGAAGAGCCTCAATGTGAGCTGGCTACGGTCGCAAATCGGCTTGGTGTCGCAGGAGCCGGTGCTGTTCGCCACCACCATCAGGGAGAACGTCGCGCATGGGCTGATCAACATGCCCTACGAGCATGCCCCACCCGAGAAGAAGTTCGAACTTATTCGCCAGGCATGTGTGGACTCGAATGCGGCGGCGTTCATAGAAACTCTCCCGAACGGGTACGACACCATGGTTGGCGAGCGTGGGTTCCTGCTTTCTGGGTGAGTCGTCAATTATTCACAGGTGCTCTTCGACTTTTGATAGATAATCTTCAGCGGCCAGAAACGTGCGTGTGGAGTCTGATCAAGTCTCAGGCTGACTGACATACGGGGACTATCCAGAGCGTATCGCCATTGCACGGGCCATTGTATCCAATCCTCCTATCCTTCTGTTGGATGAAGCGACGAGGTACGCGTTTCGGCATTTTTTCAACCACATGTCGAACTGATTGACGTCTGCTGCCAGCGCCCTTGATACACAGTCCGAAGGTGTAGTCCAAGACGCGCTGGACAAGGCTGCGACTGGTAGATATTCCTTCACTTCGCGACGATCTCACATTCAATTTTCAGGACGGACGACCATCGTCATTGCCCATAGACTCGTGAGTGCCACACTAAACCCATCTGGTGCTCACTTTCGATTTCATTCACGGCACCGATTCAGAGCACGGTGAAGAACGCGGACGTCATATACGTGATGGCAAACGGGCAGCCCATCGAGCGGGGCACTCATGCGGACCTTATCGGGCTCGGGGGAGTGTACGCTGAGCTTGTCAACACGCAGAAGGTTCGCGAGGAAGATCAACGTACTGAACAACCGGCCGCAAATTCTGAGAAGGCCGCAGTCGACCAGAGCGGGGTGCCGTTTGAAGATCAAGTTCACCAGGAAGAGGCGATTGTTTCGGCAGGAAAATCTGTCGAGACTGTCCGCAGGCAGTACGGCGTGGGGACCATCGTCAGGCGCTTCCTCCAACTCAACGCCGACCAACGGCTGAAGTACGTTATTGCATTCGGAACTGCCACCCGTGCGTGCTGTGCTTTATCTGCGATATTGATCTGAGCCTGGGGCACAATGATACAGTTTGTGGCCTGGTTCAACCCGCACTTGGTGTCATTTTCGGTAAATATCAATATTTAGGAATTGAACCATGTGCTGACGTTGTGGTTCGCAGCGAAGGCACTCGTGTCGTATAGTGGCTCCACAAGAGGCGAAATCCGGCACGACTCAAGCCGTGACGCTCTTTGGTATGAAATCAGTTACGACGGAACGTCGTCCCTCTTTTGATGTACATTCTTTGCAGGTTCTTCATCATCTCGATCATCGCAGGCGTCCTTCACCTGACGCAGACCAAGTATCTCATGGAAACATCCGCCATCCTCGCTGAAAGACTGCGTCTCCTGAGCTTCAAGGCTATCCTCCGCCAAGACAGTACACCCTCTTCCTTCTGGTTTAGAGGCCACGTTTGTTGACTTGAACATTGTGATTGTAGTTCAATTCTTCGACCGGGAGGAAAATAATGTGAGCAACATTGACGGATACCGCGAGCACATTGATTAATCGGTCATGCACCAGTCCGGAGCATTAACCTCGGGGCTCAGCGATAACCCACAGAAGATATTGGGTCTTGCGGGAATGACTATCGGGACGTAAGTTGTGCGGACAATTGCAATATGCAGGACACATATTTACACCCACTCCAGCATCCTTCAGGCATCTGCCACCTTGGTCGGCGGTTTGACTCTTGGGTGGATCTTCGGTAAGCAGCGCCGACTCTGCATCGTATACGAGGATGTGACTTGCCACTGTTTGCAGCATGGAAAATTGGGATGGTTTCGTTAGGTATCTACTGGGTCGAAACGTTTTCAGCCCTGACTGATTTTCCCGTCCAGCATGTACTCCGATTCTCGTACTTGGTGGTTTTGTCCGCTTCAGGGTCTTGGTGCTCCGATCCCAGGAAAATATGAAGGCGCATGCGGCCTCTGCACAGCTAGCCTGCGAGGCCGCCGCTGCAATCCGCACCATCGCTTCTCTTACTCGCGAGAAGGACTGCGCTGATATCTACAGTCGCAGTCTAGAGGAACCTCTCCGCGCATCGAACCGCTCATCCATCTGGAGCAGTGCAGTGTTTGCGGCGTGCCAAGCGTGTGTGCTATGGATCACCGCTCTGGTATTTTGGTATGGAGCTGGTGAGTACTGTGCTAATTGACTTTCCGGCCCAAACCTGATGACGTTGGTTCTTAGTCCAAGTCTCTCACCAGGAATATTCCGTATTTGAATTCTTTGTGGGGTTGATGGTACGCAGAGAAGATCTTCCCCAAACAAAGCTCTCAATACTCTTCTTGCAGTGTTCCACCTTCGCCGCAATCACTGCCGGGACTGTCTTGCAAAACGCTCCCGATTTAGGGGAAGCCAAAATTGCAGCAGAAAGTATCCTGAACCTCGTATGCGTCGCCTAAAAGATAACTGTAGATTATCTAAACACATTCTTCAGGCCGATTCTAAGCCCGAAATTGATGCAGAGAGCACCAGTGGGCGCATTATTGACAACGAAACACTCTTGGGACAAGTGACCTTCAAAAATGTCCACTTCCGCTACCCAACTCGTCCGGCTGTACCGGTGCTCCGCGGACTCACATTCGATGCCCGCCCGGGCCAGTTCATTGCCCTAGGCAGAGTATTCTTCTCCATTTGTGGCTCCCAAATTGATCTTTATTTAGTGGGCCACTCGGGGTGCGGAAAGAGTACAGTTGTTCAGCTCATCGAGAGATTTTACAATCCAAGGAACGGCCTCATCACGGTCAGATTCATCCCTGCGTTGCATTGACCGCCCACTAAAGCATTTAAAAGCTTGACGGACAAGATATTTCACAGTGCAATGTCCAGGACTACAGGAGGCACATTTCTTTGGTGTCACAAGAGCCCACATTATACTCGGGGACCATACGCTTCAATATATTGATGGGGAGCGTGAAGCCTACGGAGGATGTAACACAGGAAGAAATCGAGAGGTGTGTCAGAGCTTGTTCTTTGGAGATGAGAATCCAATCCCTTCAGCGCCTGCCGCAACGCTAACATTTTGGATTTCATTCGCGACCTCCCTGATGGGTTCGAGACACAAGTTGGGGGTAAAGGATCCCAGCTTTCCGGTGGCCAGAAACGTGTCAAGCGTCTTCCTTTCGGATGAATGGGCTGATGATTGTCTGGATGTAGAACGTATTGCCATTGCCCGAGCCTTGATCCGGAATCCCAAGATCCTGTTGCTCGACGAGGCCACGAGTGCTCTCGACTCGAAATCGGAAGAGGTGGGCCATAGATCTTGTCTCTTCGGCCAATTTTCTCACTTTGTACAGGTTGTCCAAGCTGCATTAGACCAGGCGGCCAAGGGCCGGACCACTATCGCCATCGCTCACAGATTGTCCACAATCCAGAACGCTGACAAAATGTGAGTGCAGTATCGCGATTATCCTCCCCATGTTCAATGTCGATTGGATAGTTACTTCATTCGTGAGGGCAAGGTCAGCGAGGCAGGGACGCATAACGAGCTTCTCGCGCCTCGTGGCGACTACTACGGATTTGTCCAACTGCAGGCTTTGAATATGTAACGTGTTCCAGCCAACTCTCCTTCAGAGGGACCTACCTCAAACCTACCTTACATTATGTTTTCTACTACTTGTGTTGCATTGATGACCCCAAGCCCATGCAACATTAGAGTCAATACAGCATTGAAAGGAACGTGTAGCGAACTATTTTGCCAGCGCCGCGAACGACGCCTCTTCGTATTGCCGGGTTGCGGAAATTTGAAAGTTTGAGAATGCTCAACTAGAGAAGAACACGCTGCCGATTGGAAAATAGGAATCCAAGCAAATAAATAACTGCGCAAGGTCCACTAGCTGAGCTCTGCCAGATACGTGCCCTAACTAAAACTCCGATGGTAGGCTCAGCGCTCAATGCTTGAAGTCCAGAGCACACCGTGGGAACTTCGGAGTGATTCGTGATCAAGCATCAAACCCACGGTGGCACGACTGCCGTCAGCTTCCTGCTGCCTCCATGCACACCAAACACCCAAGACGACTGTTTGTGGTCATTTTAACTTGTGTGTGGGTTGATTGGACTCACTAAGCAATGCTAATGGCCTATGCCCTGCCACATGGATTTGCCTTCAGAGGTCACAATCAATTTCAGGTCCCTCGCAAGTCGCTCGACGGAATTTTGACGGTGCTAAACACACAGTGGATACCAAAAATATTTGCTGAAGGTCCATTGGGCTCGAAGATTTCTATTGTCGACTTTCCCGGCCATTGTAGTGCTTGCGACACATCTGGCTGGCTCTCATTCAACATGGCCTCACCACAAGGCTCACCGACACTCCCGCCAGAACTGGAGAGACTTATATTCGAGATCTCTGCTATTATCTACCCCGAATCTATGCCAGTGCTTCTTCTGGTCGCACGACGCGTCAAGCTATGGTGCCGTATCATTTTCCACCTCGATTTGTTCAAGACCCTGACAAGAATCTATTCCAGGATCGAGCCCATTCTGTACGCAGTCCTATCGATATATCCAGCTCTGGAAAAGCCGTTGACCCCGGCTGAGGAGCTGGAATCGAGCGAAGAAATCCTTCACCGGGAACTAGTAACTGTCTGCAATCTCATAGACTCGAAACCGGCAGCTTTCTTCCACGACAATGTGCGACACATTCACTTCATAGCGCGCCGATGGTCGGCCCAGACCGTCATCAAGATCCTCTCCGTATGCGACGCTGCGGTCAATCTCTATTTTGAGGAAGTAACACACCCAGGCGGCCCAAACGTCCTGCCACTTCTCGGCGCAATGACTCTGCAACGTCTGTCCATCGCCCTGCCGTACTTCTTCCCAGCCCTAGCCGCACTTGATTTTTCCCTTCCTCTCTTCGACCGCCTAACACATCTCGACCTCTGGGAGTGGCGCGGCGGCGACTGGCCCGTCTGGTCTGGGCTCGCACTCATCCCGGGGCTCACCCACCTCGCATTCCACGACCGCTTTTTCTCCGAATCGGTGTGCTACGGAGCCCTGGCTCACTGCCCACACCTTCAGGTGCTCGTCCTTGTGTGCGAGTCGTCGGCGGTTCTCAATGACATTGTCAACGACGACGCATACAGTGATGCGCATTCCGATCCCCGACTCGTCGCTCTCATAGTGCCAGATAGGCTGGGAGACTGGGAGGCGGGGGCGCATGCGGGTCAAGACTACTGGGTGCGCGCGGACGAGCATGTCCGGCAGCGACGAGCGGATAATGGCAAAGGTGGGCGTGTGATGTTTTGTTACTTCCGAAATTATTTTTTTCTCAAGTCCCGTACCAGAATTCTTCATCGTGGAGTAGCTTCGGGGACGACGTCGTGCACACAGCGGAGGCGCGGTCTGGAGAGGGCGGACCGGCGATACGTCACTTTCCCACCTTCTCAGAGATGAGCGAGATGCAGTTGTTTCGCAAGTGCACGATCGGAATCTCGTTTTGTCACGGGTGAAATCGAGGTTCAAGTTTGCGCCGTGCCGAATAATGTAGATTATTGCGGAGACAAAGTCGAAGGCCGGATATTTCTGAGTCGCGGAGATAAGGAAGGTGTTTTCGGTTTGGAATTTTTTGTCTTTCCGGTCGCGCGTCAATGACCAATTGAAAAATGGATTCCATAATAAAATCTTTCAACTGGATAATGTAGTATGGTGAAGGAGAGCCTTTGGGTAGAGTAGTGCCGGGAAGCTCACTTGAATTTCCCACCATATGTGTACCGCACTAATTTAAACGCGGCGTTTTGAGTCCAGAGGTTGTTAGGTCAACGGGTTGGCTACGTGGTTCCCAGATCATCTTCAACCCAGATTCGCATCATAGAAAGGCGTATTTGAAACGGAGGCACTATCTACATCACAGGCTTATATATGTGGGAGGACTTCTATCGCGCAACCAAGGGTGCGCCTGAACGAGTGAACATCGATATCTCCACCAAAGGTGGGAACCTTGGTGTAGAGGTTGATGAATCTCGACGTAAGATCCTTACGCCGAGTAGCAACCCAATTCATGGCGTCATCGAGGCTCATCCCTTTTTCGTGCATGATAATCGTGACGATGTTATGCACTTTCAAAACAAAAACAAAAAATCATCCGTACGAGATATAGATCGCATGATTCTGGACGTACGCTATCATCTCCAGAGGCAAATTCCTTATCATTATAGGAGCAGATATCCTATGTATCGCGGTCAGTGATTCCTCTCTTGGTGCTGTATAACCCACGTACATTATCGAGCAACACAATATCGACAGAGATCTGGCGGAGCTCATTGATGACCGGATGATTGTAAACTTCGTCAACCAGATCCATTCCAAGTTCTTGCATGGTATAAGACGGATCCACACTAATCGTTTTCCGTCGGAGAATCATGTACTCCTCCGAACCACGAAGACGGTCGTTGTCTCCATCGCTTGCCTGGTCGACGACAGAGTAGATGTAGGCTTCGAATGTTTTAAGCTGAAGTGCTGCTGTGCGAGCTGCGTCGCACTCTGGATCCCCAAACCTAGAGGCGGAAAAGAATATTATAAGTATTGACTGTGTGGATAGATCGTGCTTACTGTCTGGCAACCTCCCCTACGACTGGCTCGCCCTCAGGTCTCGGTTTTTCTGGGTTCCTGAGAGCGTCCATTACGATGTCCGCATAGCGGCGCACCTCGGTGTCAATGGCGGGCAGGACGTCGGTGTACTCATCGAAGGTGAAGAACAACATCATCAAGTCGCAGCCCGTGCGAAGGCGCTGGTTGTTCAGGGCAGGATATGCAAGAGACGCAAGCCGACCTGGGAAAGGACGATGAGAATGAGCCGGTATGAAACGAAGTTGCACCGACAGAAATCGCATCTCTCAAAAGCCTTCTGTGCCTTCGGACCGAAGGCTTTAAAGGTCCTGAACCACGCCTCCGATTCAACTTTGACAGCTTCGAAGTGGGGATTGATTCGCCGCAGCCATGGCCAGCCAGCAATGGTGTCGGGAAAAATAAAATCTGATGGAAGCTGAGACATAGGATGTGAGGTTGAAATGAAATTGACCTCATCGAAATTTCTCTGCGTATATATATTTCTTCATTTCCAATTTTCCGGTTGAAAACTCGCGAGTGACCGAAATTTGCGGTTTCGGCAAGGTTTCGGTTGGATTTTTCCCACGACCCTCCCGAAGCACAGGTTGAATGGTATGATTGAAACACCTTACTTACCGATTGCGCGTGTTTTTATGAGCGGGTTGAATTTGATCCTTCCGGATTGAATCAAATACATTTGACTAACACCACCCTACATTTGCACGCCGTACCTGAAATTTCGGCGGAACACATGAACAGGGGGCACCGAAGACATGGTCACACCAAGTTTGACTCGGAGTCCTAGATTCAAGAACCAAGAACGAGGGGGATAGATTTTTGCTGTGGTGCGGGGTTAATATATAATACAAATGTCAGTTTATATACAGATGAATGTTAGAATAGATGAATAGAGGTGGTGGTGTGTTCTGGCGTCAGTCACTTCCTATACCCAATTGAGTTGGCGGCGCAAGGACCTACAAGGACCCGCATTCGTGTTATACGGTTAGACCGACTCGGACGCAGGGTCGATGGCGTCCTTGATGGAGTCTTTAATGTTGGAGACGGTCGATACCTGACGCGAGATGAGTAAGAAAGGAGCACGGAAAAATGGCGGAGATCGCAGAGAGAATGGGGATGGACGCTGGACACAGAGAAACGGGAAGGATAGTGGAAACACACAGAGAAAATGGGAAGAAGAATGGAAAAACACACACACACCTGGTCGTAGTAAAGGCTCCCGCAATGGCACTTTGCGCGCCAGCAGGCGGCGGACTCGGGCCACCCGGCCATGTCGACGAGGATGTGGTCCCCCAGCGGCCGTTTATTGAACTCGGAAAGGAGCTAAAGACTTGAGTTCGCTGAGATGATTATGGGACATACACGACACACCTTGGCCTTGAGGACCCGCCACGGATAGTTATCCCGCCGCTTCCCGCACCCACACTCCCTCGGCTCCTCGTTCCCGGCGGCGAAAAGCTCCGTGCCGTCGAGTGCATCCTTGAAACGCGCCTTGCAGCGGTCGTGGAACGCCAGGAGCGTAAGCAGACTCCGCGACGAGAGCCGGCACAGAACCGTGTCGTGTTCTCCACTAAACAGCGCGAGCTTGAGTGTGTGGAGCAGCACCGCCGCGGTCTCCTCCACCCACCCGAAGTGCGTCGTCAGCACGTAGACGCGCAGCGGGTCGTCGGCGAAGAGCGGAGCAGAAATGGCTGTGCGCACAATTGAGAGCGGGCCCGGTGCGTCCCATTTCTCGATGAGGTCGAGCGTCGCTTCCACCTCGTCGAAGGAGGCCCAGCGCGGGATTTCCAGCCCGCACATCATGCGCAGGACGCGTTCCATGGTCGTGTCCTTTTCACCCACAGGAATCTCGTGCGGTGTCTTGACATTGGAGTGCGTTTGGGGCAGAGATAGCATGGTACGAAAGAAACCGGACGTCATGCGGAGAATAACGCTGTGGACGCGGTACACAGTGCCTTCCGTAGACTGGAGAATCACATCGGCACTCTTGTCAGCAAATGAGGGATGAAAATTGTCTGGTATCGTCGCCATACTGGGACCACCCCCGCTCTTTTTTTTGGGTACCTGATGCCAGTGATGGTGGTGGTACGAGGACAAGACGTGGCCGGATCACATGATCGGACCACAAAGCACAACAATGTGACTTGTCTGTGACCTAAACCAGGCCGAACTTTGCATGTCGATGTCGCCATCACCAAAACCGGGAAAACCATGCACGGCCAAATATGGGCTTATAAGGCACACAAGGCGCAAAAGGCTTGACAGCCTGCTGAAGAATTCAAAAGGGCATATATAGTATCTATTTTCTATGTAAGGGTACAATAGCCTGGGGAAGCTACAAAAGCCTTGCTTAGATGGACGTGCCTGTTTCCCTCAGACGGCACTATTGTAGGCTCGCGAGGCATCAATGAGGATATAAGGTTCACAGATGCTTTCTTGCAGTTATTAGGATAGCTCGGACGCTCACTCAAATTCCTCCAAAAGATACAGAAAAGCGAAATATCATTAAAAAATGTACAAAAACTACGCAGTCGCAGTCGAGGATGAGCCGGAGGCAGTGGGTGCGGGAGAAGACGACGCGGTTGTAGCGGCGACACGCTTCGCAGCTCGAGCCGCTTTGAGCTGCGCGAGGGTGCCATGGCCGGTCCGAGCGACAGTGGCGGCGGGGTTAGGCTTGGGTTTTGAGCCCAGAACAACCCTGCCAGATAATTAACAGAGAAGCGACACCCGAGATAAAATACACACCTATTCCAGAGATCAATGATCTCTTGGCCCCATTCCTCGCTGTCGAAGAGGTCATGGATCGTCCAGAAGAACTCCTCATAATCAAACTCTCCGTCGTTCTTCCCCCACTCCTGCTTGGACGACAGCGCAAAATAAACCTAGATGGCCAGCAACAGTGAGACAGAGAGTATGATCTAACTGTGCACATACCTGCGTAGCAACCCACGCGATGACACGGGGGGTAAACGATGTCAAGCCAATGATTTTGGCATTGCCCGGCCTGCCTTTGTGATAGCCGTCGCCCTCGAGCGCCGATTCAGGTCCCATGAGCAGGGCCTTGGCAGACTGGTGCGACATTAGCATGGACACGAAACCGTCAATTGACACGCACCCGTAGAACAATCTCGCCTTTCAAGGCGTTGTCGAAGACATCCAGCCAAGCTGGATCATCTGCTTTTGCACCCACAGGATAGGCCTGGTCAAGCGGGAACAAGAACCGTGGCAGCTGGCTGCCGGTCAACGTTATGTCACCCTCAACGATAGCTTTGTAGGTGCTAACAATGACAGCATTAGAACTTGTTAACGACTTGAAAAGAATGTACTTGCCTCTGATCAGCAGGCAAGTCCATCGGGGTCAGAGCTTCTGCAAACACTGGGTGCGCCATCCCGCGTAGCGTCTTGTTCTTCAGGCTCGCCAGTGGCGGGTCAAGTGGAGTGCCTATTTTGAGGAGCAGGCGAACGATGAGGTTCTTCAGACATGCTGTGTCCTGTTGGCGCACAGCCTCGACGCCAGAGACGATCTGAGGAATGAAAGATTTTCAGCGAAGCGTTTAGGGATGCACCAGGTCGAGTAAGTGGACGCTTAGTAATGTCATAAGTGGCAGTGCGAAGACATGACTAAGCATCCACTTACTATATCGAGAAGACCACGTCTTCTGCGACATTCACGGTCTACGATGCTGACCATATCGCGGCCCAGGCAGATGACAAGGACAACACATACCTGTCGTATAATTGCGCGGAGTACAATCGGCTTGTCCGACAAGCTGAGAAGGTATGCGTGGAAACCAGGAAACTTCTGCCAGAGGATTTTCCAGGCCTCTTCGAGGCGCGCACTAAAACTGGATCAGCGGAGAACCATCCCAATACATCGGCTTACTCTGTCTCAAGCTCGTCGCCGGACAATGCGGAATCGACGGTCGTGCCATGGCTAATGGCCTGAGCGACGTCCACGAAGGGGCCCAGAAAGCGAGCAATGAGGCGGCCATACTCGACATAGTCAATACTTGCCTCGGATTTCTTCTTTTTGCTGGGTGCTTGATCTTGCTCGTCATCGCCGGAGTCTCCTGCATTCCGGTTCTTGTCTCTGTGGAGGCTGTTACTGGAACATCCGATGATCATAACAGGACCCATACCGGACACGCTTGCGACCACGACCTTTCTTCTTGGTGAGACCTTGAACGACTCCAAGAAGCTGCTCAATCTCCCGGTTCTTCGCCTCGAGCTCAGCGGCTAGCGTGGCAGAGTTGCTGATGTCTTGCAGCGGACGTGGTGGTGGGCTCGAGTCGGCCATGCCGTCCTGCTGGGCTGGAGATATGTCAGCTACAATCTAACGCGCTACATAACTGGACGTACCTCAGTAGAAGGAGGGGATGGTGGTGGGTGGGGGAGAAAAGCAAGGTTTGTTGATGGAAACGGCGCAATATTATGGGTGACGACCGATTCCAAATTCGTCGACCTGAGACTCCAACCTCCAAGTCATCCCTCACGTGCGCAGATCGCGCCTGATCTTACTATCCACACGATCATCTTACTCCATAACGGCCACCTGCAATGCCCTACTTGTTTGTCGCTGAAAAGAAAGGCTGGCGCGACGAATTTAATCAGCCTTGGGAGGTCAGTCTTTTCTCTGTGCTTGTAAAAATCACCATCTGACGCGTGTAGGGTATCGGCGAGGACTATACAGAGCTGACTCCACGTACGGCGCGTATCATGTTGCCATTTCCCGAGAGTCCACTGCAACACAAGAATCGCGAGCTCATAGAGCCTGCCAATGAGGAAACTGTACGGACTCAGACCTTTACACTTGTTCTGTTGTGTGACGTCTGTTCTTCTAGAAATCTCGTGGACGCAGTCCATCTCCGGAGATAGTGAGGACTCCGGCAGATTACCTGCGCGACATGACAACGCGTCAGGTTCTTGTAGAGAATACCTACGAGTTTGATCAGGTATCTCTTCCGGTTGCATGATTTCTCAAACCTAACAATTCCGAGGCGTCTCAAATTCACTATCAGTACACGCGCTTTCACATAACTCCCCGCCGCGACGTCGCGGAAAAATTCTACATCAGTCCTTGCTTTGTCCGCCGCCAATGGACACCGAAATCAGCTATGCAACGACCAAAGTGGATGCAGTATGAGGAGCATCCGCTCGGCCTGACCACTCTGTCAGTCCATGCGTTGGAGTCTGAGGTCCGCAACTGTCATTGGTATATGACCCGGCCTGTGAATGATGACGTGGTATGCATTTTCTCAATTTCATTGATGTGGGCATTTACCCGAAATATCACAAGGCGGAAGCTCTACTCGAATGGGCATTTACAGTGACGGTGCACATTTCTCTAACGGTTTTGAATATGGAAAACCTAATAATCAGCAGCCGCAGTCTATCAAGAATGTCCATCCCGAAACGCTCTGGCCTGCGCAAACACCTGAACGTAAGGCCCCAGTGGCCCGATCACGACGTGCACATGCCGAACGTATCCACCACAAGTGTTATTGAATTTCCATTACCAATATATTGTTTCCGTGTCGTCATTACATTTGCTCCTCCTAAGATTTCCGACTGACTCACATCTGAGACCGACACTCGTCCTGCATGCCCTTCTACCCATGAAGATTCTCTTACTTCTCTGTGTGCTTCTCATGCTAGCTTGTGTTCTGGGATGCCCACGCTCTTATGAGGATAAGAGAAAGCTTCAGATTCACCAAAGGTCCTGCACCCACTTCAAGAATGCGCAGGCTCTCGGCGATAAACGAGCTGTGGAGAGCGAAAATGCTCTCGAACGGTTAAAGAGGAAACGGCGCCGGACTGACTCGCCGGCTGAACAATCCAACACTAGCGCTGGTCCCAGCTCAGAGGTATGGAGTTATTTTTTAGGGTGAATGTATCCAACTTACGCTAACGATTGCGATGAGACTCTCGACATTGACATGGCTCCGATAGAGGAATCAGGGGGCCCACAGCAGCCATCTCCTGAGCCCGAGCGCGCACCGACACCTCCACCACAACTTACGGCCGATGGACGTCCAGTTCGGACCAAAAGAAAAACATGGAAGCTTCTACAACAGCTTCCCGAGCCAGCGCCGTCAGTACCGCCCGCTCCGCCAGCCGCTGAACCTGCCCCCGACCTGCCGTCCCAGCCGACTGAGAATTGGGTCTGGAATTCAATTCGTACAACCGTCAACTCGTTCGGTCTTTTCCGCGAATATCCCGCTGTGCCCACTTACAACCCAGACGAGGTTCTTACAGTTGAAGAACTTTCCGATATTCCTGGCGGCATTCGGTCTAATACAGCCACAATACCATCGCAGTTGACACCTTTCGATTCAGACGACTCCCTGCCGCGAGATGATCCTCCTCCACCTCCTTCCGACACCATAACCTCACCCGCCACTCCTGTGGAACAATACACAGGGCCTTTTCCGAACTGGAGCACAATGGGACTCATGACATGGCAATGGACCGGCTCGTCCACAAAGTCTATCGAGGAAATGGAAAAGCTTCTCGGCATATTAAAAGATCCGAAGTTCTCGAAGGAGGAGATCAAGGACTTCGATGTGAAGCTCGAGACGTCCAAACTGGACGAGCATTTGGCAACTGCAGGCACCTCTGATGTACGCGATGGATGGAACTCCGTTTCCGTGGACATCTCCGTTCCCGATGGAAAACCACATGCATCGGAGGCGGACGCCCCGGTCTTCTCTGTTCCTGGTCTCTTTTACCGCCCGCTTGTTGAAGTTATCAAGAGCGCAGTACAAGACATGGGGGACCGATGTTTTCACTACACACCCTTCAAACAATTCTGGTCACCCTCCCTGGGCAGTCCTCCGCAGCGGATTTACGATGAGATTTACTCATCGGATGCGATGGTTGAGGCGCATACTGCGCTTCAGAACCAACCTCGCGCGTCTGGCTGCATGCTTGAGCGCGTCATTCTAAGTATGATGTTCTGGTCGGACTCAACCCACCTCGCGAGCTTTGGGGACGCGTCACTGTGGCCGCTTTATCTGTTTTTCGGAAATCAATCGAAATGGCTTCGCGTTAAGCCACGGAGTAATCTTTGTCACCATGTCGCTTACTTCCCCAAGGCGAGTGCATATTTTGTTGTTCGTCACCCGTCTCTGATAAGTTCACCCAATTATAGCTCCCAGATGCATTCCATGATTTTTTCAAGGCGTTAACCAACGACGCGCCCTCTGCAGATGTCTTGACGCATTGCCGGCGCGAGCTGATGCATGCTATTTGGCGTCTGCTTTTGGATGATGACTTCTTGCACGCATATGAGCATGGCATCGTCATTGAGTGTCAAGACGGCATATTCCGCCGATTTTTCCCTCGTATATTCACCTATTCGGCCGACTACCCTGAGAAGTAAAACAAATCCGCCGCTATAATTTTTTTCCACTGACTCTGCGCAGAGTCCTTCTTGCAACCATCCGCAACTTGGGAAAGGCGCCATGCCCTCGTTGTTATATCCCCAAAGAGGACATTCCCGAAGTTGGCACGGTACGCGACGACAAGAAACGGGAAACCCTAGCGCGCACCGATGAGCATGTTCAAAATGGCACCATCAGGCGCATTCGCGACTGGATTTACAAGACAGGCCGCAATGTTAAATCAACCACATTCGATTACTTCCTCCTCGCCCGGTCATGGACTCCGACTTCTGTGTGTCTTAATTTCCATGCTTTTTCGACGCTAAGATCATATCACAGAACGCATTCTCTGATCGCCTGTCGCAATTCGGATTCAACCCATTCCAAATGCTGGTCCCCGACTTCATGCACGAATTTGAACTCGGAGTCTTCAAGGCATTTTTCGTCCACCTCCTGCGCATCTTTTTTGCCTATGGTCACGGCACAATTTCTGTTCTCAATAAGCGGTGTGTTGATCTGTTGATTTGGTTGCACACAATTGCGGAAATAGCTGACTGAAAACGTTTAGATTTCGACAAGTTCCGACGTTTGGTCAATCCACGATACGCCGATTCACCTCAAATACATCCGCGTTGAAAAAAATGGCAGCCTGGAATTATCAGGCCATACTACTAGTGCGTTTGGGTATTGACTCTCCTTCGTATGATTGAACCCCTACTCAGTGCTCAATCCCCGTCATCGAAGGCTTACTTCCAGAGCCTTATAACTCCGAAGTGCTCGATGTTCTATTTGCTCTCGCTGACTGGCATTCACTTGCAAAGCTCAAAATGCACACGGACGCTACCATCGACCTTCTGCGATTTGCGACAAAGGAAGTGGGCCGGCTGCTCCGTCGATTCAAACGCATTGTTTGTCCGTGGCTTCCAACAAAGGAGCTTCCGTCCGAGGAGGCTTCTCGGGGGCGTGCGCAGGCCCGGAAAGCAGCAAAGGGGAAAGGCAAACGCCGTGCTACCCCTGTTAAAACGACGCCGAAAACGAAGGAGTTCAGTCTCTGGACGTACAAACTTCACTCAATTGGTGATTATGTGCGTTCAATTCTTTGGTTCGGAACCACGGATTCCTACTCAACACAACCCGTGAGTTTAATCTTTTCATCTCAACACGTTTAACCAGTATCAACTTCAGGGCGAACTCGAACACCGTCGCGTCAAGCGATTCTACGCTCGCACGAATAAAAACCGGGCTGTACGTCAGATATCAGTTCTGGAACGACGCGAGACATCTCTCTTGCGAATCGCGGCACGCGCAAAACTCCACGCTCGATTGTTCGGAAAAACAACCACCACCGTCGATCCTCAGAATCACAAGAAGAAGCTCAAACAAAAGACCTACGTTGCGTTCGCAGAGTCGGAAGCACTGCCGTATACCACCCCAGAACAACACCACCACATATCTGGTTCACATAATTTTTCGCTGCACTTGCGCTCGTGGATCGGAGAGAATCGCTTGGATCCAGCTGTTAAGGTATGGCAAAGAAATAACATCGTTACAGAAACTGAGTTATTCCAGGATTTTGTACCTAAGCTTCAAGAGCACCTACTCAGCCGGCTCGCCCACCCCGAATGGTCGGGCGATGGTAAAGAGTTCACACCTCAAGAGCGATTTCAGTTGGCCCTCAAACACGACCGCATCTACTGTCACAAGATCTTTCGGGTCAATTATACCAGCTACGATGTCCGGCGAGGTCAAGACTGTCTCAACCCACGCACGCACTCCGATATAATGACCCTAGCTCCGGAGGGAGATACCTCTCATCCGTTCTCGTATGCTCAGATCATCGGCATCTTCCATGCTGATGTTGTCAACACGGCGGTCGGTGCTGATCCAACACCTCGTTCGATGGAGTTCTTGTGGGTGCGCCGGTATCGTGTGGACCCTACCTGGCGCGGAGGATTCAAGCGCAAACGTTTACATCGCATTGAATTTCTTCCAGACTCAGATCCAAATGCGTTTGGATTTTTGAATCCAGACGAGGTGATCCGTGGTGCACACATTATTCCAGCCTTTACGTCGGAAACGACGTCGGACCTCTTGTCGCCCGGCTCTATTGGACGCTTACCCCGAAAGGGCTTAACAGACAGCGAAGACTGGAAGTTTTACTACGTCAATTTGTGCGTGAACTCAATTTATTGCTCAAATAACTCCATTGATATCCCGAGGAATTAGCTTCGTCGATCGTGACATGTACATGCGCTATAGAGGCGGCGGTGTCGGGCACTATCAGGTCCCAATCCCACTGGAGGACGACATGCCAGAGGCTCACTCAGACGACGAGGAGCCTGAATCAGACCCACAGCCAAGTACTCCAGCGGTGGCCCCACCGGACCCGGAGTCAGCACCTATCCCGCTTCCGGATAGGCCTGACTCTTCACTGTCTCAGAACTCAGAGGATTCGCACTCAGAATCAAGTTCGAGTTCAGACTCGGCAGATTTTGATCTTCAAGACCACAATAAGGAGGATTCCGATGAGGACTCAGATTACTTGGGTCCCGACGACGGTGAGGGAAACGTGGACGAGGAGGTGGGCGAAGGTTACACCCCGTTGTAATTTATTTGCAGAATTTTGTCCTTTATACATACATGACTCTACATCGACTGTGTGTTCTGCCTAATGTGTCTGGTAGGCTGAGTACAGCCTTACATGCCCTTGAAAGTCAATAACATGCCTGTTGAGCCAAGCCTGCCTTATGTACGCCTGACAATGCCTTCCAAGGCTTTGTCTGCCAGGTGTAAGCCTTATATGGCCTGGTATGCCGGATCCGGCCGGTTGATTCCCATCAGGGCTTAGCAGTTTTTCCCGCTTTTGGTGATGGCATAGCAGAACCTGTTAAGAGATGGTCGTGGAGCGAAGGCAAGAAGGCTCGATCGTATAGGAGAGACGGGCGAGTACATATAAGTAGTGATAACTAATATGGATGACTACCTCCATCCTGACACTCCCCCTCATCGCAACGCTTGTACGAGGGTGGCACAAGAATAGCGGGGAAAATACAAGATACTCCCCCTGGAGTCAACACATCGAAAATCTGCGCAAACATCGGTCGAACACCGCGATCAAGGTGGAGAACAAGGTCGGATGAACAAACGAGGATAGAACTGGTTGCCGATGGGTGGTTCGAAGTCAAAAAATTGACAGACGGTTCGATAGGATGTGTTCCACTGTCACAAGCAGTAGCGCGGGCGACAAAAAATTTCGGATGGGTATGCATTCGGAGAGAGTCGGAAGTCCGGAATCAAACTGGATAGGGGGTTCGATCGGGAAATAAATTGTCGGATCCATCATCAAATTTGTCGCAGTGTCGGGCAACAGGTAACATCACGTTCGGGGTCAACGAGTGTTGAGGAATCAAGGAGCAAAAAATCCCCCCATAAAAATGGTTAATGTCGAGGTGAAGTTGTAGTCGGGTAGGCATGATGCGAGCCTGCAAAAGTGTATTCCACAGGGCTTTCTCGAAGGTGGTCGTCCCTTGGGTGGTCGTCTCCCCTTGGAGTCCCACAGGTCCTTCGCAGATGAAGGTGGTCGTCCCGCAGGGGGGTCGTCTCCCACGGGTCCTTCACAATCTGGAAAGTGGTCGTCCTCCGGGGGGGGTCGTCTCCCAGAGGTCTCTCGGTTGTCAGTCGTCAGGTCAAGTTGGTCAAGGTCAAGTCGAGGGTCGAGGGTCAAATAAAGGTCAAAGTCGAGTGGTAAAAGTGGAAGTTCGGAAAGATGAAGGTCAAAGCAGTGTTCAAAGACGGTCAGGCAGCATAAGCACAGCGAAATGTGTCTCGGAGGCCCATAACCTGTCAAGAGATGGTCGTGGAGCGGAGGCAAGAAGGCTGGATCATATAGGAGAGACGGGCAAGTACATATAAGTAGCGATGACTAATATGGATGACTACCTCCATCCTGACAGAACCACGCACAAAGATTAGTGAAGACGAGAGAATGGGGGTACAATGATTGCAGCTTGAAGGCAACAGTCCCCTTATGACGGAGTTTTGATGCTTTATTTCCTCGAGATCAACTCGACTCGGGTTGAGGCCCGTTTTGATTTTCGAGAGCTGGCAAGTACTAGGAGATCGCACCGATATTTTGCATTTTGAAACTACAACGAGCCCTATGGCGGTCAAAATGCACATTTAATGTGCCGCAACTATTTTGAGGTTCCGCAACTATTTTATCCTGTTTTAGAGGTCTGCCGCAACTTTTAGAGACCATTTGGGCCCCAGAAAATAGTTGCGGAGATTGTAAGTTTCCGCAACTTTTTTTTTTTGGAGTGCCACAACTTTTTTCTTTGAACAATAAGTGCCGCAACTATTTTTGAACTCGGAGGTGCCGCAAGTATTTTTGTCGGCGATAAATAACTTTCAGATATGATGCTCGGATTGACCCTCTAGACGTCTTGGACGCGTCAAACACGTCGTAATGGACTACAGAGGCCTCCGGTCGCGTCTCGTTGCAACAGCCTTCGGGCCGATCACCGAAATGATGGCAATACCAAACAAACACGACCACTGTTTTTCACTACCACTTTCCCAGTGCCCACTCATCAGTTCAAGTTATCGTCATGCAATATGTCCAATGCTTTCCGCATTCCGTCGCTAGCTCTATGTTACTTCTGGACCGAATTCCACCGTTCCGCCCCCTCACCAACTGAGGCTGAGCAACTCACTGTGAATGTGGTTCTTTGATACTTTGCCTCATCCCTCGCTCCAGGGGTCTTACGGGGTATGAATCCACCTCCTCAAACCCAGGCTCCACGAGCCATGATTGCTATGCATTTGCCTTCGCTTTCGCTTCCGGTTCGATCTATTACTTAATTCTCTCTGACGCGGATTCCTTACTCCTCCGTCTCCAACTCCACCTCAAATTATATTGGTTCTATTGAGCCTTCAACCGAATCATCATTGATTTGAGTTAAGCCCTACTTTTGTTCTTCGAGCCGCGCTTACTTCCTGCTCACTTCATTTTCGGTTCATTAGGTTCCACATTTTCCAAGTTCAATCCTCAACGTGGCTCCTTATCATCGACTTCTGCCTTCAACCTCAACCTACCACCACATTTTTAACACACCATCGGTGGTTTCGGCGGCGAGTTCGATCTCCACTGGGATGATCTACATCAAGCATCCACTGAACTTTCTTTCTTCATGTGTACATGTGCATGTCCCCGATCTCAGTCTGAAAACCGTTTACTGTATGCTCATTGTTTGTCCAACACTTTCCTTTTCTTTTCAAGGTACTTCCTTTCCCAGCCGAGCCCAACTATCGACATGCTGATTATCCAGTATTCTTTTTTTGCCGTTCAAAGCACCGAACATTCCTACACTCAGATTGTTACACATCTGGGACTGTTCGCGCCCAGGGTGTGCGGAAGTTTCCATCAATTAAGAGATGAGTAGGCCGCGCAATAGGGTGATCCGCGCTCGGTGTTGTGCCTCAAGTTGAAAGAACCACTTGCAGATCGTACAAGTTCAAAATTTCAGAAAGCCGGCCATTCAAATTTTGTTTGAACACAATCCGGTCAACGTTTTGATCTAGGTCACTTTCCGATGTTCTTCCTTTACTATATACCGAGTGTTGCTGTCCAAACTCGTGTATGAGGCACCATTTTCTTGGAGGCATAGAATATGAAACCTTTCTCTGGGAGAGAATCCAACCAATAGAGAAGCGCCGGCTCGAGACAGCAGGATGCGGTAGTCCAAATTACTCGTATCTTTAAGCAAATGGCGAGGTTTCCAAGCAAGCCAAGAGAACCTATCCCCTTTAAACATTTTCAACCAGCGCTTTCGCTGTACATACCCCATAAATGCACTCACGCTTCAACAGCTCGTTCAATATCGGTCGCAACATTCCCATGCATTCACAGTTTGACGAGCTGCGGCCAAGATGTAGAAGCGTGTATGTTGATAAATTCAACAGCAATCATTGTGGCCCCGTGACATCCCCCATTTTCTCCCTTCGGCCCTCTCCCCCTCGCTCCGTGTCAACTGTGGGTCATTTGACGCCGCTAGGGAATAGCAGGTCCGCTGTCAAAAAAGCAGTCAAGTTCAACAGTTTTCCGTTCAAAAACAGTCGACTGAGGCAAACTAGCAGCCCTCATGCCATTCTGCAACTACTTACGCCGCAGCAGATCACAGCAGAGAATGGCTGTTGAACCGGTCAGTACCGGGCCGTCACTAACGATAAACTCAAGCAGCGAGATAGCTGTAATTTATCCTTCCTGTCCGCCCCCTCCCTCACCGCTCTTACCCCCCGAGGCCCTCCACTGCCTTCTCAGATAGCCTATGTTCGCTAAAAGAACACGGCCTTTCGTACAGTCGCAAACCAGAGTAAGGGACACCTCGGAGTGAAGTACTTACACACTACGGCGCAAAATGCTTCACTAGTAGTTGAAGGAGTGTTCTATGATGAAGTGGCCATCGAGGTTTGCTTGCTGTGAAAGTTGAGTATATTCAATGGTTAGTTGGAGCTCTCATCTGGCAGATCATAGTCAATTCAAGTTGATATGAAGGACCACAGCAATGGTGAGCCAAGCAGAGCTGATCCCGATTTTCTGTCCAAGCGTGAGGGAGGTCGATGACAATATTTCTGCAAGAATTTCGGGTGGATAAGTCCGCGTTGACAGGAACACGAGTTTCCTGGAGCCGCTCAAGTTCCACACGAAGGGACGCGATTTGGGTGTCATGCCGGGCCAGATGGTGTTGAATCTGGGAGATTCAAGTTTTTTTATTTGATGAAAGAATGCTTTTCAAGAGTTGCTAATACCGAGGGCCGGCTATCCAGTGCCCTTGTGAGCCGTAGTGTCGAACACAGAGTCCAATTGTGAATCAGATGGTAGACTCAGTGAGGCCCAATAAAGACGTAGAGCAACACTTCCCGCATAAAACAGCAACGGACCCCGATTCGGCCTTTTTTGCCAGGGAGTCACTGACGGCAAGGGCAGTAGCGAAACCTCACACAGGAATGGTCAAGGGTGTATGCTGGTATTGCCATCATTTCGGTGATCGGCCCGAAGGCTGTTGCAACGAGACGCGACCGGAGGCCTCTGTAGTCCATTACGACGTGTTTGACGCGTCCAAGACGTCTAGAGGGTCAATCCGAGCATCATATCTGAAAGTTATTTATCGCCGACAAAAATACTTGCGGCACCTCCGGGTTCAAAAATAGTTGCGGCACTTATTGTTCAAAGTATGGCGGTCAAAATGCACATTTAATGTGCCGCAACTATTTTAGGGTTCCGCAAGTATTTTTCGGGGTTTTTGGCCTCTTCCGCAAGATTTATAGAGATTTTTGAGAGTCAAAAATAGTTGCGGAGATCTTGGCTTTCCGCAACTTTTTTTTTTTCGAGTGCCGCAACTTTTTTCGAACACGAGACAAGTGCCGCAACTATTTTTCCGGTACTTGAATGCCGCAACTATTTTTCGGCGATAATTTGGCTTTTGGATATGATGCTTGAATCAACATCCCAGATGGCGTAGATGCGTCCGACGCGTCGTAATGGACCACAGAGGCAATCGGTCGCGTCTCGTCGCGTCCGTCTCCGGTCCGATCACCGAATCGGTGACAAACAAGACCACACTGCTTTCTCCGGAGTACTTACCACCACCTCCTGTTGCTGCCTTTTCCGATTCCTTTCTCTGGTGTTCGTCCATCATGCCTCTTGACTCACACTCCGTAGTAGCATAAACACGAAACAGCAGCAAAACGCACCCCGGAGCGCTATGCACCAGACCGGACCCCACTGGACGCCAACTCGACGCTACGGACTCGACATCCTTCGATCCTCGACACACCACCATCTTCAGTCCGCCGTAGGCTGAAAAAGATGGAGGACGAATGGATATTTCCAACGAACATTACCCCCTCGCCTGACGTCGTTCCCCTTCGGTTGGATTTCTACGAATATTAATCGCTGGCGGCCAGCCATCCTCGGGCAGTCCAGAACCTACTTCAACTCTTTTCAAAAGTGAGTCCTGGCTTTGTAAGATGCGCATATATCTATGCTAACGTTCATTTCCATCTTCAGAGTGCTCTATAATGATCATCTCACACCTCAATCACAGTTTTGAGTCCAGTTTTCTCTAAGGCCAAAGCTCGCTCTCTGCGCTTTTTTAGCCTGCGAGGGTTCCTATGGGTGTCGAGTTCTCGGGGACAGTTACGTACATTTTACTATGCCGTGTATTGTGAAACTTATTCACTATTGTGGATGGTTGAAGTCTTCCCACAAGTTCATGGACCATAAACCACGAGAACATGACTCTATCATTCAAGCTGCAGAAGATGTTTCCAAATCTTGTTTGGATTATTTCTAGCCCGACATCATCTATCTCTCAACATGGCCTTTACTCAGATGAGGTTGAAGACGGGAGAGCCGGGATTGAACGTTGAAACTCGAGAGGGGAGACCTAATGGAACGTACATAACGAGGGACAACATATGAAAGTGACGATATAAACAGGAAACAATGGTGATGTGAAAGCAGGAAGAATGCAGGCGGAAGTATAGGTTGTCAATCACGACCGTGTAAGCGAGACGCGTATGGTCCTGTTTGGTCACCGCTTCGGTGATCGGACCGAAATTGAACACGAAGAGACGCGACCGATGGCCTCTGCGGTCCATTACGGCGTGTTAATCACGTCCAGGATGTTCAGGACGTTGGTCCGAGCATAATATCCAAAAACAAAATTACCGCCGAAAAATAGTTGCGGCACCTAAGGACCAAAAAAAAAGTTGCGGCACTTGGTGTTCGCAAAAAAAGTTGCGGCACTCCGAAAAAAAAAGTTGCGGAAACTCAAGATCTCCGCAACTATTTTTGACCCCTACAAGTCTCTATAAAACTTGCGGACGAGGTCAAAAACACTGAAAAAAAGTTGCGGAACCTTAAAATAGTTGCGGCACATTAAAAGTGCATTTTGACCGCCATAGTTCAAAGAAAAAAGTTGTGGCACTCCAAAAAAAAAAGTTGGGGAAACTTACAATCTCCGCAACTATTTTCTGGGGCCCAAATGGTCTCTAAAAGTTGCGGCAGACCTCTAAAACAGGATAAAATAGTTGCGGAACCTCAAAATAGTTGCGGCACATTAAATGTGCATTTTGACCGCCATAGAGCCCAGAACGTGGGTACGCATATATCTGTCCCGGTCCTCATTTCTTTCCCCTGCGCACCAACCAATAGCTTCCATTCCGTGTGCCACTCCGGCTCATCTATTCCTTTCGTGCTGCGCATTTTGTTATCAAAGCTGTCCATTCACATCAACAGGCTTGAATTAATGCTTATTGGCTTTCTCTTATAATCAAACCTATGTGCATTTTGAAGTTCATGGAATTTTTGAAAGTCGGCATGATATCCATGTTAACAGACAACACCTATATTTGGTAAGCTTCGAAGCATTCGAAAAATCGAAACAATAATCTCTTGGTTGGTAGCTGTAAGGATTGATAAATTTTTCAACATGTGCTGCGAGGCAGAAGGCACTGCGTGGGGGTGTGGGCTGTGATTTGGTGTGCCAAACTGAATTTTGTGTTGATGGAGAGGCTCTGATGAAGTTTTGCACTCTCAATCATGGGAAAGTCAGGGGCAGCCTATGTACAGTTTCATCAAGGAAGTAATTTACTGTTTATACCTCACACTGATTATAAATCTCATCCCATGTCCCAGCTGCTGAGTGCAATGTTGGAAATCACATTTCAGTTCCAACTTCCCATACGACCACCTACACATCCGCTTCATTACATCTATTGTCTTGCTGGGCCACCTGGGGGGCAGGAAGGCCAAACATGCCCAAAATAGATGACAAGACACATTTCTGGCACTGGGCAGAATGATGTATGGAAGCAAGAATACTATTCCACACCAGAACATCAAAGAACCTTCCCTTCTATGTGGAAAAAGATGAGTACAGGAATACATCGCCTCACAAACTAGCATATATAGAGCCCTCCATCTAGGCATGAAACTTTGTGCCCATCAGAACAAAATGCCCACCCATCCCACTTTGACTGAAAATCGATTAAACAATGTTGTCATTGGCTTCACTGGAGTAGTAAACACCCTCGAGGTCCTTGCAGATGCTCTCACAGCCCCCTTTTTGGAGCCTATTTCGAGAACCTCTCGGTCATTGTTGAATGCTGTGCAGGTATACTTCTGGCACATGTCACCATTTTATATATAATGTTTGCTTATTACTGGCTAGGCTGTCAAACAAAACAAAGGTGATTGTGCCCAATTGATAGAGGAAACCCATGGATTGCTCTATGCAATTGTCTCGATCCATATTGAGTCAACCACTGGTCCGGAGTTACCTCCAAGCATGCTGATGCATCTGGGAAAGTTCACAGAGTAGTTCCTCTCAATCAATTATTTCTGTTTGGTTCCCTGATTATTTTGCCATAGGACTTTGCACAAAATCCACACCTATGTGGAAGCCCAACAGGAGAAAAGTAAAATTCAACAGTTCTTTCGCCAAGGAGAGATGAGTGGGCTGTTGAAAGCATGCAAAAATGGCCTGCAAGATGCTCAAGATGTCTTCAAAGTATAACTTCTCATTTTTTCATGCTACAGACACACTCAGGTTGAACAGGTATCAAATGTGAACCTTCTCATGGATGTTGCAGACATGCAAAAATATACAGAAGATAGACACCAGGAGGCTCTTAAGTTGATTGAAACTCTGTCTGATGGTACAATGTCCGACACAGCATCATCGGTATGTACTACTAGTACCTTCTCCCGAGTCAGTTGCCACAACCTTCACGTAGATGGACAGAATGTTCTCCAACATTCACAATAGGTATGATATGATCAAAGTGCATACCATTCATTTTGCATGCTTATCTTATGTTTCTCCAGCTCAACCTCAATTTCAATGCTCCCATCTGAGCCCAAAATATTCCATGGACGTGACACAGAGCTAGCAGATATCCTCAAACTCTTTCTTCATCACATACCCAGGCTGGCAATTTTGGGGCCTGGTGGAATAGGCAAAACAAGTCTTGCTAAAGCAATTTTACATCACTCCCAAATCACGGAAAAGTTCAAACAGCATCGTTTTTTTGTCACCTGTGACTCTGTTTCCACAAAGGCTGAGCTTGTTTCCCTTATTGGAGCACATCTGGAATTGCAACCAGGGAAAGATCTCACTCAACCTATTGTTCGGTTCTTTTCCAGAAATTCAGCCTCTTTTCTGATTCTGGATAATTTGGAGAACCTATGGGAGCCAATCAAAACTCGCAGTGAAATTGAAGACTTCTTGTCTTTGCTCACAGATATTCAACACCTAGCATTGATTGTGAGTTGAGTAGCTTAGTTTTGTACTTACAACTTACATTGCAGTAGATCACAATGCGTGGAACAGAGAGACCAGCAAAAGTCCAGTGGACTCGACCTTTCTTTCCAGCCATGGGACCCTTGACACAGAAAGCTGCTCGGCAGACATTCATTGATATTGCAGATGACAGACACAATGCCAAAGAGATTGATCAGATCCTCCTCCTCACTGATAATATGCCTCTGGCAATTGATCTCATTGCCCATCTGGTTGACTCTGAAGGCTGTTCCAGTGTCCTATCTCGCTGGGAAATAGAAAAAACCATCCTCATGTCTGAGGGGCATGATAAAAGATCAAATCTGGAGTTGTCAATTTCTCTGTCCCTCAATAGTCCTCGGATTAAAGCCTCCCCAGAATCATTGGATTTGCTGAGTCTTCTCTCAATGCTTCCAGATGGGATTTCAGATGTAGAGCTGCTTCAAAGCAAACTGCCTATCAAAAATATCCTGAGTTGCAAAGTGGCATTGCTTGCGACCTCTCTAGCCTTTATGGATGAAAGGAAACACCTCAAGGCTTTGGTGCCTATCCGGGAATATATGTTGCAGTTTCATCCTCCCATCACTCCCATTGTTCAACCTCTGCTTGAACATTTTCAAGATTTATTGGAAATCTCAATTAAATACCAGGGAACACTCTCCGGATCCAGTTCAGGAATCTTCCTGCGGATCTCATTGAATTTTGCCAACATTCAGAACATCCTTTCAAGTGGTCTACACACAGAAAATCCAAAGCTAGTGCATACCATCTACTGCTCATGCTATTTCGAAACTTTCAGTGTCTTGTCTGGCCGGGGACATCTTCAGCTCTTTGCTGATATTACCGAGCTCCTGCCTCAACCAAGTGTTCCCAGACTCGAGGTTTGTGTTGTCTCAGAACTCCTTCTCTCATGGGGATGGCACCCAATTTGCAATCCTGAAGTCCTGATTGAACGAGGCCTGAGGCAGTTGCCTCATTTTGATGATCCAGATATCAAATGTAAGTCTTCAAAAAAACTCTTTCCTAGGAATTGTGCCAACATTGTTGTTAGGCAGATTCTACAATGCTCTAGGAAGTTATTTCCGAGGTCATGACAATGATATTTCAAGAGCAATACAATATTACAACGCTGGACTTGCATTATCAGCATCAACAGGGAATACTGGGAGACAGTCAGCCATCCTAGCAGACCTAGGGTGGGTAAACTGTCAGCTGGGTGATCATTTGGCAGGTCAAATCAATGCATACAAGGCGCAGAGACTGGCTAAGATATCTGGAAATTTGTGGTATGAAGCAAGGGCACTGAATATTGAAGCTATGTGCTGGATGTCACTTGGAAACTACAAGCTTGCTCTGTCTCTATTAACCAGAGGGAGAGATCTTTTGAGTCTTTGTGGCTTGTCTGGTGCAGACATAGACCTTGACCTGCTGTCCAATCAAGGTGGAATCCACATGGTCAAATCAGAATATACAGAGGCTCACAACATCTATACGGAACTGCTTCTTAAAACCCATATTGACAAGGGTCCATACCACCATGCTCTGGCTTTACTGAATCTTGCCCAGGCTGCTGTGCCAAAAGGCATTCCCCAGCAGATTATCGAAAGTCACATAGATACAGCAAAATCATTGTTCAAGACTGTCGGATATTTGCGGTTTCTGGTCTGCTGTGATACCATCATAGCAGATGTTGAATTGAGAGAAGGGAATATATCAGAAGCCAACCTCCTTTTTCAGAAGTGCCTCAAATTTTGTTTGGGTAAAGACACAGAAATGGAAACCTACTGCTTGGAGAGGTTGGCCAATAGAAATCGGTGGTATCGGATGGATCAGCCAGGTTGGAGAGCTTTTTGGCCGACAGTGTATCTTGTGCATTCACTCAAGGCAAAGCAGAAAGTAGATATCTTGAAATCCTTACAATTCATGGGAGATATGTTTCTTGGTACAGGTGATCAAGAGACAGCTACCAGTCTGTTCACAGTAGCATTACAGGGATTTGCAGATATGGATGTCCACTGCAGTCAAGCTGAATGCATGCTGCAGCTCGGTAATGTTGCCAAAGTCTATGGAGATTACGTGAAAGCAGAGCAGCTATGGGCCGATGCAAGACCATTGTTTGAAAGATCATCACAAACAAAACAGGTTGCTCTCCTTGATAAAAATTTGGCCAACATCTCTGGTGCTGTGCTGGAACATCACAAAGCGGCCTTGGAAAAGCTGTCCAAGCTTGATACACCAGCTGGAGAAGTAGCCAAAGTGGCACTGAATATAACCACTTAGAGGGAGTTGAAGCAGCTCGAATCGAGGTATGAGAGCAGAGGAATTAAAAGGGTACATTTCCTGCGGTAGTTTGAGTCCTCACCTTGCACGTACAGTCTATGTTCTTTGAGGCAGATAGTGAAAGTTTCTGAGTTTTTTGTCCAATCTATGTTTCCCATTCGGCCACTTATATGATGTCATTGAAAGCTTGCTTGAACAGTAATTGGAGTGTTTATAGTTTCTCTGTTCATGGATAAAACCAACCTTGACCACACTTGATAGGGCTCAGTCTACAGAAAGAAAGGCCCAGAGGAACAGGATACGCACCTGCACCTAATTAAAACTGTGGTGTTGTAAGCAGCAGAGCTTGTTTGACTCAAGCCTGGGCGGTTAGGAATGTGAAGAACTATTTCTTGCTCACTTTGATTATTTTGAATCCAGTCACCTTGCTCGTTGAGTTTGAAATTTGTGATCTTGAGCCTTTTGCCAATTTCTATTCCACTTTTGAGTATTCAAGTTGACTCACACTGAGGTTAAAAATTGATTTAACTAATCAAAACTACAAGCCAGCTCGGAAATAGGATCCTCGTGAGGGATTGACAGCAAATCCTCAATATGAGATGACAGGATCAAGCTTCAGAGGTTTCGAGTTGAAGTTGAACACAGTTGATTGAACTCATTGGAAGGAGATGAGGCCCAGATGTGTGCGCATGCAATAATATACGCCTGCCTCCAATCAAGGTGTTTCCAAAGCTTGAAGCAGGGAAGCTTGTTACAATTGGATTCGGGCCTTTACCATTCATCAGGACCAAACTTTTTACCTCTGGTTTTTTTAATGAACCCACATCGCAACCTGTTTCGTCCAGGTGCTTTTTGAATTACCGGCTTTCTTGAACTACTGCTCTTTACAGAACCACGCCTGCAACAACACGAATTCAAACTAACCCGCTGGAGGATGCGTACATCATTCATTCACGTGAATTTGATTCAACCCGCATAACACATTGCAGTCACTCAAGTCGACGCGTTCTCAGTGGTGAACTATTGTGAACAAACTTCAAGTTCGTTATGCTCGTCGGGCGGAAAGAAGGGCTCAAAGGTGTACAGAACACACCTTCCTGTTCTTCATGTGAGACACCAATTACAGTTCAGCAGGAAAGCTTGTTCGACTCGGGCCTGGGCCATTGGGCAGTTCTCCAGTTCTTTTGTTACTTCTTATTACTCGCCGTTTGATTTTTTTTTCTGTATTTAGGATACTAGTACTGCTCGTTGCAGGACTAGAGACCACCTTCCAAGAAATTGATTTTCATTGACTACGTATCCCTGCAGCAGGAACTTACATCATTCGTTCACTCGCACAGTACTACTGTCAAGACTCAATGATTTCGACTCCTTCTCAATGTGAATTTTGAATTGAAAACACTTAATCATGCTCGTTGTATGGAAAGAAAGGCCCGGAGGCGTGCGGTACGCATCTGCATCTAACAAAATGAAGGCGCCGGAAATTCGAAGCTGGGAAGCTCGTTGGACTCGATCCTGGGCCATACATCGATGTCGAACCACCTTTTGCAACTGACAATTGATACCCAGTAGAATAGATTTCGAGTTCGAGCTGAACAAATCACTGCATGCGTGAATTTTGAACACGCTTCATCGAGATGACTTTATAAAAAGAACGGTCATGAAGCGCGGGGTGCCCACCTGCCTTACGTATTTGACTTGACGATTTAAGACAGTAGGAGAGCTCGTTCACCTTGAGTCTAGGCAATTATATCATTCGAACAAATTTTTACCCGTTGATCCGAGTGATCAACGCTCGACTTGTCTCTGGGACCCATAACGGAATAATAGGTTGTGTTTCCATCTATAGATGATTCACTGTACAGAGCCGTATGATATATTTAGAAAATTGCTTGCTTTTCTTCGTTGAGACACATTACAACGCAGCATCTATAAACTGAATTTCCTTAGGGCAATGAGATACATCGATCCGATGCGAACGGACTGGCACGGAATCAACACGGACACAATTCTTCCATGGGACACCCGCGTACGAGGATCCTAATCATTTTGAACTGATTCAACTGCAAGACCTAATTATACATCTGGACTTACATGTATTGCTACATAGAGCCTGATTAGAAGGCCTGGGTGTGTACGGTACACATCTGCACGCAATTCGAGGCTGCATAAATGCTTGAAGCAGGAAAGCTCGTTCGACTCGAGCCTGAGCCACTCAAGAGGTAACCACCCTTAAAATTTGCCACACAGGGTCGGAAAACTGAAATAAGGCCCTCCCAGACCTACCTACCCTATTAGCCGAGCTTAAGCGAGTGATGTTCCCACGGTATACACTGCAAAATTTTTAATTTGGGCCCGATCCTAGGCCTATCTGGTAGTGTTCTCGGAGCATTTTTTGCCTCGAATTTCTGTCTTCAAATGGACAGCTACCTTGGTTGGGAACTACGAATCCGGTAGCCACCCAAAGTCCGTGTAAAAAATCGATTTTTTTTTCGACCCTTCTAAACATGTTTTCAGAGTGCTTTGAGCAAAGTCCGAAAACTGAAATAAGGTCGTCCAAAGGGTACCTACCCTCGGAGGCTGTGTCCCGGGTTCTTCCGGTAGTTACCTCTTGGAGCCACTGCTTGGCCACTGCTGCAATTCGGTTTACATTTTCTTTTTTCTTTTTCAATTTAGTATTTTCAGTGCCTCGTCTGATGGAGATCAACGGGCCAGCCAGCTTCTATGAAATAACGCCTAAAGGAGCCCTTCCACACTCGTCGCAGACTGCCCAATGATGACGCGACGCGTTGTTGTGCTGTGCTGACTCCGCGTTCGGGTTGCACGTGAGGAATCGCGCCACCCCGTGACCACCTGCAAGGTTCGTCTTCGACCACCACCAGTGGCACCACACGCCGAGCCCTATCCTCGTTCTGACAGTGAGTTCAGTAGCGTTTTATCTTCGATACCCATGCTCAGAATTTTCGCAGGTACCTTCTAGGTAGCACCCATCCAGGCAGGTCTTTTCTGCGGTCAGAGATGCCGGCTACTTCCTGACTTGGAACATCTCAGGAAGGCGGAGGCAGAACTTACTAGCAAATAGCCACGTATCCTGCTTCGGCGACGCGTAGCCACCGGTTTTTAGCGGGCTCTTTTACTCCAAACGAAAGCATTCGATTCGACCCCAAAACCTTGTCGGCAAGAGATTAGAATTTATCGAAATCAAGTCAGGGTATGTATATTCTTACTTCTTCAGCTGTGGGTCGGCTGACTAGTAGTACTCTAGGAAGGCTCAGACGGACTAGCATTCTGAGTCTACAAGAGTCTTACTTTCACCCCGACGCGCAGCCACCGGGTTCTTTGAGCAGCTTTTACATCAAGCGATTCCGATTCCGAGTCGACTCCACGCCGGAAAACTTCCCAAGAAGACTTCCTTGGAATTCGGGACTGAATACACAGTGTATTCAAGGTGTGTATGTCGTGCTTCATCTCTTTCGCACATGGAGTCATCTACCCGTGCATCTACCAGAAATCCGGCTCTGATAGGTATTCCCAGCACAACGGGAAGGCACCGACAACACCATATCGACAGCTATCTAGCTTTACGACGACGCGTAACCACTACCAGCGGGCCCCACCGGAAACCTTGTCCGCAAGATCTAGAATTCATCGAAAATCATAACGTGCCTGCTTCCTCTCATCTCCCGTTCGCACCGTGCTTACTTATGTACTCGTAACAGAGACATGTCCCGACTCCCCAGACCACACTCCTCCCCAGACGCCAAAGGCGCCAACTCCGGATTCGCGCCGTCGCTCAAGCGCAAAGTCGTGCCAGAAGAGGACGACATCGACCTCGAGCAGCCCACCAAGAAGGGTCCTGCATCCTCAGGCTTCCGCCCGAAACCCCTCCAGACCTCCAGAACCGCCACAAACGCGACGGCGTCCACCTCCACCGCGTCGACATCTTCTAATGCAGCGCCCAAAGCGGTCATGCCCCGCCCCCTGACGCGTCCCCGACCCCCGGTGGCAGCGCGTCCGACCGCCCGAGGCGCGAGTGCGCCGCCCGTATCCACCGTGCGCAAGCCCTCTGCTGGTACCGGCCTCGCCTCACGCGTCCCATCCTCGTCTGCGATTGGTAAACGTACCGCTTCGGGCTCGGGCGCACAAGGTACTGTAGCTGCGCCAGACGTCATCACGCACCTGCACAAGCGCCTCACGACGCTCGAGAGCGCGCGCACGCAGGACGTCGAGCGGCTCGCCACGCTGCTCGAGTCGAGGGTCGCTAATGCGGAATCCGCGCCTGCCTCGAGCGCCGGGGCGTCTGCGGCAGAGGCGCTGCAAACGGAGCTCATCACGGCGCAGGTGCAGCTCGCGAGCACCAATGCGCAGCTGAGCAGCGCGACGTCGCAGCTGGTCGGGCTGCAGACGCAGGTGGCGACGCTGCAGGCGGAGCTCGGCGTCGCGAGAAGGGCGCACGAGGACGCAACAGCCGAGGCGAGGCAGAGTGCGCTTGCGCTGAAGGCGGAGGTGTTAGCGGGGAAGACGGCGCAGGCGACGGCGCAGGACGATGCGGCGGAGGTGCGGAGGGTGCTTGGGAGGGAGCGGGAGGAGGCGGAGATTAGGGTAAGGAGGGGGGAGAGGATGTTGAGAGAGGCGAAGGATGAGGTTGTGGAGGGGGAGGGACGCGTCGTCAGCTTGCGCGCTGAGATTGCGACGCTGCGTACGGAAATAGCGGACTTGAGGGGGGAGTTGGCGGCTGCAAGACGAGAGAGAGAACGTTGGACTGGGGAGGGGGCGGGGTTGCGCGATGAGATCGCGTATTTGAGGCGGGAGAAGGAGGCATGGGGGGTGGAGCGCACCGAATGGGAGAGGGAGAAAGAGGGGTGGGCGGAGGAGAGGGCGCTGTTGAAGGCGGAGCAGGTGCGCGGGGAGGAGGAGAGGCGGCGGCTGCATGGGATGGTGATGGAGCTCAAGGGAAATATAAGGGTGTTTTGTCGCGTGCGGCCTGTGCTGCCGGACGAGGTGGCGGTTAGCGGGGAGGGCGGGGGCGCGCTGACAATATCGGCTGGTAGCGGGTCCTCGTCGTCGCATGGAGGCGCGGACAGCAGCAGCGTGGCCGCACAGATCGCGTACCCGGACGCGGGACTGCCCTACCCGTCGGGGCAGAAGGAGATCGTGCTCAGTGCGGAGGGCGCCGAGCGCGAGTGGGACGCGGGGATGGGGAATAAGGCGAGGAAGGAGGTGTGGGGGTTTGGGTTTGATAGGGTGGGTCGGCGTCTTGTTCATGAATTTGACTCCTCACACTGACACGCTCTTATTTCTACTCCCAGGTATTCGCCCCGAGCTCGACGCAGGCGGATTTGTTCGCGGAGATCTCGCAGCTGGCGCAGAGCTGCACGGACGGGTATAATGTGTGCATTTTTGCGTATGGGCAGACGGGGAGTGGGAAGAGCTGGACGATGGAGGGTGGGGGGGTGAGTGATCTTTTCTTTTTCTTCGAGCGTTGGTGTCTTTTTTGTTGGACGGGGACTTGCGACCGGTTTGCCCAAGCGAGGACTGGCGCTGAAGGCTGCTGCGACGCTTCTGCTCCTTTCCTCTTTCGTTTTGCGTTACAGCCAACTGGCTTGCGCTTTTGCGATGGACTCTCCGACTTTCCTTTTGGGGGACTCCTTCACTTTCTTCCCTCCACCACGACCGACGCTAACACGCTCGTCCCACAGACGGAAGAGACGCAGGGGATGATCCCGCGCGCGGTGGCGCAGGTGTTCCGCGTCGCGGAGGAGCTCAAGGAGAAGGGCTGGACGTACACGATGGAGGGGCAGTTCCTCGAGATCGTGAGTCGTCTCGTATCCTCATCTCATTAACCTCATCTTATCATGCACACCAGTATAACGAAACGATCACCGACCTCCTCGCTCCGCCGCCAGCACCCGGCGACCCGCCGCGCAAGCACGAGATCCATCACCACGCTGCGACCAACACCAACGCCGGAAACCGCACCTCCGCGTCGGACGCCGCGCTCGCGTTCGGCACGACCGTCTCGGACGTGCAGACGCCCGCGCTCACCTCGCCCGCACAGGTCCTCAAGCTGCTCGCGCAGGCGCAGAGCCGGCGGCGCGTCGCGGCGACGCTAATGAACGAGCGCAGCTCGCGCTCACATTCGGTGTTTACGCTGCGGATACGCGGGGTGCATAATGGCAGTGGAGGGGGCGGGGCGGGTGGGGGAGGCAATGGGGGCGAGACGCTAAGGTTGGGGACGCTGAATCTGGTGGATCTAGCGGGGAGCGAGCGGCTTGCGACGTTGCAGAATTTGAATGCGAGCACTAATGGCGGCGGGGGCGGGGGAGGGCACGGCGGCGAGAGGCTGAAGGAGACGCAGAGTATCAATCGGAGTTTGAGCGCGCTGGGGGATGTGGTTGCCGCGCTGGGGAGCGGGCCCGGTGCGCATGTGCCGTATCGGAATTCGAAGGTGCGTTTTGTGTTGCCTTCCCTCCTTGGCGTCTTGCATCCGTTGGCTGATTGTACCTGTGCTCCATGCAGTTGACGTACCTGCTCCAAAATTCGCTGAGCGGGAATTCGAAGACGCTCGTACGTCCCCTCTCCTTCTGACCGACGTGTCAATTGTGGCTGATGACTGCATAGATGGTGCTGAACCTCTCCCCGCTCGCCGCGCACCTGAATGAGTCGCTGACCTCGCTGCGGTTTGCGACTAAGGTGCGTTTGTCTGTCCGCCTTCTTCCTCCCTAGAGCGTTCTGACGATCCGTGGCGCCGCAGGTCAACAACACGACGATTGGCACCGCGAAGAAGGTGCAGGTGCAGGGCGGCAATAAGTAAAATCGTGATCGACTGATGAAATATTCGATTGGATTATCGATATAAAAGACAAGAGCCGGCGACTTCGAAGAGAGAAAGACCAGCGGTAGATCCGGAGCAAGCGAACTTTTTTGAGCCTATGTTATGTATTTTACCTACCTCGCATCCTACAGACAAGCAGACAGACAGACATGTATTTTGGTTCTTTTTTATTCATACGTTACTTTTCCTTGATCTTCACCGCACCTAGACGTTGGCTAGACCCCCATACTCTCAATCCGCAGACACTACTTACTTGCCGAACCCGAAGACGCTCTCAAAGAACGCGAGCTGCCGCTCCTGCACGAGCTTGATGCTCGCTGCGTGTCTGAGTCCTTCGTGCTCGAAATGGACGTACTCGACACGGCCGTGTTTCTCAACCTCGGCCACGATGGTGTCTGTCTGGTCGACGGGGACCTTGCCTGAAGACCTCCCCTGCACATTTTTCTTTTTTTTTCACAAAAAAATTGCGTGGGGCCCTGTTGAGTATTTGATAAAACGCTGCATGGAAACAAAAAACAAAGAACAAAAAAGAACAAAAAGAAAAACAAAAGAGACTAGCCCACCGCGAGGGTCGAACTCGCAGCCTTCAGATACCCGCCTATAATAAGAGTCTGACGCTCTATCCGATTGAGCTAGGCGGGCGTTTCTGTTTTCTTTCCTTTGACACTATGGTCAGGCCATTCATCAAAGGTCGTGCTCAGGATGAAAAGAGAATTGCTGTGTCAAAAACAATAGAGAAATCTTGTTTTTTGAGTAGAGTTCCATTAGCTTCGGCCAAGTTCGGCACAGCTCCACACTCATTTATTCTGGGACTAACTCGGACTGACTGATAAAGGGCTATTCTCCTAAAGAGACCCCAAGTTTAGCACATCTAATAGTTGTACTGAACTTAGATGAACTGAACTCAAAAACAAGAATTCTCCATCATTTTTGGAACAGATGTAAGATACATGAGGATGTTGTGGGTCTGATACCTTCCTGTTCCCTTTCCTTTGCCACTATGGTCAGGCCATTCATCAAGGTCGTGCTCGGAATGAAAAGAGAATTACTGCTGTTTCAAAAACAATAGAGAATCTTGTTTTCGAGTAGAGTTCCATTAGCTTCGGCCAAGTTCAGCACAGATCCACACTCATTTATTCTGGGACTCAACTCAGACTGACTGACAAAGGGCGATTCTCGTGAAGAGACTCCAAGTTTGGCACATCTAATAGTTGTACTGAACTTGAACAAACTGAACTCAAAAACAAGAATTCTCTATCGTTTTTGGAACGGCTGTAAGATACATGAGGATGTTGTGGGTCTGATACCTTTCTGTCATCTCTCCTTTGCCACTATGGCCAGGTCATTCATCAGGTCGTGCCTGGAATGACAAGAGAATTACTGCTGTTTCAAAAACAATGGAGAAATCCTGTTTTCGAGTAGAGTTCCATTAGCTTCGGCCAAGTTCAGCACAGATCCACACTCATTTATTCTGGGACTCAACTCAGACTGACTGACAAAGGGCTATTCTCGTGAAGAGACTCCAAGTTTGGCACATCTAATAGTTGTACTGAACTTGAACAAACTGAACTCAAAAACAAGAATTCTCTATCGTTTTTGGAACGACTGTAAGATACATGAGGATGTTGTGGGTCTGATATCTTTCTGTTGTTCTTTCTTTGACCCTATGGTCAGGCCATTCAACAAAGGTTATGCTCAGAATGAAGAGAATAATCGACTTTAGGACTTGTGTTACAGTAATCTAATATATGGTATGAATGTTATTTTCCCTGTTTCCTTTCCTTTGACACTCTGGTCAGGCCAGCCAACAAGGTTGTGCTCAGAATGAAAAGAGAATAGAGGTACATGAATATGTGGTGATTACCCTTTCCTTGACAGCCCCATTCAGCAAGGTCATGCACAGAATGGAAAGAGAACAAAGTTCCAGTGTTTCTGGCCAGATTATTTCCTATTGCCTCTTCTTTGACAGGTCATTTACCAAAGTTGTACTCGAAATGAAAAGTGAATCCAGATTGTTTAGGTGCAGTGCTTCTGGTCAGATAATTTTGTTCTGCTTTTCATTTACTGAATGAAATGAGAATCAAAGTGGTTTCAGAGAGTGAATGAATGTGTGGTGGCTGTTGTTGGATAATTTAGTGTTGTCATTCCTGTAACACTATGGTCAGCAAACTTTGGGTGGTGGTGATGGTTGAATCACTTTTTGTTTCAACTCATTCACTAATGTCATTCTCAGAAACAGGTTCACAGTCCAAGAGTTTCAATGAGTGAACATGGTTGAATTCAGATAATTTTCAGAGATAATTTTCTAGCATCACCTAGCCATTCAGCAAAGTCATGATCAGAATGAAAAACAGAAGCTAGAAACAAGACACAATCTACCACTGGTGCAGTTCCTTGTGAGGTTGCACAGACACAACTAAAATTTTGATTTGAAACATGATGCTCTAATGTAGTTATACTTAGATGACAGTGGCAACATGAGTTCTATTATAAGAATTCAAGCGGATATTTAAGTACTACTGAGACTTTCCTCTATCTAGCTATACTGCCAGTTCTGGTGGTAAGAACTAGTGGTGGCAAAGTTCGGTTCGGTTCGCCTTCGGGCATGTTTTGCTCGAACGCCGAACCTGAACCTCACGTTCGGTTCGGGCAAATGCTGAACCTCGAACCTGAACGCGGGTTCACGTTCGGTTCAGGTTCGAACACATTCGAACCGGAAGAAATTTCCTAGTCATCCATTTGTGATTTTTTATGGTCAAAAAAAATCACACTGCTTTGGTTTGTGCTTAGGGACTCACGGAGGTCAAGTTAACATCGATAATCATCGCTCAGAGGCAGCACTGGAGTCAAATACTTGAGGATGCCTTCTTGCAAATTAAACCTGACCATCATCAATGTTGAAACTCGTGAAAATGCACTCATACGACAATATTGGAACTGCCTGGGATCAAATAAGTGTGCTTCAGAGGTAACCGATCCATAATTCGACCCAAAATCATGAAAATCTTGCAGTTGATTTTTGGTTTGCGGTTCGAACGCGTTCGGGAATTTCTGACCTCGCCTGAACGCCGAACGCGAACCTGGCGTCCGGTTCGGGCAGGCGCCAAACCTCGAACCTGAACACCGTGTTCAGTCCGGTCCGGTTCAGGTTCGAACCGATTTCCGAACCGGACTTTGCCACCACTAAGTAGTAAGAACAGCTTGAGAAACATCATATCAGAATCAACCTGGTAACCCTTTCAACCCATATTCAACTGTCACCATCACGGTTGTGTAGTGTAGCGGTTATCACAGTAGATTCTGATTGCCTGAACATAATCTCAGACTTCTATTAACCCCGGTTCGATTCCGGGCACGACCTCTTTTTGCGTCTTTTTCACGCCTAATTTCCCTCACAGCACAACCTTGCAACTCTGTCCCACTACACTTGCCCGTTGCATTGTCCTCCAGTAGAACGGAGTTTAATGAGCCATCTGAAAAGATTCATAAAGGTTCCCAGTATCATTGAGAGCTGGTTATGTACTTTTACATTTCACAACAGCCCAAATTGTAACATGAGTTACAGTTTCCGGGCCTTCTATAGCTGGCGCAACGATATGAAGATAAATGAGATTGGGTACCGCCAGGGCCAGGAAACTGGAAAAAAAGGAAAAAAGGCGAATTTAGGATGGATTTACTCGGGAGTCTGGGCATGAGTGATTCGTGAACCAGAATGAGGATCGGAGAAGAAACATTTTTTGAGACGCGCCTGCAAGGAAGAAAGTATGCAAAGGAATGGATAAAAGAAAGAAAGACGCGAGGAAATCTAACGGCGCCACCTATATATAGCCTGTTAGGAACCGTGGGCGCGCTCCGCTTGTCAATTTAATCTATCAGTGGAAGGGGAAGGCGGATATGCATATCGTAGTCGTCGTGCTCGTTGGATCTAATATCGACATGCAGAATAGCAGAATACCAGATTACTTTTAACTCAGTCTCTCGAGCGTTGAAGCGGCAGAATGTTCTTATATTCCTTGGTGTTCGATCAAAAACTGCTCAAAAGACGTAACAACGAAACGATAGGATAGGATACATACCTTCAATAGGACCGCCATCCAGACATGTTCTGCAGTGGGACCGCCACCTTCTCGTAAAATTCCACAGCAAGGTCGGCGTCATTCTCGGCTTTCTCCGTGTCCCCCCGCGTTAGGCACCATTCCACGACCTCCTTGTAACCCGACCCAACGCGGAACGCCAACTCCTTCCTTGCCCGGGTGATCACCGCCCGCCTTAACTCGATCGCTTCCTCCATGCCGAAACGCTCCTCCGTTTCAGTGGAGCGTGCCAACCCCTTCTTGCGTAATAGTGCGCGCAGGAAGCTCTCCAGTGGGGTCCACCACGCGATCTCCGCTAGCACAAGCCCGAAAGAATAGATATCGTACGCCATACGGTACCGCTCCGTTGCGAGGCCTGGGTACGCTGGATGACGATATATAGCATGCGCGCGGATAGCGGCCATGGCATCGATTGACTCCATCTCGGTAGACTGCCTGGAGTACTCGAAACCTGCAACAATTGGACAGGAAATGTCGTATACGCCTCCTGACCCGGAGAGCGGGAACACAATGTTGTCGCTTCGTACGCCCTTGTGAAGCCATTTACTGCCGTAGAAACGAGAAAACACGCCGGCAAGCGTGGATGCAAGCTCCAGGCGTGCCTCCAGAGCTGGGCGGAATGATTCGGAGGAAACGAACTGGAGGAGAGAGAGCGGTTGGGATGAGATGGGAGTGCCGAGGTCTTTGTTGGGTGAAGCGGTGGTGCCGTGCAGTGGGAATTCGTAAACGACACACCAACAATTGTTGGAAGGCTCGCTCCAGTATCCCATGCAGAGGAGAAACTCGCTAGGAGGCGAGTTCACCAGATTAGCAAGGTTGTGTAGGCGGAATAAGAGCTTCGTCATGTCGCCTGGGGAAATGTCGCTGGCGTAGGTCTTACGTTCAATCAGAACGTATTTCTGTCGCTGGGAGGAACGCAATGGGCGGTGTATCGCCACGCAGCGAAAGAGTTCGGAGAAATCGTTCGGAAGATCAAATTCATCCTTGTCGAGAATCTTGAAAGAGCCTGCATGTGTCGCAGAAACTTCTTCTTCAGAAGTGGACACGACGATCGCCTTTCGCCCTGCCATGGAGTACATTCCCCGACAAGTATCGTTTCCCTCCGTTGCCTCTCGCAAAATCTCGAGAGCTGATGGATCATCAGTTCGAGCAACAGTTTGCACCTCGATGGAATGCCACTGTTGAGATAGATTTGTGAGCTGTGATTCTTGTAAAAGCTCGTTGAGATTATTGGTGAGGTGACGCAAGTCCGAAATAAGAGTTTCGAATCGCGCCTTAGAAACAACAACCCATCGAATACGCTCGTACGCTTTACGGAGCAGAGCGTGGTGGTCAATAACGGGACGAGAAACCGGTGCTGTAGCGGAAGCAACAATGTCTCCGCCTTTCTTCTGCCTGGCACCAAAGGCCGATGCAGAACGAAGCGCATCCTTGATTTGTGCGATGAGCGTAGTACGCTTGTCGGTCTGTGCTGCTAAAGCGATACCACCTAGATCCATGTCAACACTGCTAACCAGCCCATAGCTGTCCGTCAGTTTGTCGGAATCGGTTAGAAGCTGTTGGACCTTCGTCAGGATTTGAACGATCAAGGGCTCAAATGGAGCAAGGCGAGGATTTAATCTGTCGCAATCCGCTCCGGAATTTTCTCCCCAGAGCTGTAGCCGACCACGCTCGACTTCTAGTTGGATGACAAGCTTTGCAGCTGTGTCCGGGAAATCGACCGCAGTTTGGATCAGCATGTATGCTTGAAGGGCTCCACTGTAGCATTGTCCGAGCAATCCGAGTACAGGGAGGGTGACTTCCATGCCTGCCACAATGGAACTTCAAGTGGAAGGTGCACCGTGTAGTAGGCAAACGAAGTTCGTGGTAAGCGCAGATTTGACCGTTCTGAGTGCAGGTGGATCGTGTTAGATGGATGCGAAAAAAGGATAGCATATATACCAAAACACTCGTGGACATGCTGTGTGGTCGTTACCAGTACTGCGGAAACAGGGCAATCGCTGCCAAATCGCTGCCATATTCAAGGTGGCGGGAGCAGACGAACGTCGGTTCCAAATATTACGGCAAGTGTGGCGGTGGCCACTGCTTTCCGTCTCCCACCACCCATCTCCGCTTTTCATAGCCTACTCGACCGTGTACTCGACGACCTCTTTTTCACGAAGCTCAGAGTCAATCTCGGTCTGGGAAACACAAATTCAAGCCTCGTCGCCCCGTTAAACTTATATACTGCGCAATCAATCATCATGCTTCATGTTGCCTGTTCCTGCCAAGTTACTGCCAACATTGCTTAATTTTAGCTCGAGATGCGGCTTAAATCCACCGGCCCTACTGCTATTGTATTCTCGCGTCTATCCATGACCACCCAGGATTCGAACTATCCCTCAGCATTCAGAAACACCTTCGCGACATCCGATGTCCCCAACTCGGAGGTAACGCCAGGACTTCCTTCCCAACGACACACTGGCCAAATTGCGTCTTTCATCCTCCTAGTTGCCGGCCTGGAAGCCCAACTGATATACGACCCCGTATTTTTCAACTGGAAGACCTCCTTACTGGCCGCTCAGACCCCGATCGGATCCGGCACATTTTTTTCCGTCGAACGGGCAGAGTGGCGGGGATCTATTGGTCGCCAGCGGGGATGGGCCGTGTTTGCTGCCCTGAAGTACGTCCGAAGGAGAGAGGTGCAGACAGAGTTTGGCAATTGGAAGCAGATTTTGCTGGAAATGCGCACCCTGATGCACGAGCCTATACGGTATCATCCCAACATCGTCCGTCTCCTCGGTTTGTGCTGGGGTGCCTCGCCGGGAACCCGGTCCATCTTTCCGGTCCTGGTTCTCGAGTACGCCGAATTTGGATCCCTGGCGCACTTGCAGGCGAATAATTCCACCCCGTTCTCGTTCGCTATGAAGAAGAAGCTCTGCCACGACGTCGCGAAAGGCCTTGCGATCCTACATGCGTGCGACATCGTCCACGGCGATCTCAAGCACGAGAACGTGCTCGTCTTCAGGAACAAAGTCAAGGACGCAGAAGTCGAGTATACCGCCAAGTTGGCTGATTTTGGCGGCAGCGCGATGGATATCCAGGAGGGCATCGCGCGATTCCTCCCTTCTGGAACGCCGCCGTTCGATGCCCCTGAGGTCCGCAATGGCCTTGACGGCGAAGGCTTGAAGAGGACGGACATCTACTCGCTTGGGCTGCTTGTCTGGCGGGTGTTTTTTGATGGGAGGAATCCGTTCAGCCTTCCACCGCTGGCGACGCACAGTCTCGAGCACATCCAGGAGCTGAAACGCCGCGGCGAGCTTCTGCCAATCGCCAAAATCAGCGTGCGCGAACTCCTCCCTTTGCTCGAAGAGTTTCAGATTGCGGATTTTGTGCTCGAAAATACCCTTCAAGCGGTCGCACAAAATCGCAGCCTAATCAGGACAATTGCTGCGTTGCAAGTGCACAAGTGAGTTTGTTTTCCCGGAGCTGCGATCGGTTTCGCATCCTGAATCATCGGATGACAGGCTTTCGGAAATACATGACTTGCTTGCCTCTGTTGACAAGGAAAATGAAGATGACCAAGTGAGTGAAGCTCAGCAAGCTCCGGTATGTTCATATCCTCTTTTGAATGCATATGCAAACAAATGACTCCAATCCTTTCTTCCAGGGTTCGTCCTTGTCTAATCTGCTACGAACTTTGCTGAATAATTTCTGCAGGGGCCCATGGGGTATCCTCCACCAATATTAAGATTTACCTTGCGAGGGAGAACTACGGAGACCACGACTACCAGCATGTGGGGTGTGTGCATTTTTTGAGTCCATTTCTCCTGCACCCACTCAGGGGTTACTATTAGTCCGGGGTATAAACCTAAGCTCCCCGCTCCGGACCCCGACGATGTCAGAATTAATTCCGCTGCCGCATCCCAAGAGCTGACGTAGATCACCAGTTTCTTTTCGACCCGCAACGACTCCAACCCATGCTGGATTGGTCCCTCCAAGCCGAGATTGTCCGCGATCTCGAGGACGCCGCGACGGCTCCGTCTTTGACATCGACGACCCAGGTGCGGAAGGTCCTAGCCGCGTTTTATCTGTTTCGGAGCTATGTCTACGAGTTCGGCGTAGAGTTTAATCCTGAGCGCGCGTGCCATTGGCTCCGCGAAGCTGCCCTCTCTCCCGACGAGTGCCAGGAGAATTACCTCGCGCAGGCTTGGTGCTGGCGCATCCACAAGGCGTTGGGCCAGCCTCTCAACGTCGAGTTCTCAGTACTGCGGGACTGGATGATGCTCTCGATAGTTCGCGGGCATCGTCGGTGTATCGCCGACTCGGAGCAGATAATCTCCCTCCTCACCGACGAGGACGAAAAGGGAACTTGGCAGAAGGCCCTCTCCTTCCATATCTACGTCTTTCTCAACGGGAGCGCTGGTATCGGCATGCCGTACTTCATGCACAGGAAGCTGCGGCGAGTCTATGATCTAGATGACCTAGACGCTCTCGACCGGGATATCCAGGCGGAGTTCGCTCTGCGTGGTCTGACGTCGGTGGATCAGATATATGTCAACCATCGAGGAGATGGGCTGCTTCACATCGCCGCCGGGATGGGAAAACTATCTGCGTTGGAGCACATCATCGCCAACTACCGGCCTAATATCGATCTGGGGAACCAAGCGCGAGCCGAGACACCGTTGCTTGCGGCCTGTCGGGGCGGACATCTGAACAGTACGCTATTCTTGCTGCAGCATGGCGCCGAACCGGATGGTGGAGAGTGGGCTGAAGAAACACCGCTCTACTGGTTGTGTTCGTTTACTCCGGATGATATGGCGATTGCTGCCCACCAGCTCGTCGTCGCTGGTGCCTCTCTCTCGCAGAGCGGGAGGAACCGAAAGCATACAGTCAAGCTATCTCCTGCTTGGGCGGATCCCGAAAGTCTATTGACCCTCCCAGTTTCTCCGCTTTCCCGAGCCGTGATCATGCAAAGCGTCCCCGCCGTCAAGACCCTCCTCTCCCTCGGTGCTGATCCTCTGGAGGGTCTCGATTCTCGATCCGATGATAATCTATTCGCCTCTCGATGCCCGGTCGTTGTTGCCGCCATTTTAACAATGCCGCAGATTCTCTTATTGTTGCTGTCCGACTCACGCGTCAGCATCAGAACCCCATTAATTTCGGCAGCAGACATACTCCAAATCATGTTTGTCAAACCTGTGACCCCTGCGGTAGACCCCACCTCCTTACAGAGTCGTCTGAGTCGATGCGGGCCAGATTACAAATCTGCGATGCTAGAGACCCTTCGTATTCTGCATTCGCACCGGCTCGGGTTCAATTTCGCCCTGTCGTGCGGAGCAGAAGAAGTCGCTTATAACGCGGTCGTGGCACAAATGGTTTCGTTGGGACGAGTGGACGTAGTGGATGCCCTCCTTCAGCTCGGATACTCTGTCCACGGCACATCAGGGGCATCTCCGATTGTCGAGGCCGTAAAACTCAACCATAGCGCAATGTTTCACCTGCTTGTTGCGCAGGGCGCTAACCTCTACACCACAATTATCAGGGAGGATGGGTCCCAGATGTCGCTGTTGCAGGTCTTGGCTGACAGACCGCCGCAATCCCGCACAGGCATCTTCATCGCGGAGTATCTGATAAAGATGGGTGTTCCAGTTGACCCACCTGCGGACGGCGCAAGATCTGCGTTTGCGTTAGCGGTCAAGAACCAGATTTTCGATCTGGCAGAGCTCCTAGCCCAGTATGAGGCGGATGTAAACTTCTCGTATTGTCTGGGCCCGACATGCGGTTGGATCACAGTTCTCGGTGAACTTATCCGCAATCCTACCGAACAAAACCTGGAGTCTGTCAAATTTCTCCTCAATCCGAAGATGCGCCCAGCGTCTTCGCTCGTGGACGTAACAAATAATCTCTCCGTGCTACACTTCGCCGCTATCTTCCCGCCCAAAACAGATATAGAGTCGGCGGTCATTAGAAAAATGATCGCTTGCATTCTCGATGGCAGGAGGTCCATCCATTTTGCAACCATCAACAGTGTTCATCCGGATATAGGCCCGCCACTCTGGGCTGCGACGATTTGCTGTAATCAGGAGGTCGTGTCGGCCTTGCTTGAAAGCGGCGCTGACACCGAGGTCAAATTTATGGGACATACTCCCTCGGAGGTAGCAGCGATGCACATGGAGGAGATTCGAGCTGAGGGCGACATAAATACGCGTGTGCGCGAGGAATTGTTGAAGAGATGGACGACGATACTCGACCTTTTGCGCCTACCCAGATTTTTGAACTGATGTTCAATAAGTATTCGACGTATGCAGAAATTAGGCTTCCTCTTCTGTTGGTATACGTTCTTACCACAAGTGAATGCCGGCTTGAAGTAGTTTCTATGTAGTTCATTTTATTTGTAGCAGTCCTGCGACTTACTTCTTGAACAACGTTGAACCCAGGTCTAAATGCTCACCACGCAAAGTTCCGGAGGCTAGACCCATATAGCTCCTTCGTAAAACAGCCGGTGATTGCCGACACTTTTGCTTTCGCCCACTAAGGTCCAAAATCTCTAGTTCGAGCGGAGGACCTTGCGACCCTACAGGTCAGTAGAAAACCATGAGTCGCATACAAGAACTTACGAATTACCAAAGTATGCCTTCAGCGGCCCATGTCATTCCGGCCCTATCGAGGGACGTGTATACGCCAGCGGTGACTCGCCGGCATATAAACGCAGTGGATTCACGGATAGCCTATCTCGTGGGCTGCATCCGCAAATTACAACAGCACAGATATATCCTCAAGGCCCATCTCGATGCCTATGTCTACCCCGTCTTGACTTTGCCAAACGAGATCATCTCAGAGATCTTCCTCCACTGTGTTTCATTCGACCGCACTGACCCAATCCCGTCGCCCCAAAAAGCACCCCTACTCCTCGGCCAAATCTGTCATCTCTGGCGAGAGATTGCTCTGTCGACCCCGTCTTTGTGGAACATGATAACGCTGGACATCATCAAGGTCGACGCGTACGAAAGCCAACTTCGTCTCCTGGACATGTGGTTGACACGCTCGAGAGCCTCTCCTTTGACGATCTCCCTATTTTACCGCAACCCACAAGATCCAGATGGCCTTGGCCCCATTTATGGCGGCTCCGTGAAACGGTTTCGAAGCAATCTTACCGCACCGTGCGCGTTGGGAAAAGGCCATCCTAAATATCCCTTTTGCGGATCTCATCCTCATCGAGGGTGACATGCCGTTACTTGAAGAGTTGGCTCTCGGGATCACCGACATGTTCCCTCTTATCGTATATCCACCCGATCCTTCCTGGCCAGTCCAGCGCTTTGACCACGCCCCAAAATTGACGGACGTCATCTTTCTTCGTGGGCTGGAACCCACCGTTTTCACGCTTCCATGGGCACAGCTCACACACATATCCGTCCGCGACACAGAACCCAGACAAGTCGTGGACGTCCTGCGCTCTGCTATGAACGTCATATACCTCAACGCCGAGCTCGTCTGGTCTTCCGACACCGATGCCCTGGTAGCCGTCCCCGCCGTGCCCCCCCTCGCGCACCTCGAAATCCTGTACCTCACCGGCGCCTTGAATCACGCGTCTCACCGCCAGATCCTCGAAAAGCTGACGCTCCCGGCGCTCGTGCTCCTGACGGTCTCGGAGCGCTGCTTCGGGATCCTCGAGGGTCCAGAAGGGTACGTGCAGGAGCTAATCGCTCGCTCCGAGTGCGAAACAGGGTGTATGCACATAACGGTCACCGACGCCTGGTTCACGGGGCGCCATTACCGCCGCGCGTGGCCCGCCGTCCACATGATCAGTGTGGAGCACCCGGACGACGGGAACGACTATTCTGCCGGAGAAAGTAGTTCGGGGTCGGATTCGGGCGGTGGAGATTCGGGCGAAGAGGTTGACGACAACGAATCTACTGCCGACGAGGGATCCGTAGGGGTCGAAAACGCGGACAACGAAACCTGTATGTTCTCATTTTCTCATCACCAAGGTGCATGTCTCTAATTTTGCCCTGGCCTTGAATTCTAGAAAGCATTGAATCGCGCAACTTCAATTCTTATACGTACACTGTAGCGGCGAGCATTCCACGAAAACGTCCTGTTCTCTCCAGGGGTGCTTATTTGCGATGTAAGCAAAGCAATAATTTCAACATTCATGCATTTTCAGCATTGCTCGGGCTCTTTTCGAAAACCGAAAGTAGTGGGCATTCAGTCACCGCCTATAAAACGAGAATCGGAGTCGCTCCATGCACTCATTGATATGCAAGCGGCCATGAAACCCAGATTCCGTTTCCTGGAAGTGTTTATTTTGAGAGCCAGGGTGTACTAGTGAGTCGTGAAATTAGTTGTGTACTGCGATATATTATTGCGAGGGCGTCCTTTTCACCAATGCGAGGACCCTGAATAGCAAACTGCGCTCATCTTCCGCCTCAATCCATCATCCACCTCCCAAGATGAATCTCAAGATCTCAATACTGGACCACAAACAGCCGCCCACGAGCGAAAACAAGCATGATCCCGTAAACATCGTCGAAAGCAACCGCGCGTCCCACGCCGGGCATGCGCTCCGCGGGGAACCCGAGTTTCAGCATGGCGACATCCCTATATCCATAAGCCGATCGCTCGTCGTCTAGGTGGGTGGACTCGAGCACCGCCAACGCGCCTTCGCGGAACGCCACAAGCATCTGGTGGTTGTAGGACGAGCGCAGGACGGCGAGCGGCTCATTCACCGCATAAGAGGCGTTTTTGGTTGAACCGGCCTTGCTGATGAGCGTGGAGGAGACGACAACTGCGCGAGGGCCGGCGCGTGTGGTGAACTCGCGAAACATCGCCCCATCCGCGTCGATTGAGGAGTAGATCGTTTGAGACGGGGCAGGCTGGGGGGCCGGGAGGCGGGCGACCGGACGCGGCTTGCACGGATAGCACGGCCAGACAGGTGTCTCTGCAAACGACTCCAGGTCGTGCGGAAGGTCGACCCTCTGGACGCTGGTCGCATGGTCCCTAAGCGAATGCACAACGAGCAGTACGCTGTTTTCCGTCGGGTGTATGATGGCGGAGGTGATCTCGGCGTTCTGCGGAGTTGAGAATTGAGTTGTTTTATAATTGAACAGGATTCTTGGTAATACGCACTGTGTCGGGCAAGAGCCAGCAGCCACGCTGACCGGCCGTGAGATCGATGACGAGAAATGCGCTGCTACTGCGAACGAGGATTCGGTTCTTCTTTATGGAGACGGCAGTTGCGTTTACTGGGAGCGTGAAAATATGGGTACGACGAATCCTCGGTTCTATGACGGAACGCGTAAAGTCGACTTCGAACACGCATAATTTACTGTTCAGATTTTCTTGAGCTTTCCAAATGATATATCTGAACGAGAATAACATACCTCTCCATGTCATGTTGTCCGTTAAGGGCTTTGGAAATCACGGCGATGCGGATGTGAGCGCCGTTATCGACGCTGTCCCATGCAACCGTCGCGGCGCGATCTCCGGGCTGCGGCTCAAAGTGCGTGTAGGTCGGAATATCCAGTTCATACCCGTATTCTCCGTGAAGACCGTACACACCAAGATGACCCATGGAGCCAAACAGAAACGCGCGCCCGCCGGGAAGCACATTTATGAACGCCGGCGGCGCGTGGCCAACGAACGTCCGCTGCGAGTATTTCAGCGGTCCCCAGAACGCCCAGGCGGGAAGATTGTAGAGCAGCGTTGCCTCTTGGATTCGAATGGGCTGCACAGCGAGTCCTCTTGAAACGAGATGGTGATGTTGCCATTTATATACGATTGACGCGCCGCGGGCCGCATTCCGGGGAAGGAGGGACAAATCGGTGGTCCTCAGCGTCTCGCCTAGCGGGAGACGGATTCTATACGAGTCAGCTGCATCAATCCAGAGGCGCCGGTTCGTGAGAGAAATGCATCGAAAGTAGGCCGACGTCTGAAAAGGTGTGAGAGCGAGCAGAAACTGTGCCGTGAGCCACTCACCCGTGTAAAGTTTAAGATATCTGCGACAGACGAGCCACGTAGGAGTATCAAAATGAGCTCTACGGGCAGGCTTTGTATCATTGCAGGGAAAGGACAGAGCCGAAGTGGTCGGAGAGATGGTGGGCGAAGAGGACAGGCCACTTATATAGGTAGGTCCTTTTTTGCCGATCGTCGACAGGAGTCATAGCCCCCAAACGGAGTACACGCACCAAGCCAGAATGGAAATGAGACGTATCGGGTTCATATCAGGTCGCGTCGCGTTCGTGTCGCGTCTTTTTTTGGCTGAGGATCAGGAACGCCTTACCTACCGTGGGTATGAGAATCAAAACGTGGTCTGTCGTTCAGCGGGGGGAAAAATCGAGCAGAGAGAATCAAGGTCAATGCTGTATAGGGACCCATGTCAAGAAAAACGACGGCTTAACCTTGACATTTCTTTGAAGCTTTGTGGCGCAATACACGTCGGTCCGAGGTCCGCGTTTAAACTCATTTTAGCCATCTCGCAAGATCCGCACCTCTACGTACCGCGACGATCGCAAAATGAGCTTAAATGAGATAACCAGGAAGGATGCCTTTCAGCGCCTTTCAGCGCTGGCATTGACGATCGAGAGGCTGAGCATCGTGCGATATGGGTTTCTGCCTGCAACACCGGTCCGTGCTAATTAAAGATACCTTCGAAGCCAGCACTGATCAAGATAAAGGAACTGAGCAGCCGGAACCACTCACCTTACCAAACTCATCGATCAGCCAAACCCACCGGCGCTTCTCTTGCGTGTCATCTCGAGCCTCACCTCGCTCGCCCACTTGAAGAAGTCGCACCTCCACGCCGGGTCCACCTCCTCCCGCAGACGTTCGGCCTTGCCGCGATCGTACCCAGGTCCCACCGGTCTAGATTCGCCATCACTTCAGCGAGTGGTGATGATGCTGCGGGATCACACTCACCTGGCACAGATGAAAAAGTTCTTCCCCTTGTTCGGTCCCGGCTTGTTCACCGTAAGCTCCTTCGTCGGCTCGTCGTGGACGGTACATCTCGGCGGTTGGAGCGGTGTCAGGATGCTCGTCCACGCCTTCTTGCTTTCTCCATTATTGCGAATCAAGTTGCTGTTGCTCCCGCTCGCCCGTGGAGATGCTGGTTCACTTTCCTGCGATAACGATAGCGCGAGCTTGTAGTCCGCCTCCAGCATCTCCTCCTCATTCGATACCGAGTTTGATTTAAAAGCAGGTTTGGGTTTGGAGAAGAATGAGGCTAGACTGGTCTGGCCAGCTTTTGGGGGCTTCGCCAGCACGTCGTTCTTTTGCTTTTTTGAGCTTGATGCACCGGCTTCCTGAGTGGGCCGCTTTCGCTTCTCGGAAGCAGAGGACGCCGCGGGTGGACTCGAGTGCATTGACTGTTCGTGCTGATCATCAAGTGTAGCAGATATATCAATACTTTTCGCAGTTCGTAACTGCGACGGCGCTGGCTGAGATCGGACTGGCGCGGTGGGTTGGGGTTTCACGGCGAGATCAGCCTTCTTTCCGAAGAACGTGTCCAACAGCCTCTGCTTATACTCGTCCCAGAACTTGGCGGCGATCCGGGGGGGCTCTGCGCCGGTGGCCCCTGGCCCCAACACGTCCCGGAGGTTATGCACGGCACCTTGCGCGTCGACGATCTGCTCATGGAGGTCAATGAACACAGGACAATGGTCACTGCCTTTGATCTCCGGCTGAATGTCGGCCGCCTTGATCCACGGCAGCAGCCCAGGTGTGACTAGAATATAATCGATACGCGTGCCATAGTTGGACTCTCGCGCGGAGATTTTGGTATTCCAGCCTGTTGTGTTTCAGACAATACAGGTTGAGACTGAGTGATAGTAGACTTACATGTGTACATGCCCTTCCGGTCAGGCCAGAAACGCCGCACGACATCGACGAGTGCGCCTTTGTTGGCGGGGTCGGCCTCCGAAATCAGCCAGCTTCTGAGCCAGCGCCGTACATCGCGCTCCCAGAATCCGTCCTCGCCCTGCATGCCCTCCGCCTGCCCCCGTGCGACCATGAGATGCCCCTCGCAATGGTCCATGACGGCCGCACACGCGTTCAGGTCGCCCACAACGATAACCTCTCGTTTATCCACCTCGATAAGGCCCTTCACGCGCGCCTCGAGGATGCGGTGAAAGTCCATCTTGTACTGCAGCCGCTCCTCCGTCTCCGTGCCGTCGTTAGGGCAATACACGTTGATCAACACGAACAGCCCAAAGTCGACCACGAGCGCGCGGCCCTCGCTATCTAGATTTCTGAAGTCGAGATCCGACGCCGATTCGGCGAGAATCTCATCGGGGTACGCGTCGGGCACTGAGACGCGTTCTGCAGCGGCCAATGACGGCTTTGGCTGCACCAGACCCGTGAGCCCCTCCTCTGCTTTCAGTGGCAGAATCGTGTCAGCGCGCGCGTACACCGCTACACCAGAGTACCCGTTCTTATGTATCGGAAACGAAAAGAACGAATGGTACGAGGGCGGAATACCGACCGCCTTTGGCAGATTCTGGCGCGAGGTCTTCATCTCTGTGCCACATCAATATCGACGCGTTTCGGAGGCTGATACGTACCCTGGAAGCATACTATATCGGCCTGGAGGAGGTTAAGGATGTCATCGTGGGTTTTCATGGTGTTCCACCTGCGATTTGTCGTTGGTCGGGGCGATGAATGAAGATGAGACTTACGGGTGGTATTGGGGTATCGTACGGACCCCATTCTGAGAGCAGTCGTGAAGTCAAGATACAAAATCAATGTAAACAGAACTCACGATGTTCCAGGTCAAAATGCGCATCGTCCGAGGTGGACGATGAGATGGACAGCGGAGCAAGAGGTAACCTGTAGATTTGTAATCATGCCGTAACATATGGCATTGCTCTTTGCTTCCTGCCATGATTCAGTATATACCGTTGGGTTTCCCGCGCTCCAAAAACCAAGTCGATTCAACAGCCCGACAGCATTGGAACTCGTTATGTTTCCAGTATGAAATTGGGTGGCATTCAAATTGGGTACAATCTAGACGTGGAACTTTGCAAAAGCGTCAATGACTACTACTGACTAGCCTTTTTCCAGGCTCCAACTTGAAGTTACGAGCAAGTCAAGGGCATTACAAGTGGCTCTGTGGTCATCTCTATTGGCGCAAGTGGTACGAGCAGTACGGAACTCAGTGACTTACGGGGTGAGCGTAGTCGAGCTTGAATTTCACACGAGATAGTGGGGGTAAAAGGTCAAGTTGTTAATTCATAGTTTGAACGTACCTACTTACATACTACAGAGTGGAGTCATATGTCATCATACTCAAGTCCGGGCGGTATCGCGCGGTGTGCAGTCCGTAGTAGCGTCTGGCGGCTTGCCCGAAGGATACCCGAGGTCATGCCCGAGGCATGCCCGAGACACACGGCATCTGCTCCGATAATCTCAAAATTCGGTGAATCTCGCCCGGGCGCATCGAGTGAGTTCAAGGTTGGTTCAAGGTCATCTGAGCCAACAAGAAGTTTGACGTCAATTCAGTTTAAATTTAGATAGTGCGCTCGGAAGGTGTGCAAAACGTTCATGAGCACTGACAGACAATCTGGAATCAAACCGAGATGGTTTGTACATCCATAACGGGCATTGACAACACTCGGTGGAAACACTGTAACGCGAAAAAAATCTCAAACACCGTGGAATATACAAACCCCTTCGACGAAGTCATCACATGCTCGAGCTCTCTTCCCTTCCATGTCCGGTGTGGGATCTTTCACCCAGCGGCCCGTCCGCGTCACATTATTCTACCTTTAACCGCCATTAAAATCCCGCCTTGGAGCATCAGCTGCCCTTGAAGACGTCAAGTATGCGGTAAGGATGGCCTTTATAAATGGGAAGGCGTGCTTTCGTTCTCCTTCCCCGAACACCAACGCACGGTGCTCAACTCAATGATTTTACTCGAAAAGACTCGATTTTGGATCCCTGGATGCCTGCTGGGAGCACTCACGCTCTTCGCGGCGTTTCCCCGTAGCGTCCATTCCGCATCTTGGCCCTTTGGGCCGGCGGGCGATCCAAACAGCTTGCCAATTCTCGCGCGGAGCGACGCTGCTGCGCTGCCATTCCCCAACATCGCCCGCACAGACGAGGTGAAATTCGACAACTTCAGTCTCAGCCTGATGGGACAGCGCGTTTTCTTACAGTAAGCCCCCGGTCATTCTGCGTCGGCATGCGGTTATTAAAGTTTGTATGCACCAGTTCTGGAGAGTTCCACACCTTCCGGCTGCCCGTGCCCTCGCTGTGGCCGGATATCCTCGAAAAGGTCAAGGCGGCCGGACTCAACGCTGTCAGCGTCTACACGCATATGGGCCTCATCAACCCTTCGCGCGGGGTCGTCGATTTCAACAGCTACAGGGCGTTGCAGCCGCTGTACGATGCTGCAAAGGCTGCGGGGATTTGGATCGTTCTGCGTCCCGGTGCGTTGACAGCGTCATCTTGCTAAATAAATAATTCTGACTGACATCTTCGATTAGGTCCGGTACGTTTCCCGTTCATTGTCACGTTTGCAGTTCTGACAGTGTTGGGACTTCAAGTACATCAATGCTGAGACGACAGCCGGGGGGATCTCGCATTGGGCAACGACTGAAGTGGCCGGAACGCTGCGAACCAATGCAACAGACTGGCGCGCAGCATGGCAGGACTATGTCCTAGGGATCATCCGCGAAACAGCTCCCAATCAGATCAACAACGGCGGGCCGGTCATTGGTGAGTGTGCTTGATGTAACTTCCTTTCTCTGACACAATCAATTCCTTGCAGCGATTCAAGTCGGTGTGTGGTCCAATTATCGTTTCTAGAATGGAATTTGACGCGAACCAGACAACGAGTATTCGCAAAGCCCAATCACACACGCGGAATATTTCGCCCAGCTTGAGGACGTCTACCACAACTCGACCATCGACGTTCCCTTGACGTACAACGATCCCGGTCAAGGACGGAATTTCATTAATGGCACGGTAAGCAGACTGTCTCTGTCTCGCTTGAAATTAAGAGTCAGACCCGGCGGTCTTTCAGGGCGCAGTTGATCTCTACGGGTGAGTGAATAAAATAACGCAGGTCTCAACTTGGAGCACTGATGAAATTGCGGCTAGCTTGGATTCGTATCCCCAGGGATTCGATTGCTCTCATCCGGACGTCTGGAATCCTGTCACAACCAATTACCACACGTATCACGAGTCAGCGAAGTGCGTTCTTCCTTTGTGATTACTCTCCGGCACTACCTAATTTCTTAGCCCTGCGCAAGCATGGTACATCCCTGGTACCCTTATCTTCGTTTTTTTTTGGCGAACATTCTAACGCGGCTTCGATCAGAATTCCAAGGTGGTTCATTCGACGCATGGGGGCCGACCGCTCCGGGTAGGTGCAAACGTGAATGACGAGAAACTGGCTGAGGATCGTGGCAGGATACGCACCGTGTGCGCAGCTGACTGGACCGAATTTCCAGTCCGTTTTCAACAAACAGTTGTGGGCGAGTAATGCGAAGCTCATCAGCTATTACATGATTTATGGGTACGACGCTCATTTATATCAGTCAGTTTAAGGCTAATCGAGCTTCAGTGGAACTTCATGGGGCGCGATTCCTTTCCAGTGCGTTTTCTTCACTCTTTTTTCGAGGGTTGATCTGGATGCTTTTTTTTTTTGATAGCGGAGTATGTTGTTTGTTCCCCCATTTACTCCTGGAAGCTCAGATGTGTCTCGGATAGGTCTACACCTCGTATGATTACGGTGCATCGGTAAGTTGAACATGCCACCCAGGTATTGGCACTCAACATCGCGTAGATCGCTGAGTCTCGAGCTCTTACCACAAAATTCGACGAGTTGAAGTTTCAGGGAGTATTCCTACGGAGCTCACCGGAGTTCTACAAGACCAACTTCATCTCTGATTCATCAACTGGCCTGGCAGCAAGCTCCAATCCTGCGGTGTTTGCCACGTTCCTGCAGAATCCGGACACACAGACCGCATTCTATGTCCTCCGCCAGACAAATTCAACTTCGACGTGGGTTCATTTTTTACTACCGTGTCGAGAATGGCAGCTGAGATTGTACTAATAATAAGGGCGATCACGACCTTCAAACTGAACATCACCACCACGTCCGGAAATGTTCAGGTGCCTATTGTTGTCCCTGCGATAACCTTGGGCGGCCGGGAATCCAAGCTCGTCGTCTCCGATTATTCCTTTGGATCCTCGAAGGTCGGCTATGCCACCGCTCAGGTATTCTACGCCGGTACCATCGGCGGGCGGGATATTCTCTTCCTCTATGGCAACTCCACGCAAGCGCATGAAGTACGCCTCGTGCTTACTGGCACATCCAATAAAGCGCACCAAACTCAATCGCCGCTCATCACGTTCACGCCTAGCGCCAATCAGACTATCGTTGCGTTCCAGGCGGGCGTGAAGGGCCTTCAGACGGTGTGGGATTCCAACACGCAACTAGTTCTGTTTGCGGACTCGGTGACCGCCGCGACGTTCTGGTCGCCCGTCATCGCGGGATCGGGGGCATTCGGTAGTTATTGGGCTATTGGCAGCAATAACTCTGTCCTGGTTGGCGGTCCCTACCTCGTCCGAAACGCTACCATCTCGGGCTCTCGGCTCGCTCTCGTTGGAGATTTGAACGTTACCGTGCCTCTGACGGTGATCGTCCCGCCCGCCGTAACCTCTGTTACATGGAACGGCGTTAGCGTCAAGTTGACTTCCGGGGTAACTGCAACCGGCGGGTTTACCGCAACCCTCGCTCCCCGTGCTGCAGCCAAAACGGTCGCGGTGCCCAAATTAACTGGGTGGAAGTTTATGGACTCGCTGCCCGAGATCGGGCCTTCTTTCGACGATAGTGCTTGGATCACTGCCAACCATACCACGACCAATATTCCTTTCAAACCATACTATGGAGACGGTCGTGTGTTGTACGGCTGTGATTATGGATTGTGAGTGCCTTACTTGCTTACCTGATAAAATATTTAATTCGCGTCATCGTTCTATCTTACAGCTGCGAGAACATCGTTCTTTGGCGCGGGCACTTCAATTCCACCGGGGCGCAAACGAGCGTTAATCTCTCGATCAACGGCGGAGAAGGTGGGCGAACGCGTGGATTTAGTAGCAAGTTTCTGACAATGCTCGGTAGCATTTGCCGCGAGTGTCTGGCTCAATAACGTGTTCTTAAACACGTCCTTCGGAAAGTATGCGCAAGTCTATGTATAACTGGGTTCGGCTGAAGCGTCAATTGTAGTTCCACGAACAACCGGCATATTTTCGAAGAGACTGACGATAAATTTACATTCCCCGCTGGTGCTGTGCGGGCGGGCGACAACGTCATTACCATCGTCCAGGCAAGTTCAATTTTTGCTACTCGCAAGAAAGGCGCAGCTCACATATATTCAGGACAACATGGGTTTGAACGAGACGAACGGTCCGTTGATCAACTATATGCTATCCTAGGTGTTCATAAATATTCCACATATGCAGGGACCCCCGATACATCCAAGAGCCCTCGCGGAGTCCGGGGGTTCAAGCTTGATTCAGGATCGTTTGGTGCTTGGAAAGTCCAAGGAAAAGTTGGGGGATACACTGGGTATGTCAAAAGTATTCGGAGAGGAGATCTTGATCGTTGATTTTCTGCAGTTTCCTCGACAAAACTCGCGGGGTCTTCAATGAAGGAGGGCTTTTTGGTGAACGAAAGGGATGGCACCTCCCTGGTTTCGACACTTCGTCTTGGATATCCAGAGATCTTGCCACTGGACTTCCCGGAGGCTCGGCCGGCGTTGGATTTTTTGTTACAACGTTCAACTTGAACGTTCCCACAGGTATCGATGCTTTCATGTCCTTCAACTTCGAGGAACCGCTCGGGCAAAACTATCGTCTCTATCTATTCGTAAACGGCTGGATGATGGGGAAGCGGGTTGCCAACCTCGGGTAAGCTGAACGACTCAATTTTTTTTCCGATGCCGACGCGCTGGCAGACCTCAAGCCAAGTTCCCCGTTCACCAAGGAATATTGAACTATCAGGGCGTCAAGTACGTTGTCTTGATTTTTCTTCTATTTACCCTCTCATCAAACGATGTAGCACGGTTGCTGTGGCCCTGTGGTCCATGGGAAGGACCCCTGTGTCCCCCAATCTGCAACTTGTACTCGATGGCGTGTTGGATGGTGGTGTGCCTGGGGTGAAGACGGATAACCCTACCTGGTCTGCTGCGGGAAGGCACTGATCCTGGATTCTTGAATACCATCGAACTTGCATAATTATTTCTGCAGCCCAATGTTGTCTTGCCGTCTTTCGGTGTTCTATCCTGCAACCTGTATCCGACACAAACTGTGAACCTGTATCCGACACAAACTGTGAATTTGTGTTTTGCCAAGCTCTCCAACTTAATTAATACAGACTACGGTTTGACAGCAGCCTCGTCCCATGTTTATGCGCTCTCTTTTGCCAGCGTGGACGCAGGGCAAGCAGCGGCGCATGCAAGACAAAAGAGCTAGAAAATTACTGCGAAAATTTGAATCAACCAATCTGTCGTTGAGTATAGGTATTTGTCCCCTGCAGAAAGATTTTCTCAGCAACACAAAGGCTCGTACCTCACAGGCCTCACATGTCGAAGTGTGTTAGTGCTGAGCACGTCCACTAAAAGACAGGCAAAAAAGAGCAAAAGAAAGGTCGTGCCCGGAATCGAACCGGGGTTAATAGAAATCTGAGATTATGTTCAGCCAATCAGAATCTACTGTGATAACCGCTACACTACACAACCGTGATGGTGGGGGCAAATCTGCCCTTGAAGGGTTCTCTGGCTGATTCTGAATGATGTACTTACTTTCTCAAGCTGTTCTTACCATCAGAACTGGTGTGAGTATAGGTAGATAGAGGAAAGTCTCAGTAGTGAATAGCCATTTGAATTCTTATAATAGACTTCCTGTTGCCACCGCCATCTAAGTATCACAACTACTAGTACATTGGAGCATCTTGTTGCAAATCTGACTGCAGGAACAAAGTTTTAGTTATGTCCGTGCCAGTGGGGGATTGTGTCTTGATTCTATCTTCTATTTTTCATTCTGACCATGACTTTGCTGAATGGCCAGATGATGCCAGAAAATTATCACAGAAAATCCTCTGTTTCTATTCTGAGAATGACTTTGGTGAATGAGTTGAAACAAAATAGTATTTGACCATCACCTCTACCCAAAGTTTGCTGACCATAGTGTTACATGAATAACACCAGTAAATTAACCAACAACAGCCACCACACATCCATTCACTCTCTGAAAGCACCTCAATTCTCATGTCATTCAGTAAATGAAAAGCGGAACAAAATTATCTGACTAGAACCACCACACCTAAACAACTGAGATCACTTTTCATTTTGAGTATAGCCTTGATAAATGATCTGTCAAGGCAATAGGAAATCATCTGGCCAGAACCACTGGAACTTTGTTCTCTTTCCATTCTGTGCAGATCTTGCTGAACGGGGGTGTCAGAGGAACCACCACGTATTAATGTACCTTTATTCTCTTTTCATTCTGAGCACAACCTTTGCTGCATAGCCTCATTATATCTCTTTTCATTCTGAGCACGGCCTTTGTTGAATGCCCGACCATAGTGTCAAAGCAAGGTCAACAGGGAACATAACATTTGTACCGTGTGTATTAGACTACTGTATTACACTCGATTATTCTTCTTTTCATTCTGAGCACAACCTTTGTTGAATGGCCTGACCATAGTGGCAAAGTAAAGACAACAGACACCCACTTTGCAATCTTCTCTGTCTTCTGTGTGCTCTCGCTGGCTATCAAGGACAAGCTCTTTCCTGACTACAGAAAGGTTATCAATATTCTCTGAACCAACGTTCCTGTAACCGAACCCCGACAAGTTCAAATGGACCTGGCCATTTCCAAGTTGGCGGTGCTACACAAGGTTCTTTTTGTCAACGGACGCTGGGTCATGAGCGATTAGGCATGACAAGTCCTAAACTCGAGTATTCTCTTTCATTCTGAGCATGACCTTTGTTGGATGGCCTGACCATAGTATCAAAGGACAGACTCCAAAAAATATATATATTCATACCGTGCATATCAGATGACTGTAATACAAGTCCTAAACTTGATTAGTCTCTTTTCATTCTGAGCACAACCTTTGTGAGATGGCCTGACCAAGGTGGCAAAATAAAGACTACTGAAAGGTATCAGACCCACAACATCCTCATGTATCTTACAGCTGTTCCAAAAACGGTAGAGAATCTTGTTTTTGACTTCAGTTTGTCTAAGTTCAGTATAACTATTAGATGTGGAGTCTCTTCATGAGAATAGCCCTTTGTCAGTCAGTCCGAGTTGAGTCCCAGAATAAATGAGTGTGGAGCTGTGCCGAACTTGGCCGAAGCTAATGGAACTCTACTTGAAAACAGGATTCCCCTATTGCTTTTGAAACAGCAGTAATTCTCTTTTCATTCCGAGCACAACCTTGATGAATGATCTGACCGTAGTGTCAAAGGAAAGAAAACAGAAACGCCCGCCTAGCTCAATCGGATAGAGCGTCAGACTTTTACGAGTCCTCTGGGCAAGGCGATCTGAAGGCTGCGAGTTCGACCCTCGCGGTGGGCTAATATTAATTTTTCCTTTTCTGGGACATCATCAATTTTTTGTTTTGCTTTTGTTCTTTTGATGAAATGTAAACCCTTGTAAATTAAGTGGAACAAGATGGTAGTTAAGGTGGTATTATCTAGTACCCTTGAATCACCATTATTTATGTTGAAATATGGCTGTCATGCCTCCCAGGACTCCCAGCCAGTGTTGTGCTCTGCCCCTCTCTGTCCCATTTCCATGGAACCATTTCTCACATATATACACTGTGTCTGTCTTGAAGCTAGCTCTGTTCCCCCCATCACACTTGTACCCCCTGTACTATTCTTGTGCTATTCATCCAATGTTTTTTTATGTTGCTCGCCTAGCGCTGCCTGGTATTTAGGTTTGTCAATAGTCAGGCCTCTTATGATTCTGTATGCTGACATTTGTGTAATTGATTTGGGTTTGACATCTGGTACTAGTGTGTCCAGAGGGATATGCATGTCAATGATGGGGACATGTCTTTAAGCCTCCCCTTCTTAGTGAGTCCATTTGCTCTTTCATTTCCTTCAATTCCTATGTGGGCCTTAACATAGTAACCCTTTTAAATTTGATTCAAAGGAGCCTAGCTCTCCTGTGCAAAGTGCAGGGTAATAATGCTCTTATAGATCAATGGTTAGACTTGAAAACAAAAATAAGAAAGTCAATTCTTTTAGTTTGGTTTATAAAGTCTGATTGAAGTTGCATCTGTTGAACCATAGCTAAGAAAATGTGATCACTTTGTGACTTCACGGTGTGCACGTGTAGCCCGATCACCCAATTTGAACCTGGAATACATCCTGTTTGCCTCCTATACCCTCAGAATAGACCATACCTGGCCACTGGAGGTATCTGCGCAAAAAATGACTCCAGCAAAGTGGCAAAAAATTGAACATGGTCCCTGATCGTGTTCACACCTTCATGTATCCCCGTGGCACCGCCGTCTCGCCCTTTACGATGACCCCACCCCCTCCAACGTGATCACACACCTCTATGACGACCTGAGCCGCCCCCAGTGCAGCGTGCTCACCCAACTACGCACAACTCACTTCGGGCTCAACGCCTTTCTCTTCAGGTTCCACCTTGGCCCTTCCCTGAACTGTGAGCTTTGCCAAATCCAGAAACCGTTGCTCACTTCCTCCTGTCATGCCCGCGCTACCGCTGCCAACACCTTGACCTCATTCTCCGCCTCGGGACCGCCCGCCTTTCCCTCTGCCTCCTCCTCTCCGCTAAATCGGACCCCAAGCCCATCCTCCGCTTCGTGTGTGAGACCGGCCGGTTCCCTCGTTACACGCTCTGATGCGTCCTTTTCTTCTTTTCTCTTCTCTTTCCTCTACAATATTATCACACAGCACGTACTTCCTTTATCACTAGCTACCTATAATCCTGCCTCAGCCATAAACCTCCTTCCTCCCTCATAGCACATCTCTGGTTTCCACCCTCCTGCTGCAGCCGCTTTACTGTACCTCCCATCCTTGCTAGCTAGCTTACATCCATGTATGTCGCATAGTGCCACATGGGCCCCCAGGGGCCTGCACGCACTCTAATGGAATAATGAATGAAGGTTTGAACCTTCATGTGTGGTCATTTCCCGATCACGTTTTTGGCAGCTACTGTTCGGGACATGTAACTTAGTACAGACTAGCAGCCTACTGCAGGATATACACATAGCTGGATGGTCTGTTATGAAGAAGGCATGGATCTGACTACCAAAGGCATGGAACACATTCCACACATATTTTTTCTTCCTCTCCTTTGTTGCCTACTTGAATCCAATCCAGTCCACAAATTCAAATGAGGATTGATGAAAGTGGCTGTCAGAATGGACAAATCGAGAATGAAATAGAGAGACAGAACAGTAGTTTATTTCAATATCTAATACGGTGTACAATGTACAGGTATACGACAGGGAAAGATAGCTGCGAGCTGCGAGCTGCAAAGGAATGGTCAGCAATTCAATGAAAGGGGGGAAGCGGAGGCGCACCACAGTGCAGTTGGATAGTGCGCGAAGCGAACAGGTTTAGAAGAGGTCAGTATAAAGGGAAACACAGTGTACCAAAACTAGACAGCACATAACGGGATTGGCAATGTTAGACATGCATGTGAGGTTCAAAAAACAAGAGGACACACCATGGAACATGCCCCATCCGATGGTCCATGAACGCGAGCCTCAAGCTATACCAAGGAAGGTGAGAAGGAGCTGCGAGCACGGTGGTATACAACATACGGTATAAGAGGTCTCAACTCATTGTGCACGGCGGTGGGCAGGTGAATCGCCGGCGAGGGATGGCAAGCGAAGGACCAGTGGGGGCTTGGGCACTGGCGAGGGCCGGGCGAGTGGACGAAGGTGGTGGTTGGAGAGAGAGAGAGGCAGAGTCATGGAGTCACAGGCCTGCAAAATATATATGCAAAGGTGACATCATCTTGCTCCACCGCCCCACATTTGGTGCATTTGGTACTTGTCGCTGTCCTTCAAGCCACGAGCTACTCAAGCCCTCGTGGATCAGCGGTTAGATCCTCTTCTATCTGTGATCTGAGAGTACAGAATTTTACGAAGAAAGTGTGAGTTCGAACCTCACCGAGGGCATGTAACATGTCCCAGACATCTTTTTTTTTCTCATACTTACATTTGCTTCAGTTTTGTATGCTTGAGGAGCATGCATGATGTTGGGAATTGCTGTTGCCCTCATGGATCAGCGGTTAGATCGTTCTCTACATATTTGGTATTGTGAATAATCTTATTATGAAGACAGCGTGAGCTCCGAGTCGAGTCTCACCGAAGGGCATGAAACATGCTCCAGATATCTTTTTTTTCGTTCCTTTTAAATTTGATTCGAAGAACCCAGCTATCCTGTGCAAACCGCGAACCACTGAAGCCCTCGTGGATCAGCGGTTAGATCCTCTTCTGTCTATGATTGGGAATATAGATTCTTATGAAGAAAGCGTGAGTTCGAATCTCACCGAGGGCATGAAACATGTTTCACAGTCTTTTTTCTCATACTTTGCTTCAGTTTTGAATGCTTGAAAAACATGCATGATGCTGGAGTTCAGATTGTTGCCCTCGTAGATCAGCGGTTCCATATGTCTTTGTTCTTTGTTCATTTTGAATTTGATTTGAAGAAACCCAGCTATCCTGTGGACCTGTGCAAACCGCGAACCACTGCAGCCCTCGTGGATCAGCGGTTAGATCCTCTTCTATCTATGATTGGGAATATAGATTCTTCCGAAGAAGTCGTGAGTTCGAACCTCACCGAGGGCATGAAAGTGTCCACATTTTTTTTTTCTCACACTTACATTTGCTTCAGTTTCCAATGCTTGAGGAACATGTATCATACTGGAAGTCAGATTGTTGCCCTCGTGGATCAGCGGTACCGGTTAGATCGTTTTCTACATATTTGGTATGGTGAATAATCTTATTACGAAGACAGCGTGAGCTCGAGTCTCACCAAAGCATGGAACATTCCATATGTTTTTTTCTTCGTTCATTTTTTTTATTTGATTTGAGGGTTGAACCCAACTGTCCAGTGCAAACCACAAACCACTGAAGCCCTCGTGGATCAGCGGTTAGATCGTCTTCATTCAGTTGCAATCATGCGGATAAGAAACATGTACATATGAGGATGTCGTGAGTTCGAATCTCACCGAGAGCATGTCGACGTGGCTATAGATTTTTTCTTATTGCGAGCGCAGCGAAGCAATTCTCAATTTGGCACACGTGACTTGGCTGGGGGTGAAGCTAGGCAGCAAACAGGAACAAACCAGTAAGCACTGTGGCTGACATGCCATTTTTGCAAAGAATGGCTCCAAACTCGTTCGGTTCTTTGATGTTCTGCTTCTATGGCGTACCATTCGGCACGATTTTTCTCAGTGGTTCTGGCGGTACCGATAACACGACTACTTTCGCATCCAGGCATTCTGGCCAAAAGCGGTAAGGGGGCGGTGTCGTCGGCCGGAAATTGCCGTATCGGCGCAGCGAGCATTTCTCGGCTCAAGTCGGATTTGTTCTACTTTATTTCGTCTTTGTGTTTTTGGGCGGGCACTTACAGTTTGAGGCGCCGCCCTGTGCGTGCTTGCAATTTGCAATTCTTCCCTTATCAAGGTCCAAATCGTATTCAATTCACGTTCCGCTGAATCCTTCTACTTAGGGACAAACAGATATTGGAGAAATGGAGGACAGACAGATATTGAAGAAATGGATTTTGCGGCTCGGATTGAAAGGGAAAAGAGGTTCAAATGAAGAATGGATGGGATTTGGGAATCAGAATGGATTTATTTGGTAGTATACAGCACAGCACAGCATCGGAACACACAGAAAATCGGACTCGTTCTACTTCCTCTTCGCCTACAGCTACGTCTCGCTGCGTGAAGCCTGCAAAAGGTGATTAGATAGATCTCTTGCAGTGAGATGACGGGAAATGAGGGCTGGGAGGGGGACACGGGGGAAGCATACGATGTACGGGAGGACGAAGAGGGAATAAAGAACAGGAGAGACGCACCTCAGGTCAGAACGCACACCTCGTACAGGCACTCAGAACATGCTCCCCTCCGGAGGCTGCGGCAGCTTGCGGTTCGAGGCGGAGGCCATTTCTTTCCGGATCTCGACCAAGACGCTCTCGAGCGAGGCGTTGCGGTTCCAGGCGGCGAGGACGGGGAGGCGGGAGCGGTCGACGGTGCCGTTGGGGGAGACGAAGGGGAGGTTGACGCGGGAGAGGAACTGTGTGGGTGCGTTGTTATTTCCGTGTAAGTCGGAGTGAGCGGTAGGGCGTATAACACCGTCATCGCGATTTAGTCGAGAAAGAAGGATTTGGGGTGTAGAAAGGGGAGAGCGGGAGGTGAGGCGAGTATAAGGGGGGAGGAAGGAGTATGAGGGAGGTGGGGGGAGGAAAAGGAGTGAGTGGGAAGAAGAAAGAGAGGGAGAGGCACGAAGCACACACCTGCACAGTCGGGGGTGCGTCGGGGTAGTCGTCGCCGCAGGTGATCTTGAGGGAGTAGATCCGGTTCTCGTGGACTGTCTGTGGGGGATGTTAGTCGCTCTCGTTCAGTCTTAAATAGGAGAGGGATATAAGAAGGGTACGAATAGAAAAAAAGAAAGAAGAAAGCGAAAGAGGATTCGAAAGATATAATATGAAGAGAATACAAGGAGGAGGCGTGAAAATAACATGAGGAGGAGCAACGCACATGCCCCGGGCCGATAACGGTTCCATTCCAGTTGCTCATCATGATGTCGTCCGAGTCCTCGAGGCCGTAGGAGCAGGACCCGTCGCCGATACCCTTCTCGCCCTTCTCGAGCTCTTCGAGGAGTCGGAAGTTGCGCGGGACTGTTGCGTCGATGGGTTATCCGTCAGATGGGTTGATAGTATGCCGGTGTAGAGTGATAGGTGATGGTATGCAGAGTGTAGAGCAAGCCGAGGCGTTCATCCATCCAGTGTGATGAATCGAGAGACAGTCGGATAATCGAGTCAAAGAGGTTCCAAAGAGATTGTATGTAGTCCAAAGTAGTCCAGAGATTCATGAGATCCTCATCCACCTACACTTATAATCGAGCAGACGCACCCTTTGCCATCCTATCGTATCGAGTCGTACAAGTGAGAAAGGGAGTCAAAGAGATGGATTAGACGATTAGATCAGTGTGAGGCGGCAAACAGCAGCCTACAAACCACTGCCACCAGCGCAGCGAGCAGCTTCACCGTCTTACTCTCTGCTTCCACGAATTATCGGATACAAGTATCGGATTCAATTGAGTACTAGGGAGCGAATACAAGGCATAAACAACCCCCACGATGTTCGGCGGCGCATCCACCAACCCTTATGACGAGATCGTCGGTGAGCCCTCCTACCCCACTCCCAATAACTAACTCCAGGAGTTATGACTTGAATGCTAATAATCACATCTCACAGCCAAAACGACCGACGAAACCCTCACCTCCGAGAACTGGGAGCTCATCCTCAACCTCTGCGATAAAGTGCAGGACGAGGGGTGCGTACGCTACTCTCTTTCTCCGTCTCCAATCCATCTCTCTAATCCGAATCCTGACTCCCATTTTGCTTATTCCTTTCGCACACGAAGCCCCCCCGGCGCACACGCCGTCGTCGCCGCCCTCCTCAAGCGCCTCACGCACCGGAACCCCAACGTGCAACTCTACGCGCTCAGCCTCGCGGAGGCGCTGTCGAAGAACTGCAGCATCGAGCTGCATAGGGAGCTCGCGAGCCGCGCGTGGACGCAGGGGCTGGAGCGGGTTATTACGGATCGGGTGAGTGGGTTGTGCGTTGTCTGGTTCTCATATCATTTGAGGGGAGAGAGAATTCCGAGGCGGGGAGGATTATTCGACTGGAGCTATTTGCCCGGTTCCTGGGACGTCTACGCTGCTTGTGGCGCATCCACGACTCCGCACGTCCTGCCTGTCACCCCCAGCTTGGCGCCGTCTGGACCTCGCTTGCGGACTCGTGGCGGATCAGTCTCGCTTGGAGGCGGATGCTGCGGACCATTCACTGGAAGGCGGAAGCGTGGCGGCGTGGCGGGTCGCTTGCTTGCGGCGATAGTTGCCGCACTTTCTGGACGGCGGACGGGGTATCGCGCTCACGGCTGCGATTGCGATGGGCTATGATTAGCCAGCCTCCGGACTACGTGGGGCGGGATGCGGGATTTGGTCATCCCCCGCATCATGCTACTCGACTTGCGGGCCCACCCGCCCATCTCGAGGTGCGACTGCGACTGCGATGCGAGGATCTGCGCAGTATCGGGGAGGCAGTATCGACGACTGCGACTGCGACTGCGACTGCGGTCTTGATCAGTGGATTGAGGATGCGCGCAGTCGGGACTCAGGCAGTATCGAGCATTGCATCGAGGATCTGCGCGGTATCGGGATGCGGTGCGCGCCTCGACGATTGCGACTGCGCGGTGCGATCCGGTTGTGGACCGGCGCAGATGGGATGGATTTACAGCGTCGACGCTTCTCACTTGCAATGCGCCCGCCCAATGGGCACACTTCTCACTCCCTTTTTACAAAACCCTCAATATTCGTATTCGGATATCTCTTCCCACCCCTTCGTCCTCTACTATAAAAACGCTCCATGAAAAAACGCATATGCTGACCTAAACGCACACAGAACACCCACGAACGCGTGCGCACGCGCGCCCTCGGGCTCGTCGCGATGTGGACCGCGGAATTCGCGTCAGACAGCACGCTCGGCGTGATGGGCGAGTGCTACGAGGGGTTGAAGGCGAAGAGTAAGTGTTTCGACGTTTTTTTCAAAAAATATACGAGGAGAGTTTTTTTTTTGGGGGGGGGGGATGAGGAGGACGGAGTTTTCGGGGAAGAGATTTGCGCGTGGATTTTTTTCCAAGAAGAAGAGGAGTGGTTTCACCCCGGGGTACAGCGTCGAGTCTCGCGGCGAGCTTTCATGCTGCCTCGTTTTGTGTCCTTTCTCCCTCTCTCCACCTTCACTCCTCGTCGATGTCTGCGTTTTGGTCCCGTCTTTCATCCGTTCCTCCTCCCTCCTCCCATCCCACGCGTTCATCCATGCATTCCATACTGATTCCTTTACCCTCCCGCTCAAACTTATACTTTTACCCTCCCCCTCTCTTTATCCTTAATTTCCCTCTCCTTCCCTTCCCTCAACTTACTATTTTTCCTCTTCCACGTGCACACACTCACTTACCCCTCCTCTCCTTCTCACAGACTACAAATACACCCAACCCGACACCCCGCCCCCGCCCGCCGTCGACGACGCCGTGCGCCGGCGCGAAGAGGAAGAACTCCAAAGGGTGCTGGAGATGAGCGTGAGGGATCGGGGCGGGCGGCAGCCGTGGGGGGAGTCTTCCTCCTCCTCCACTTTCGGCAATACCTCTTCCTCCTCCGCTGCTGGCGCGTCGACCGCCACACCCTCATATGGCGGATCGAGCTCCTCTGCGGCGCCGGCGTATGGAGCGGGGAGTAGCAGTGCCGCAGCAGGAGGTAGTGCGGCGGGTGGAAGCGGTGGTGGGGGTGGGGGAGGAGGAAGTGGGGCGGCGTACGCGGGCGGATACGTCCCTGCGCAGAGGGAGCAGCAGAGGGAGAGGACGCTGAGTCCTGTTCAGGCTGGTGCGTATCTGTTTCTCTCTCTTAAATCTTGCAATAGCCCCTTTTCGCCTTTTTCGCTACGCTTTTTCGCTACATTTTCACGCTTTCCCATCACTTTTTTCGCTTTCGCTACCTTTCGATTTCTCGCTTTTTTCGGTTTTTCGCTACGCTTGAGCGACATCTCAGTGGCGATTACGGCGCCGCAGGCGAATTGGGGGGAGGTGTGGGTGGGCGGATACGGCTCGCGTGCTTGCTTTCCCTTTTGCTCTACTTACCCGAAGGACGACGCGTTTTCCCTTCCGCCCTCCTTTCCTCCTCCCTCCCCCTTCCCCCTCTCCCCTCTTCTATGAATTACCTCTATTGTATACCAAACGACACGCTCACACTAAAACGCAGACACCACCCCCAACGCCAACGCCACCACCACCGCCGGCACCGGCGGGCCGATCGCAGACGGCGCGATCGTGACGCGCGTGCGCGCGCTGCACCCGTTCACGCCGACCGAGGCGGGCGAGCTAGGGTTCGAGAAGGGGGATGTTATCAAGGTGGGTTTGTGTGTTTCCGGTTTACTGGGTGGAGGGGAGGGGAGGGGAGGTGTGTGGGAGAAGGGAGACGCTCTCCGCGGCGCTAAAGCTTTTACTTTTTTACGAACCACATACGTCGCCTTTATTTCCCTCCTCCTCCCCCTCCTCCCCCTCCCTCCTTCCTTCCTTCTCTCCTCCCGCCCGACTTGCTCCGCCATACACACATTATTGCGTACCTTACCTTCTTCGAATCCTTTCGTACAAGCTTCAGGATACGAGGGACGATGCACTCTTTCTTTCTTTTTGGGCGTTTACTCGTGACGAAGCTCTGCTTCTCCTTCCCTCCCTCCTTCCTCCCTCTCCTTCCTCCTCCCTTCTCTCTTCCTTCCATTCATCTTTGAGTAGAACACACGCTAACGCTAACGCATCCCACAGGTCGTTGACCGCGGCTACCGCGACTGGTGGCGGGGCCAGCTGCGCGGGCGGACGGGAATCTTTCCGGTTAATTATGTGGTGCGTGTCTCTTTCGCTCGTTGGACCAGGGGATGTGGTGGAAATGGGGGGAAGAGGGTAGAGGGTGCGGTGCGGAGTGGGAGGCGCTCCTTTTCTGAGACGCGCCAGCCTCGTCCGCCCATGACGCCCACCGCACTTATCACACACCGCGCTATACGCACTCCCCAACGCGGACTCTCCCTACTTTCCTACCGCCTATTTCACCCACCCCTCCCCACCTCCCTCCACCCCGAACAACTCACTAACTCCCTTCCCTCCAGGAACCCCTCCCCGAGCCCACGCCTGCCGAGCTCGCGGCGGAAGCGGCGCAGGAGGCGGCGGTCTTCGCGCAGGCGGTCAACGTCGAGCGCCTGCTTAACATGCTGCGGGCGCTCGATCCGAGCAAGGGCGATAATTTGGCGGATGATGAGGAGATTCAGGTGGGTTTAAAGTTCGTTGTTATTGAGAGACGGGGGACGCGTGGGTGTGGTGTGCATCTCGACGACCGTGTCCGCGTCGTTGGATGCTATGGGCTCGTGGAAGTGGATGATGGTGCTTCGCACTGCGATGTGGTACACACCTACCGCTAACGCAATTGCCCGCCCCGTCCCTGCTCCGATTCCGATGTCACCGATACTGACTCGTTATCTCTCCAGGAACTCTACCGCTCGAGCATGGCCCTACGGCCCAAGATCGTCAAGCTCATTGACAAGTACAGCCAGAAGCGGGGTACGCCGCCTCCCTACCTCTCATCCCCCTTCGTCACAATCACTAACACCCACCCCAGCGGACCTCGTATCGATGAACGAGACCTTTGTTCGCGCGCGCACGATCTTCGACCGCATGATGGAGGAGAGCCTCGCGCGACACTCGGGCGGCGCGTACTACGCGCAGCAGCAGCAGCAGCAGCCGTACGGGCCCACCCCGCAGAACGCGAACGCGTACTTTCCGACGTCCACGCCGGGGGCTGGTCCTGGACCGGGGTACGGAACGAACGACCCGGCGGCGGTGGCGGCGTATCAGTATGCGCAGCAACAGGCTCAGCAGGCGCAACAACAGGCTCAGCAGGGGTACGGGGCGTATGGGCCGCAGGGGCCGACGCCGTATCCGGCGCAGGGGCAGCAGCAGCCTCAGCCCGCGCAGCAGGGACCGACCCCGTATCCGGCTCAGCAGGTGGGGACGCCACAGCAACAGGGTCCGACACCATATCCGGCTCAGCAGGTTGGGACGCCACAGCAGCAGGGGCCGACGCCGTATCCCGCGCAGCAGCAGCAGCCTCAGCAGGCGCAACCCGTTCAGCAGGCACAGCCCGTCCAGCAGCAGGCGCAGCCCGTCCAGCAGCAAGCGCAACCTCAGCCGCAACAAGCAGTCGCGCAGGTGCAGCCCCAACCCCAACAGCAGGCCACTGCGCAAACCCAGCCCGAGCCGCAGCCCCAGCAAGCGCAATCGCAAGCACCAGCCGCGCAGGCGGGCCCGCCGTACGTCTACGACCCGAACACGACGTACGCGGACCCGAACGTGCAGGCGTGGGCGCAGTACTATGCTGCGGGCGGGAAGGATCTGGCGGGGAGCGTGTACTTTGTGAGCATTCCGGGGATTACGGACGCTGCGCCGGCGCCGGCGCCTGCGCAAGCCGCGCAGCCTCAACAGCAGCAGCAACCCGTTCAACAACAGCAACAAGCTCAGCAACAACAGCAGCCCGTTCATCAACAGCAGCAGCAGCAGCAACCACAGCAGGAAGAGACCCGCAGCCCGACGAGCGCGATGGACGACCCGGGGTACTTCCCCGACCCTTATGCGAACCAGCCCGAAGGCGCGTTGCCTGATCCGTATGCGAACCAGCCACTTCCCGACCCATATGCGAATCAGGGTCAACAGCAGCAACACCAGCAGCAGCCGAGTCAGAGTCAGAGCCCGAGCGAGCTCGCGCATGCGCTTGGGGGGCAGCCAGCCCAGCAGTACCAGGGCTATGCGCTGCAGGATCCAGGCGCGGGTGCGAGTCAGCCGCAGAGGCAGGGGTACTCGCTGACGGACCCGGGGTCGGGGAGCGCGGGGGCGGCGGCGCCGAGTAGCCCTGTTGTCGCTACGGGGGCGTATGGAGGTGCAGGGGGGAGCCCGGTTGCGGAGACGGCTGGGACGCCGTCGTGGGTGTTGCCGAAGAAGGCGCGCGGGCCGGGGAGTCCGCAGCCTGGGGCGCCGGCGGGGCTGAGTGGGCAGTTTGCGGGGATGCATGTTTGAGGGGTGTGCGTTGGCGGGCGGGCGGAGAACTTAGGATGAAGGGAGGAAGGGCGATTGGATGAAGACGACGAAGGAGACGTATGAAAGTACTTACCAACGAAGGACGAAAGAACAACGAACAGACGAAAAAGGCCTACTTTTGCATACCATACGTACCCTACTCTACCTATTACATTTGCTACACGCCATACGCCTCCTTGCTGTATTTATTTTTTTACATGAAAGTTGTTTTGTTTGCAGTGCGAGATGTGTGATCCGATGCGGTGTGTGGGGTAGAGCGGAGCTTGCACGATGGGATTTAGCGAGTGGACTCGGAGTTGGGGAGGGAGAATCTACCAAGTAGCATGCATTTGGTAGCTTTCAATGATCACTTCCGTACCCACCTATGTTGTTGGCATGCCGCTTTTTCATCGGCGTCATAGCTCAGTTGGGAGAGCAGCAGACTGAAGTTGAAAATGAAGCACATCAATAATCTGAAGGTCCGGTGTTCGAGCCACCGTGATGCCATTCTTTTGCCTTTTTTTGGACAGTTCGTTTCTCGACTTCAATCCCCAACCTCCATCCTTTCTCTTTCTTCATTAAAAGGTTGAAAATGCACAGCTTGTGGTCCCGTGTTCAAGCCACGGTGCTGAACTTTTCCTTGTATGATGTACCAAAAACCCTCTCTTTCCCATCCTTTCCCTTCCTACATCCTCTTCAGAAGAAAGGTGGGGAAATGAAGCATCAAGTTCGAAAGGGGCTTCCCATCTCCATGGATCGAACACGAGGCTCAGTGTCAGGTATCGTGTTCAAGCCACGGTGACACTGAGGTCCATTGCCTTGATAAATTCAAATTCTTGAATTCAGTGAAACTTTTTAAACCTACGAGGACACTGCCAGCGCCACTTACATTATCTATTGCTGTCGCAATCTTAGCAGCACTATATATTGAACCGATGGCACAGTAACATCGACAGTAAATTCGGGAGTTTCCACGTGAATCTGGCCTCCAAATCCTGTGAAATGAACACATCTAGTTGGACTTTGGAATCATTCCGCAGTTCCTCCAGCTGAGTGAAAGGGAATAAATCCAGTACCTGACAAGGCTGAACCATGCCGCCCCCTTGTCACATATCGAACCCCCCCTCCATCAATTCCTCTCTGACGGTTTTTGTTTATCATTTGGAAGACCAAACTACTGATTTTGAGTGCCAGATGTGGTTCAAAATTGGTGAACACATCAAACCAGTGCTTGTTAAATTCAAAATTGCTCAGATAGTTGACCAGTCCAATTTTCATGCCCTACAGTAGCCCTACTCAACTGCCCAAGTTCATATCTGAGGAAATCTCTCACGAAGGCCAGGAACAACCCATCGCTACTTCAGACCATCATTGTATCACAGTCTCCGGTTGAAAATTGATTGAACACTGACACCCCCATGCCTCAGTCTGAGGTTGCCAAGCCTCGGTCGTGTACGAAAAATATACTTTTTAGATTTGTTCATGTCATCCTGGACTCACCAGAATTTTGGCAGTGGGCACACTTTCAGTACGCTGTGCTCCCCATCATTTCCACGCAGGTTTGACCTCAAATATATATATTTTCTTTTGATCCTGCTTCTTATCCTAGGCTCTATGGTGACACAGTGGCCTCACCAACGAGTGCCAGATCTTGTTAACCATTCTAGTATTCGCTACCTCTTCTGGCCAACATCGCAGGAGTCGTGCCCTATTTACCCAACTGAACCGACATCTCTGAGCTCTCCTCCCGATGTTAGTAACCCATACTTACCCATCTTCCGGAATCTGACAGCCTTGACGGACCATGGTCCAGCCTTGCATGATCTCAACTGACGGCTCTTGGGTCTCAGCTCTTGTTTTGAGACCAAATCCCGAATCAAGCAAAGTTTCGTTGGATGACAGCCTGTCAAAAAATGGCCGTTGACAGGTGAATGAAAATTTAAAAATTTCGATAGGCTTGTTTCAGCCCCGCTACTTGTACCGGGCATGTTTGATGATTGGAATTTAAATCCATCAAACCAGTGCTTGAAGCCTTGAACTCACAATTGTGATGGTTGACCTGCCCAATATTCATGCCCCATGTTTCACGACGAGAAAGAGCTCTGGTTGCCTTTGACGGTTTTGCTTTTGGTTGACCCGATCCAGTTACCTAGTTGCAGTGATCGGGATGATCAGCAGATGTTTTCTAATTTAGTCTTTCGTCTTTCCTGCGTACGGTAGTGTTGTCTACTTACTAAGTAACAAGTAGTTGGCAGTGTGGTACATAGTAGGATCTGGCCGGGTGTTTGGTGCAAGTTTGGTTGGGCTTGACACCAACTTGACACTGAACAGTAGCTTAGTCAACATCTTAGTTCTTGCTTGCAACCGCCATCTGCCTGCGCTCCTAGCTACTATCAGAGGAGTAGCATACCCCAGCAGAGTCATATTGTGTCATCATTGATTTCGACAGGTTTCACATCTGTGATGGGCAGACAAAGAAAGATGGTGAAAGAATCAAGAAAGAATAGGAAAGAATGTGGGTAAGAGTCAGCACTTATTTGAATGTATTGCCGGATCATCTTTCAAGTTTCAACGACACGAGGGCAATGAATCCTGAATGTATGTGATTTGCGACATAAAAGAACAGAGCTATTTCATGCTACCCACCAAAACAGAATACCAACCCACCCAACACTACAATGACTCAAATTCAGATGAACACTATCATCCCATTCTTTACAACAGCAGTGAATACAATGGGAATGCTGGCTCATACCCTCAAGACCCCATTCATGGAACCTATATCAAACACTGTCTGTTCTCTGCTCATTCTTGTCGAGGTAAGTAATTCTCCAGATATTACAGGAGATTTTGTTTTATTCGGCACCAGAATGTTCAACGAAACAAGAAGGAGTGTGCTCTCCTGATAGAGCGAACCTACATCTTGCTTGATGCTATCATCTCCTTGCATACCAGGTCAGAGACTGGTAGTGACTTATCACCAATCATGTTGAATCATCTGGGGAAGTTTACAGAGTAATTATCCAGCATCATGAATTTCTTGTTGCCCAATTGTTTGAGCTTCTTTCCAGAACATTGCACAAGATCCATAATTTTGTCGAGGCTCAACAGGATAAAAGCAAGATCAAACATTTTTTTCGCCAACCGGAAATGAGCAAACTGTTGAAAGATTGTAATGCAGGCTTGCAAAATGCACTTGATGCATTCAAGGTAATAATAATTTGCTCTGCTTATTCCATTCCAATTTCTCATGAAGAGAAAACCACCAGAATTATGAAACGAATGCCCTCAAGGATGTCGCAGATTTTCAGAAGCATGCAGAAGACAGGCACCAAGAGGTTCTCACCTTGATCGAAGCTTTGTCTGACGGCACTACAGATGGATCATCTGTATGTTATCTCTCTATCTTCGGAATATGTACTCACAGATATTTGTTGGACAGAAGAATGAGGTCTTTTCCAGCTTTTACAACAGGCATGACTCTGTTTCATGTTATTATCGGTGTCTTACCTTAACATATGATTTACAGCTCAACTTCTATTTCTATGCTACCTTCTGAGCCAAAAATATTTCATGGCCGGGAAGCAAAAATTGCACATATCCTTCAGCTCTTTAGACAGGAATCGACCAGGATAGCCATTCTAGGCCTCGGTGGGATGGGAAAAACATCTCTGGCTAGAGCTATTTTGCATCAATCTGAAGTCACAAAAAAATACAAGCAACACCGTTTTTTTGTTGGTTGTGATTCTGTGTCAACTCAGACTGAACTTGTTGTCCTTATTGGGGCTCACTTGGGACTTAAACTTGGAAAGGACCCCATCTATTCAGTTGTCCAATATCTTTAAAGTCAACCACCTTCTCTCTTGATTCTGGATAATCTTGAGACAGTATGGGAGCCAATGCAAACCCGAAAGGATGTTGAAGAGCTTCTGTCCTGCCTTACTGATCTACAACACTTGGCACTAATGGTAAGTCTATAATTTCAATAAATGCTGGTAACCAATCCTTTAGTAGGTCACAATGCGAGGTGCAGAACAACCATCTAAAGTGCGCTGGACTAGACCTTTTCTGGGACCTTTACAGCCCTTGACACAGGATGCAGCTCGAAAAACTTTCATTGATATCACAGATGAGGGTTCTGATATCACGGACATTGACAAAGTCCTATTACTCACTGACAACATACCGTTGGCTGTGGACCTGATGAGCCATCTGGTCGACTCGGAGGGCTTATCTTAGGTTCTTTACAGATGGGACAAGGAGAAAACCTCCCTCATTTCGGATGGTTACGACAAAAGATCTAATTTGGATTTGTCAATTTCATTATCTTTGACAAGTCCTCGAATGAAAAGCCTGCCACAATCACTGCAATTATTAAGTTTGCTTTCAATGCTGCCAGATGGTCTTTCAGATGTGGAACTTCTACAAAGCAATCTACCTATTGATGATATTTTTGCTTGTAGAACTGTTCTGGCAAGCACATCTCTGGCATATGTCAACAACAAGAGAAGATTTGGAGCATTGGTACCAATTCGTGAATACATGCAAAAATTCCATCCTCCCCCACCCAGCCTTGTTCAATCTCTTCTCAATTACTTTCAGGAGCTGCTGCAATTTGAAGCCAGATATGATGGGACTCCATCAGCTTCTGCAGTAGTTGCTCGAATAATACCCAATTTTGCAAACATCCAGAATCTGCTCAAACATGCTTTACATCGGGACAATGTGGACATAGACAGTGTCATCCATGCTACAGCCCGACTTGATACATGCAGCATTAGCACTGGATACGGACCTGTTTCATTAATGGACAGAATTTGGATGGTTTTACCGCAGCCTCCAAATCGTGAACTGGAGTTTTTTTTCATCACTGCACTCCTCAGGAAATGGAGAAAGCATCCCATTGCAGATTTTGAAAAACTAATTGATCTAGCCTTGGAACATGAACCTTACCTGAGCAATTCAAAACTCAAAAGTAGGTTTCAGATTGATATCTGAAAAGTCTGATATTGACCTCTGACTAGGTACATTCTACAGTGTTCTAGGACAGTATCATTGGTTCTATAACAACAACATTCCAGTTGCCATTGAGCATCATTGTACAGCAATCTCCTTCGCTATTTCCAGTGGAAGTCTGGACAGGCAGTGTGAAGCATTAACAGGCCTTGCAAATCTCAAATGGCACAATGGGGATTTTATGAATGCCCAGAGACTTGCATGTGAATCACAGAAATTGGCCAGGAGTTGTACAGATTTGCTCAGAGAAGCAGGAGCATTGCGTATTCAAGCCACTTGCTGGCATTCCATGGGGAACTACCGATATGCTGCAGATATCAGCAAACATGCACGAAACCAATTATATCTTTGTGGCCTAGCTGGTGGAGATATGGACCAAGATCTCATGCTTCTTCAGGCTGAGAGTCTCAAAGCAAAATCAGACTTTCGGGAGGCTCGGAGTATCCAGAAGCAGGTCCTTGACACCACTGCTAGTCAACAAGTTCAGCTCCGGCATGCCTTTGCTCTGCTGAGTATTGCTGAGGTTGATATATTAATTGGTGCACCAGTGCATGATGTGCAGAGGAGCCTTGATCTAGCCAACTCGATCTTCAACACTTTCAAATATTTGACAGGAGAAATGTACCACAATGTGGTTCTAGGAGATCTCTACTTACGAGAAGGAGAATTTTCGAGAGCTAAAACCCTTCTGCAAAAGTCAATCAAATTTGCTTGGAAAAAAGAAGTAGAACTCGTAACATTGTCTTTGGAGAGACTTGGTGATAAAAGCCGCTGGAATGTTGCAGATGCAACATTAACTTGGACTATTCTATTCCTTGTGCATGCACTCAACTTGAAGCAGAAGCTGGAAATTTACAAGGCTCTCCAGTTCCTAGGAGATACCTTGCATGCAGAGGGAGATCAGGAAACAGCAGTTAGCCTTTTCAAAGTCGCTTTGGAAGGATTCACACAAGTAGATGTCCACCGCAGCAGGGCACAATGTTTGCTTCGGCTCGGTGATATTTCCAAGGAAAAAGGGGATGTCTTGAAAGCCATACAACTTTGGAAAATGGCAAGACCTTTGTTTGAGCGGTCATCACAGGATGAACAGGTGGTGGTAATTGATAAACACCTTGCATCTGTCCCTCTAGATACATTGGAAGGAGTTCCGCAAAGCTCAATGTGGGAGCAGAGAACACTAGTTAGAATTAGTTGATTTATTTATCGTCTGGCGTTTTCCTACCATCTCGGTGTGTTGATTTTTGAGACCTAAGGACAAATGACTGGTAACTGCGCAAAACTGAACATTAAGCAATCCATAGGGTCAGGCAATGTAATTGAACCAGGGCCAAAATTCAACTCACTCTTTTCGTTGAGCATGTTCCCACGGTTCGAAATAAATAAATAAATAAAACTCGGTAAGGTTCTCTATCGAGCCTATGGTGGTGTGTGTGATAAATTCCTGCAGTGCATGTCGTATCAGCTGATAGTCAAGCTGCATTCGAGAAGATTTTCTGCCTACCGTATTGTTGTCAGAGGGCTCTTGAATCCTGATGCCTCCTATCTTCCTTTTTAATATATGTTATGCCTCCTATATTGCGCCTCAGTCGTTTACATCCATCATGTCCAACTGAGGTGAGCACTGTTTATTCTACTCATATCGCTACACGGATCGTTTCCCAGTGATATACATATTCTGCAAATTGCACTTCGATGCTGCAATGAATGAGGCAAGGGTACCGACGCAGTCCAGGCCAAGTAAGCCGTCCGAATTTCTAAGGTACGGAGAGCAGGGAGAATGAAGGAGGTATCCTGTGTGTCTGTTGTCGCGTGGAGCAAATCTCCCCAAAATCAATGATCAGGACGGGAAGTGAGATCAGTTCCTGGTTCGAATTTGTGCTGTCTTTGAAGTTGTGAATAGCCAGCTCACAAGGAACCAAACACGTAGCCTGCTGCAAAATTGGGCGATACATCTTAATTAGTATGGTGAACACATCTCAAGGTCAGTGACGTTAATTGCGCCCAGGGTAAGATTGTAGTGGGAATGGCTGCGACGTTGAGAATGGCTGTGCGAAGGAGGGGCGAATCTTGAAATTCAACTCGATGCAGGGAATTGTGTTCGAGACTGGATATTTCTAAATGGCAAAGCAAAGGGGCGGGACCGTTTGAAATCCGGAGATCATCGAATAGTATTTTGTGAACTTGGAGGTATTCCCAGCGCCCCCGATGAGAAATAAATGCGTCCAAAACGACCCGGTCATTGTTTCCGTTGAGTTCGATTGAAAGAGGAAGGCCTGGGACCTGGCGAGTCACGACTTCAGGAGATCCTTCTTTTCGTGATGTGACATCCCTCTGCCAGTCCTCAGCGAAATGGCTCTCCAAAGCGCTGGTTTGGCAAGGGCGATATCTCTCCATAAACAGCAAATGTGTGTCAACGTAGTAGGAGAGAGGCGTCCCGTCGCGGGTGGGCAAAGAGGATAGGGTGGAAGGAAATGGAGGAAGATTTCACAGACGACTTCGGTTGGTAATGTCAACACAGGGTACTTGTAAGCATCAAGTCGGAGTTTCGTTGCGTTTTGCTCGAGTAGCAGTTCATCCATAGCACGCTCAAGTTCTTGGATTTGGGCCTGCAGATCGGCGAGCCGCGCTCGATCTGCTGCTCGCGCAGAAACTAAGGACATCTTGTAAGTACGCTGCGGATTGAGGTTTAGCAGTCCCAATGAAGGATGGATTGCCACACCTTTGCCTCACCTACAAATAAACTGAAGAATAAATCGAGAGAGAAGCCTTGAAGCTTGAAAGTTGCCGCGGGTAATGATGTGGTCGGAAAAAGACGCCTTGTTGACGACGATTTATTTCGAAGGCCAACGGCCCCAGTTCCCTGGCTTCAAATACCTGAGTCCAGAGACGCGATCTACTTATTCCCAACTCCGCCCATCCACACCACGCAACAGCAAGTACACGGCCCTAAACCACGGCCATAAATAATACAAATAATTACTGCGTGCATATGTGATATCGATATGGCGGTCTTGGTTTTATTATCGGCGCGGCACCTGCCATCCTTGCTTGCGTTTGCACCCACCCACCGTCTGCACTTCGTAGAAGTCCGACCTCCGCACGAAGCACCCCTCCCCCGACCCTCAACGCCAGGCCGCGAAGAAACCTCCGCTCCCACAACTTCCACCCAATGCGAACGCTCCGGCTCTGCGGAGAGAAGCGGGTTAGTCGAGTATCGAAGGGAAGAGACGGGCGAGGAAGGTCGAAGGAGGAAGAGAAGAACGCACCTCTACGTGAATATCCTGTCGTACCGGTTGAGACACGACCAGCCTTCGCGGTCTGCGGGTGGTAGTTAGTTTTGGCGTTGGCGGGTGACGGAGGAGGGAGAGGTGAAAATCGGTAGGGAGAGGAGAAGGAGGGCGTAAAGTGGGGAGCAAGTCCCATAACCAGCAGTGCCGTGAACGGAGAACGGAGGAGGGCATCGTAAAGAGAGAAGAAGTAGAGGTGAAGGAGGCGACAACATGCAGCCCGGCTCTCAGAAATTATTCCATGGATGTAACGCACCGAAGTTATCCGTGATATCGCACTCGCACTTGCCGCGCCCGTGTGCGGGCGCTTGCGGGCAGTGCTGGAAGGGCTCATGGCGGTAGCCTGCAACGGGAAGAAGAGGCGTCAATTTTTCTCTTAATCGCCTTGATCAGGTAGAAAAACGCACCGATGTCCTCGAAGAAGTGCTACACGCAAAAGGTGGTGGTCAGCATGCTGCCCGATGTAATAAAGGAAGGACCTACAATCTGATCCTTGCGCGCGAAGAGCGCAGCACCGATGGAGTGTACGGGGGCATCGCCCCAGCGCTGGAAAGAGAGGCGAGGCGTCGGCGTTCGTTTATCGAGGTGAGGTGAGAGAGGGAAGTGAAAGGGAAAAGAGCTCGATGCACCACAGGCGCGCAGTACACAATGAACGCCATCCACCGTCAAAGGAGGAAGCTCGCCCGCTCGACGTGCGGAGCCTCCATTCCATCACGGGGCACAACGTCGACGTCGGACACGCCCAGCTGGAGCTCAGACCGGTAGCCGCCAGCCGCCCATCGCCACTCATAATTCCTGGGAATAGTCCTCGTCGACGCTGAGCCGGCACCGTCCAGTAACGCATTGATGTGCTTGCCTCCATTTAATTCGCTCCTGCATCCCGACGCCACGTCATCGAAGCGGAGCCGCCTCCGTGCCGATGCCTAAATCCATAGCGCGACACCCACAGATACGGCCGCCTACCGCCAGCCGCCATCCCGAGCAGTCATTCTTGATGCGCACTCACGCTGCTCTCCCCCCCACATGACTCAACACCGCTCAACGCGAAAGTAGAGGAGGAACAAACACAGAGCAAACGAAGGAAGAAGCGCAGAGCAAACGAAGGAAAAAACACAGAACAAACGAAAGAAAGCCAGACGCACCTCATAATAAAACCCGCCCTTCGCGTCCAGGTGCGCAAAGAACTTGGTGTACGCCTCCCCGCGCCACAGGTCGAGGTCACCGATCTCGAAGTTGGACCAGACTATCGGTGAGTGTCAGTGTGAGGCATGAGAGGAAAAGAGGGTTAAAAAGAGAAGAGAATAGGAAGAAGGAAAGGGAATGAGTGACTCTGGGGAGGAGGGAGGAGAAGAGGAAGGAGGAAGGATGGGCGGGGGAGAGGAGGATGGAAAGAGAAGTTACGCCGCAGGCACCTCATAGCGAGCCTACCCCTGCCCACCCTCACCGCAACGCCCCCCTCCCTCCCCTCATAAAGACGAGAAAAAACGAGAAGTAAACTCACAATGACACTTATTATACGTCTCCCCCCCATCGTCGCTCAGGAATCCCATCGCGTTGTCCGGCGAGACGAGGTCAGGGTTCTCCGCCACGAACTCCTTGACGGCGGCCCACAGCGTCGGGATCGTCGCCTCGTACTCGGGGAGCGAGATCGTGAAGCCGTATCTGGGGTGGAGCGGAATTAGTATCAGTGTATTTTTGTGAGGGACTAGTATGAATTTTCGGAAAGGGCAATGTAGATTTCGCGGATAGACGAGCTAGTATCGGACGAAGAGCAAGCAAGAAACAGAAACAGGAAAACGCACTTCTTCCCCTCGTCCTGCATGAACAGGAACGGGTCGTAGTCGAGCGAGCAGAAGAAGCGGACGTCGGGTCTGTGGGGGATGTAGTTAGTTTTCGCGCTTTCAGATTAGTATGAGAAGTTGAGGTGGCAGGAAGGGAGTGGGTGGTAGTTGGTGAGAGATGGGATGGAAGGGAAGGGAGGGAGAGTTTAGGAAGACGACGCATGGTAAGATGTCCGGAGGATGAAGCGACTGAGGGGGATGGGGAGGACTACGGGTAGAAAAAAAGGAGATGACACGTAGAAGGGGGATGAGGACAGTATGCAAGTCGAGTGAAATAGCGAAGAAAACGAAAATAGCAAAGAAAAAAAAACGGAAAATACCATGCATAGAAGAAAAAAGAAAAACACGCACTCGACCCGCCAATAATACTGGTACTTCTGCAGCAGCTCGTGCCGGTAGAAGAAGCCCGAGTTGAAACGGCACATGTTGCGATACGGGACACTGCCTGCGGAAAATCACACTTGGTTAGTACACATTCGGTGAGTATCAGTAGGAGCAAAAAAGAAATGGGGAGACCAGGGGATTTATAAGGGCTCGACGCAAGCACGATGCATAGACCGTAACGGTCCCGCCACCTCCCCGCTTCACGATGGCATCAGAAAAAAAGTCCGCACATTCGCACTCGCACTCCGCACGAAAACCAAGGACTCAAAGCAACTCACCCCCATATATCACATCATGGTCCTGCATATCCTGCCTCGCCGCCGCCGCCTTCGGCTCGTCGATCCAGTCGGGCTGGAACCAGTGGTCGTGCGGAATCAATCCAAACTCGATCTTATTCTTCGTCAACGCAGTCACTGCCTTCTTGAAGTCATCGGAGAAGGGCTCCTCGTTGAGGAAGACGTAGGGGTAGCCGAACTTGCTGTTGAACTTGGCTTCGAGCTGGGACATGGATTTCACGATGCCGTTGCGGTCACCGTTACGCGCTGTGTTCGCCAAGTATCGGTACAGTATAAAATACATGTGGAGGTGAAGGTGAAAACGCACCCAGCATAACAATAACCGCATTCGCCTTGCGCTCCATGGTACTATTCGGTTGGAGGTAATACTTCTCGTCCATGGGTGTCTTGTACGGCGGCTCGTGCCACACCTTCGCCTCCTGCGAGCCAACGTCCCCAGCATGCCACTTGTTCGACAGTGTCTCTATCGACGTCGCGCGCCCGTAACCCTCATGTGAGAAGCTCAGGATGTAGTGCAGACTGATCTGTGTACGAAAAGATGTCAGTATCCATTACTGCTTCAGAACGACTCTGCGCGTACAAGGATGGCGAGCGTAAGGACGATGTATCGAGTTTTGGTCATCATCTTGGGCAGACGATTCTATGTACCAGCTGCAAGGGAGGGATAGATACCAGCTGCACGTAGGCAGTGGAGAGAAAGTCGTTTGCGTCCCGTGACTAAAACAGCTTTGGTCTGGACCGCGACGGTGACCTCGAAAAAATTCTAAACGGCTGTCTCGTTCGCTGAGGCTCTAGGGGACTGAATATGCTGCGTGTCCTGAATTTCGAAGGGATTTAAGCGAATACTCGTGTCTGGATCTTCAAATAACCTTCCCCGATGCTTGGAGCCCCTCAGACTTACGGCTCGCCGCTGCCAGCTCATTCATTCATTCCCGCAAGCCAACAGGGCGGCTCTGGGCGGACGGGACACATATTCATTTCCATCGAAGCTTTCAAAAATAAAGCTGAATTAGACTCGTGTCGGCGCTTCAAAGGCTCCAATTTAGACGCTTCTGCATTGCCTCCCCAGACGACCGTCGCTCGACTGCCGGAACTGCGGGTTGTGGGTGGCCGGTGGTTGTTGTTAGCTGGCGACACCCACATGCCATTCCCCCGAAAAGCCGCCCGAACAATATCTTTCTGCCGAGTCGTATCAAACGGCCATGCAAATCTGCAGGTAGTAACCGCTTGCAAACCGTCAAAGTCGGGTGGCGTTCAGGCTCTCAGACTTCGTCGATTCCTTGCTTTGACCGGCAGAATTTAAGTGTCCTATGTTTTCTTCTTCTCCAGGCCGATAAAAAAGCTCCCCTCTACGCTGCTCCCAAGTGGATTCCTTGACAATCTCTAAGCGTCCATGACCCAATTTCACGATGATCATCATTCAAAACAAATTCTTCCCACAAATACTCCCTTTTGAAATTTCCCGTGGCTGTCAGTGCAATAGGCGCGCGGCTCACAGCTTTCACTTGCTGTTACTGAACCGCCTCCAACACTTGCTTCTCTCCTTTCTACTCGTACCATGGCCTCGCCCGACAGTCACCCCGACTTCACGGGATACCCAGAATGCTTTGCAGATATTCATGCCATCATCAAGTACGATCAACAAGTCCGTCACCGAGATCCTAAAATGGTTTCCCGATGGCGGTGGCGAAAAACCGAGGAAGTGGGTAGAAATGGGGAAACAAGTGGAGTCTCTGTGCAGCGAACTAGCCTGCATCACTTTTCAAAAATCGTCGCGGTCTGTTGTTGATCTGACTGCGGTTGACCGAGAGGCCGCGTGTCGGTTGACTGTGGATGGTGTTTATTTCAAGAGGAACTATACTCAGGGCTTTTTCCGGAGACTCCGACGGACAATCTCACAAACCAAAGAACAAAAGGTGCTCGATTTGAACGACTCGTGCATTTATCCTTCTCTGACTCGTGTGGATCCTAAGCCTTTCGCGTTATCCCATCTTGAAGTTAACGGGCTGATAGAGTTAATCGCCCAGCAATCTGACCAATCTCTAACTATTTGGCGAATCCAATCAAGGTCAGTAACAATTATGTGCTATTTAATTTCATCAATGTATATCTCGTTTTTCCTGCAGTGCTCTCCGAACCCCGCAGAGCTCCATTGAAGCAAGAAACCCTTCTGATGGGTATGGCGGAATCAGTCCGTCTGCCTCCATCAGAGGAGCAACAAACTGGTACGTTGATCAGATCGTATTCTATCTTATTATGCACGCCGTGAAGACGCGAGTATCCCACACGATGTACGCGCCATTATCCAAGGGCTAAACGGGATCTTTCACGGTGATAAGGCGTCCTACGCTACCTTTCTGGCCTGTCGTGGCACCTCTGCTCAACAACTTGTGGATCTCTTGCAAGATGTAAGTCGTGACAATTTTGATGCAAGCTGAGATTTTATGAGTTGTTGGATTACCCATATCTTCCCGGACGTACTAGACGTCACCTCTTCCAAATTAGAATGTTACCCGAGGGCCGAGATGCTTTACTCTTGTGGAGTTGTAAGGACAACAACTCGTAGCGGGCGGATCTTTTAGCGATGTTTGTAAAGGGTCGTTTCGTGGTCAGACTGTGGCCATTAAGATGATGAGGGTCTTCGCGAACTCAGACATTGACGCGTTACAGAAGGTTTGTCTTAAGACACATTACCGAATTCTTCATCGAGATTTTTCTTTAGGAATTCGGTCGAGAAGCGCTTGTCTGGCGACAACTGTCTCATCCCAACCTCTTCCCATTTTTCGGTTTGTACTACGCTGAGAGCAGACTCTACTTGGTATCACCATGGATGGAGAACAGAAATATTCGCACGTTTTCAAAGACATGGCCTTGTAGCACTGATCGGCTTCTTCATTTGTATGTGTGGTTCGACTGACCCTTGACTTGACTGAATTTTCTTTTTCTTTTTCTGGCAGGTTTTGATGTTGTACTTGGACTCCAGCATCTTCACGACAGGAATATCGTGCACGGCGATCTAAAAGCAGTATGTGGAATTTGTTTCGCGAGTGATTCCTCTCATCACACACAATTGCACAGGACAACATTTTCATAACTCCGTCGATGAGGCCTTGCATTGCAGACTTCGGTCTCTCGTCAATTATCAGCACAGTATCCTCAGCCCAACTCACAAATTCTTCTAAGCGTGCATGAGGTGGTACAGTGCGGTACCAAGCACCAGAATTGCAGTGGAGGGCATAATGATACACGGTCGGATATCTATGCTTTCGCGTGCGTTGTTTACGAGGTATGCTTGTGGCATTTTTCTGGATGCACTGGTTAATGGTTTGGGGGGATAATGTAGCTATTGACGGGGCAACTTCCCTTTTCAGAATTACGTACAGATGGCGCAGTTCTCGATGCAGTCTTGAAAGGATGTCGTCCATCTTTGCCGACCGCGTACGTCAAAGCACCGACCGAGGATGGTCTTTGGGACATAGTCCAACAATGTTGGAAAGAGCTGCCAGACTTGCGTCCGAAAACGGGCCAGATTGTCGAACTGCTCACGGGCCCAAACATAGGCATCATACCAGCTCAGTGCAGCACCGATTGGGATAAAACATGCACATCCAGGTTCCGCCGCTCTTGACTGGGTGCACCAATACCGTGACTGCCCTCGGTTGCCGAAATCGATCAGATGATTTTTGGTTCTCCTCCTCTTTTTGAAATCCTTTATGGTCCGCGACTCAGCGCCCGCCAAACCCGCGTCGCTCCCGGTCGCTCCTGGTGAAAGGAAGTATCTACTTGGTATGGGGAACGACTGAGAAAGCAGTGCTTTGAACATATGAAATGATATTACCCTTTTTGGAACCACTAGGCCTCCTACGGAATTTGGACCTTTGAGATAGGCTTTCCGGCTGCACGAAACGGTACCTAACAGACATATCACTCGATGGCCTCGGGGGCTCCCTTAGGTGCGAACCATCCGTCGTTTTCTTTTCCGGGCGGCGGGAGAAAGTACGAGCGGCTGCTGAGAGTTGTATTAGCAGCAGTGGTCTGAGGGAATCTCAACGAACCAGTAATTTCACAAACTTACGACCCAAGTTAAACTGAATATGTTTCTGGGTGGTGGGCACATACGTCGCCCCTGGTAGTTTAGTTGTATGTACTTCCGTGTCATGTTTCAAGTTGGGTACTTCCATGAGTATACATTTCATCGCCCTTGACTGCTTAGCAAAGTTGACTTGCATAGATGCAAACACTGGGATGTCCTGGATTTCATTGCGTGCAAGTTGTTCGGTTCGAATATTGGTTTGGGTCTGAACCGTAATTTTGCGCGGCGTTGGGGCTGGAAGGCCAAGTTCGAACTTGAACCGAACCCCGAACGGAAATTGCTCATCAAAGTTGAGTGTATTTTTCTAATCTTCAAGATTTTTTTTGGCTTTAGGTTGCCAGTTCATTGTCGTGCATTCCTGTGGCAACAACGCGGGCTTCAAGTGTTCGAAGCATCTTTGGCTGGAGATTTGGACCTTCTGAGCTTCTTTGGTTCAAATCATTCCGTGCTGCATTCACAATTTCTTGATTTGGGGCTCCGGATCCTCCAAGCGCAAAAAACCGTCTTTGGAATCTGGATCCCACTCAACTCAACCATATACTACAAAGTATTAAGTCTTTGACTTTTGGGTTGCTCCGGTGAAACTTTACGCGCGCCGGGTGGCCGGTGGCTGTGAGCTTACTTAATGAGTTCCGCTCAAAAATCCTTATGTCAGGTCAATTTGAGGTCAATGTCAGGTTCCAGTCTGGACTTACATGATAGAAAGTGGCCGCAAGCGGCGGGTCACAAACAGGCGAAGAATAAAATGTACTGTTTGAGAGTGCAAAACATGATTGAGTCATACCTGGGAGCGAGAAGGTTGAATATATGTAATTGACAACTCTTTGCATTGTGCAAGTTCAGGTTGGAAAAAAAATGAAATTCAAAGATTGAAACAAATTTAATCAGTGCAGGATTTCACCCAGGACTCCGTTACAAAAGCTAAGATGGTCGTGGTAAACAAGACAAGAAAGTTGAAGGAAAGAGGAGAAGCAAGGGCGGCGACTCGATAAATCCCCAACCAATCATTGGCGAATCACCAGCCAATCAACACTTGATTATATAATCGGGAGGCAACATTTTTGGTCGCCAATAGCACAAACAGGCACTAGCACAAACAGTGCCTGTTTGTGAAACATTAGTACACATGATATGAAGTGGCCGCAAGCGGCGGGCCACAAACAGGCGAAGAAACGGACTCGGGGGAAACTCGGAGTGTGGTGGGAATGAACGGTCACTTGTCAAGTCCCCAGCCAATTGGGTTGAGTTCTCAGGGCCACGAGGGATTACATAAGCTGAAAAGGCGACATTTTCGGTCTCCAATAGCACAAACAGTGCCTGTTTGTGAAACATCGCAAGCTTGCGAGCTAGCAGTTGTTATTCCACTACCATGTTCTCCTACCTTCCACCGGAGCTCCTGGAACACATCTTCGACGGCCTGTGTCCCGAGGCCCTGCATGAGGTCTGCCTCTGCTCCAGAATATTCTCTGCTGTGGCCCAGCCACTCCTCTTCCGCCGGATTAGCCTCGACCTGTATGACCCGCAGACATTGCGCTTCCTGTCGGCACCCCCAATGCATGCCCTGACTCGGTTTCGACACCTCGTCCTCGAGAACAAGTCACCCCGTTTTGCCCCCCCGTCTGATGTAGGCCTCGTCCACCGCGAACGCCTTCGCCATGTCCGTGCAAACGAGAGCCTCGGCCGCCTACATAAGCACCAGTACACGCATTGGTGCGGTGACCTCATATGTCCTCCTGACCGTTGTTCAACTAACCTCCCCAAAAGGAAAAAATTCAGCCAGCAACTTGCAACGTTCCTGGGCAAATTCTTAGAGCAGCTCCAGATCCTCCACGTCGTGGTCGGTCCCCCCTACGCCCCGTTGTACGTCTTCGACGACCTCAAGGCGCTACATTTTCCCAATCTTAAAGAGATTCTTCTCCCCCCCTGCATCTCTCAACGACTTGGGGACTTTCCCATGCACCACCTTGGACTCCGGCGCCTGCGGCTCCACATAGGATCTAGTGAGCTGCGGCGCTACATGGGCCCTGCTGAGGAAGGCTGTGGCAACCTCATTAGCTCCATGTGCAGCGGGCTACATCGATTTCGTGACCTGACCGCCTTCGAGGGGCCTGCCCTGCTCCTCCTCCGCATGATACCACCGACCACTCTGACCCACCTCCGCCTTCTCGATGGCCCTGAGGCCCCTGCCCTTGGTCAAGACCCACTCCTCTCCTTGCTGGAGTTTCTTGCGGATGCCGCCATTCCTCTCCGCCACCTCGACATATGGTCCAGCGTACGACGGCATGTGGCCCTGCTTAAGGTGGTGCAGTCGGCGGGGCTTCCCAACACCCTCCGGTTTCTTCGTTTGACCCAGCCTCAGCAAAACACCAACAGGTTTTTTCCTCCTTCTCTGTGGGCGGCATGCGGCAGCCATCCCCTCACTCATGTTGTGCTAGACGAGCCGTTGGCCTTCGACCCATATAGGCCGCCGCCGCTGTCGGTGCTGAAGTGCAATTCGGATCTAGTGTGCCCCACCCTCACCGTCATTGAATTCAGTAAGTGCCCTACTAAGCTGCCGACCGCTGTTCCACTCACCAAATTCTCTCCAGATGCACGCATATATATTCGTCAGGCCCCGCCATCACGTCAATTCGACATAGTGTCCCCGGAACACAAACTATATACGCGGGAGCCGGTCCGTCTGGATACGCCCATGTTCTCGAATTTATATGCGTGTTGAATGTCCCCCATGTAGCTTGCCTTGGACATTTCATTTCCTTTTCCTTCAAATTTGGCATCTCATACGGTTACCTCGTGTATATATAAAATTTGCACAATAAAGTCTGTACAGTCGGTCACGGATGACCCTGGTTAAAGGAATTGAGGTTGACCCACGCAGGTTTCCAGTTGGATCAACGGCGCTCGTGGAAAACAGCAATGCAAGACGGCTGTCACGAACCCAGCGCAGTACGAAAAGATTTGGCAGGGCTGGTGGGACGCGCTACAGCCAAGGTGGAGAACGAAGGACTTGGATGGAACTTGGTCGGTGGTGGGCGGATAAGGTCATGATGGGAAGGAGTGGGGTTCGTTGACGCAGTGGGGGGTTAACGGGACGTTGAAGAAGTTGTTTAGTTTGGGTAAAGGAATTGTTTAGTTGTATGGAGACCACCGAGAAAGCAGTGATCTCAACAAGCTGCAAGTGGTTTGAGAAAAATCTTCACGCGGATGGCGCGATAGAATTGCATTGAGGACGAGATGGGAAGTCTGAATCGAAAGAGGCAAACTTGTAATCAAATACCTACAAGGTAACTTACAGTGTGTAGAGTGTCTTTCAAGCTCTTTCAAGGCGTAGAGATTGAAAAAAACCATAGTTGTCGTTTTCCCAAATGTGCACCTTGAACTTCAGCTCTGGAATGACTTCCTACTGACTACGCTCGTGATGACCTAGAGCCTTGCCAGTAGAACACTAGATTCGATGTGACTAGGGAAAATGAACTCTGGACAGGTTGATTCTAGCATGTCCATGAGAGACGACGTGAGATATACATGGCGATCAGGTGGTCAACCTCGAAACTACGACGTGAGATATACATGGCGATCAGGTGGTCAACCTCGAAACTACCTACGGAATTTGGACCTCTGAGAGTGCACGAAAAGGTACTTACGAGGAGTACTTCATGGCGTCGGTAGGTCCCTTAGGTCCGCACCATCCGTCGTTTTCTTTCCCGGGCGGCGGGAGAAAGTACGAGCGACTGTTGAGACTCGAGAGAACTCAGCGAACCAGTAATTTCACAAACTTACAACCCAAGCCAAACTAAATATGTTTCTGGGTGGTGGACACATGCATAGCCAAGTAACTGATCGGCCTAAGGAACAAGTAGGCGGAAGATGAAATTATGGGTGTGCTTCTACATCCTGTAGCGAAGAAAACATGCAAGCTTGCATCAAAGATACCCCAGAGGAACCGCGCGCACCGCTCCTAGCTCATTCTCAACAATTTCATCGTCGACCGAGCAAAGATACTTCTCCGGCCTCTTACGCGGCAAGCCCCCCAACCCAAGCCACTGATCCTCCATATCGCAGCGGTGATCGCTCTTCGCCTTCCCCTCCGCGATGCGCTTCTTCTCGAAGTACACGTACGACGCGTAGCAGACGCGGCTGGTGCTCCCGCTTGTCGCTCCGTGCTTGGTGAGGAAGTCCGTGAGCTGCTTGGACTGGATTTTGGGCGCGTCGGTGTACGCGGCGCGCGACATGTCGCGAAGGAGCGCAGCCTTGGTGATGGTTCCAGTGTGCAACAACGCGTTGATTTTACGGCGCAGCTCGTCACAGGAGTCGTAGATCTCGACGCTCGCGTCCTCGTCTCCGTCAAGGGTGATGTCGAACAGCGCGTCTGCAGATCCGTCGCTGGTGGCGGCTTTCTTGGATTTTTTCGCGGCCTTGGAGGGTCCGGACGCGTCTTGGGCTTTGCGTTTCTTTTTCTGTGCGAAATGCGGCCTGAATTCGCGTCACGACGTGTAAGAAACCCGCTCACATCGGTCAAATTTGTGGTTGTAGCCAGGACTTTCTGGGCGGCTTCCTCCTCTTTCTGCTTCATGAACGCGAGATTGGCGGGATCGGTGAGAAGTATGGGGTTGGGCAAGTGGGAGGCTTTAAAATTCATGGGCATCGTGAATGCTGGTGGTGGTACCACTGGTGACAGAAAACAGGACTGTGAGTCACCGTCTGTGACAGGCGCATAACACTAGTGACTGATGGCGACTCCGGCCCAAGAAGCCGACTTTTCCGTTTCCCGGTTTCCATCACTTCTTTTCCCCAGCACTCTGACGAATGTAGCCCTTTCAGCTCAGGGCTACATTCGTGCTGACCTGACCAGGCAAAACATCATGCCGATTTGTCTTTGGCGATTCTAGGAGACCATTTTGGGTTATATTGCATGCATAAAGGTACGCTCTGGCACCCCTGAACGAAACTTTCATCCGTGGCGGCCCTATTTATTTTAAATGCCTCAGCCATCGTTAGCCCATGCATTTCTCCTCCCAGGAGCCAGGGCCGTGCAGCGAGCCAGCAGTGTGGGAGGCAGCGGCTATGCCAAGCTACTTTAGGACGCTGAGCCCCAATGAGCTGTAATGTTGTCCGCTTTTCATGGCATTCCCCTCGATTTATGCTTTCACTAGATCCTACTTTTTACCCAGCAGAGAGTATGGGCTCAACGACATGTACTGTGAGTGCATAACCCATCCTACCAATGCCTCATTGAGCAGTTAACAGTGCAACTCATTGTTCGCGCGCCACCGAACCTTGTTTCGCCTCTGCGACTCCGTATCGCGTGGGCCATCATGCGCCTACGGCACACGCTCCTAGCCTCGAAAATCGAAATGGAGCCGGGGTGCTATGACGGGGCTCGGTTCAAGTATTGATCAAATTATTCAACATGTCCCTCGTCTATTTGATCGTCCGTTCAGATATACCCCGCCCGCAAGCCCGAGCAAAGCCGTCGACGAGGTGGGAGACACCCTGCAGATCTACGACGACAGAACGGGGCCCGACCTCGTGTCTGCATTCATAGACCCTGCTGCTCCGCGCACGCTTTCCGCGGAACAGATTGCGCGCCTCGATGTCGCACGGCACGGACCCGTTGCTCCCGGCATTGAGGAATACCATCTCGTTTTCATGCTGATACACGCCGTGAGCGACGGGGTGACGGTCTACCGCCACAGCAATATGATCCTCGAGCTGCTTGGTGGATCTGCCACGGTTGGCGGGCGTCCGAGAACTAATGCTGAGCTGCTGCATCTCCTCGGCATGGAGTGGACGGTGCGGTGGGGAGTGACGCGCACGGACGAGGTCATCATCGCGGCCACTGAGGACCAGCTGCCAGTCCCGCGCACGAAGCTGCAGGAGGCAGCGTGGAAGGTTGAACATCAAAATGTGTTGCGGCGAGCCGTGGTGCGTGTTTTTCTCTTTTTGCTAGTGCGTATGCATATAGTTACGCGTCCTGTAGGGTGGCCACGTCTTCCCCCGCGTCAAAACGAAAGCCACGAAACATGTGCTCTTAAACGCCAGGTTTACGAGGCTAGAAACGCAAGCGATGATCGCAAAGTGCAAATCGCAGCGGGTCACTCTCTCGCATGCGATACTCGCCTTATGCAACTACGCTTACATCCGTACGGAGGCCAACCATCCCGAATTCGGTGCGTCGAAGATGCTACCGACCATGTTCTACACGGCCGTCTCCCTCCGCCACCACCTCCCGGCACCGTCGCCGCTCTCGTCCTACATGTCCCTCGCCCTCGCGTACTGCAACGTCGTGCTGCCCTCGTTCGTCCCGCCTTCCGCGGATCCGCATGCGATGCTATGGCACCGCGCGCGCTCAGCCAAAACTCAAATGAGCGGATATGCACGCAGTCCGCTACTTTTCGGTCGGTCGCAAATGATGAGTGTGGAGCGCGCATTGCGCGCGAAGGCGTTTGCGGCCCAGGACGATGAGGCAGCTGGAATTGTCCCGCGACGCACGGTCCGACCTCCTCCGCTGCAACCTCCACCTGCAACTTCCACTGTCCCCTCCGCGGCACTTTTAGGTCTCTCCTTCCTCGGAGACCTCGACCCGCTCTACCGCGCCGAGAGCTACCCGCAGATCCAGGTTCTCGACGCGGTCGGCCACGTACGCAAAGCTCGCGGTGGGATCCTCTTGTTCACGCAGATTTTCCAGCAGCAGTTTACGATGACCCTGGGCTGGGACACGGTTGCGTTTGAGCCAGATGTTATCGAGGAGTTCTGGGAACATTTTGTTGGTGGGGTACGGGGGTTCCTTATCCAACCAACGTCACATCAGTCTTCCAGACTTTGAGGACACTTTCACTTTCCTTTTTTTACCCACTATTTCTCGTAGAATGTGCTTAGCTTCCCGCCGAGTAATAAACAATATTAATGCTTTCTGCTCCAAATTTGGGGCGTTGTCTTTTTTCCTTTCCTTTTCTTGCGCCTCTTCTTCTAAGTTTGGAGCAAAGTTGGTCATGTAAAATATTCCTGGGCAAAAAGCAAAGAAATTGCAAGGAGCCGGATTCGGTTCAACCGTCCGGCCGCCATCATTTTCATCATTTTCGTTTTTTTGCTTCCGCCCACCACAACCTACGGCTTGCGTGCAGCGGGAAAAAAGATCGACCGCTACTAACTCTCATAGACATCAGTCCCACCAGCTATGGCTTCAGCCAAACAAAAAGCTGATGCCTTCAAGGACAAAGGCAACGTCGCGTTCAAAGAAGGAAAAATGGCTGAGTACGCGGAAACTCCCATTGCCCTGCGTCTAGCTGACGAGTGAATAGAGCAAGCAAACTCTATGCAAAGGTGGTGTATTTTTTCTTTGTTCTCAGAGTGGCAGCATTAAAATCTATACAGGCAGAGGCGGCTGCACCTCAAGAAAGCGTGTACCCCGCAAATCTGAGCGCTGCGCTGTACGAGAAGGGCGACTCTGCTGGATCTTTGGAGGCTATCGTGCGCTCCTGGAATCTCTCCTCAGGTGCTCCGAACCCCAGCCTCGCGCTTCGTCTGTCGACGCGCGCAGCAAAGGCGTTGGCGCAGGGCGTGCGCGGCGGCGCGATTGGTGCAGATATCCTCGCGAAGCACGCGCAGGTGATCAACCAGCTCGAGACCGTTGCGCTGCAGCAAGAGTCGAATGTTGGTACGGATCCTGTGCCTGAGAGCGTCCGCGTCTGGCGCGAGTGGCGCGCGATCGCAAATGAAGCGGGGGATCGGAAATCCGTCGCACACAATGCACGCGTGCGGTTAGCGGGAATTCCGATGGCGCGACGCGGGGTGTGCGTCCCTTTTTTTTTTTTTTTTTTTTTTTTTTTTTTTTTTTCTTTCTGAAAAACGGACTCTGACGAAGCACGCAGGAACCCGATGCTGCAGTACTATACCATAGGCCAGGACGAAATGCTTTCCCTCTTCGACGACTGGGGCCCGCGGGATCCGTATCCCCTCAAGATAGGCACTTTCAGCAAGGCGCGGCTGTCTCAGCTGTCGTTTTTGTTCGGCGGTGTTGGAGACGGTATGTCCTCCACATCTAACTAAAAATTCATTCGATCAAAAGCGATCACTTAGCGCGAAACGTCTACGCGACGCTCGTTGGCGCGCATCGCGCCTACAAAGGACTCCCCAAGGACAAGCGCTCGGCGATGCGCCTCCACCTGACGCTGTTGGACATCCACCCCAGTGCGCTCGCGCGCGACCTCGTTGTCCTGCTGCTCCTGAATGATTGTATGGCGGCGGGTGTCACGCCCGCCGAGCTGGCTGAAATCAAGGCGACGTTGATGTACACCTACGCCGGCGCCATCATGCCGCCCTACGCCCACGCGCGGTGCGTGCCCCCAAATTTTCTGTCTTTCTTTTCACGCTGACCCTCTGGACAGACAACAGAAAACGATCGCGTCGCTCCTAGACCAGCTCGCATCAGCTCCGCCGCGACTCCCTGCGTGGCTGCACCTCAACGCCGACGCCATCCCCGCGGTGCGCGCCTCCCTTCAGTACTGGGCGACCAACACCAGCAAAACCACGCGCGGCATGCTCGCAGGCTACAAGGCCGGGGGCGGGGCAGAGATGTCGGTCCTGCAGATGCTCAAGATGCCCGGCATCTCGCCAGGCTACCGCGCACTCCTGCAGCAGCGCATCGACGCGCCGCTGCGCGCCATTAACACCGCCATCGACGGCTGGGGCCCGACGCAGGCGCGCGCTGTGGGGTTCCACGACCCCTCGTGGTCCGACGCCGTCGTGATGGAGGAGCTCGGAGAGCGGCGGACTCAGATCGCCGAAATACTACTCGAGGAGCACCTCAGCGGGAATTCACCGCCGCGGTTGAGCGGGGAGGCGGTGTGGTTCCAGACAACGCGGGCGTTTGTCCCGCCGAAGGAACTGTGGGGCAAGCACCCCGAGATGGAGCATTGGAAGAAGAATAAGAAGGGAGTGCCGTATTCCGATGCGTTGAAGACACAGGTCTGTCTTTCTCAGCTTGAATTGACGTGTTCGTATTTATGTAACATCTTTCAGCTGAAAGGGATCATCGAAAAATCCTGGAAGCCCAACATGACGCTCTTTGTGCGTGTGCCCACATTTCTTCTTTTATTTCGTGCTAATAACGCATCGCGCAGGATTGGGAGTATTCTGAGCTCTCGAACAGGAGCCTCCCGAACTGCAAAGGCTACCCCGACCTCCAGGGAGATGGCATGGGCTTGCCGCGCCTATTCGACGCGTTCAACCGTAGATTCAACGTAGACAAGGGCGGCGAGCTGCCTATGGACCCGGACTCCCCAGCGTTCACCCATGCGGATCGGTTCTTCCAGGCGACCATGGATGCACTGAAAGCGTTCGAGGGGTCTGTCAAGCTCGAGATACTCTGCGGCGGGTTGATAGAGGAGCTCGGAAAAATGAGGTTGGGGACTGATACCAGCCGTCCGGCCAAGTTCCCGAGGACCTTTACACGGGCCTATCTAAGCAACGTCCCGTAAGTGATCGCATTTTGGTCGTTTGTCTCTCAGCACTAACGCAGCCTGCAGGGACTACACCCACGGCGTAAGCATCAAGTCTGCTGTGGTTTTTAAAATGTTGCTCACCATCCCATAGGTTCTCAACACCGCAGTGTTCGTTGTGCCATGCCTGCAACTTCAGCCCGAGTCGGTGGTTGGTTCCAACTGCCTGCTCAACTCTGGCGCCTGGAAGGACGACGACGAATTTTGTCACAAGTTTGTTTTTTTAATTATGTCTGATTGTTCTCCCAGAGTTGACCCTCCGATGCAGTTATTCGCTGCTCCATCCTAAAGATATACCTCGCTTCCTGGGCTGCGAGGCCGTGCGCATGGACGGCGTTATGGGCATTGTCGCCCTCGGCAGGAAGACCCTCCCCCGTCCCATCGCAGAGCTCGCGACGCGTGCCGAACTGATCCGGTGGTTAACTCGAGTGCTTCTGTATACCTGCGTCCCCGGGACAGCCGGTATGCAGACGGTGCGCGTGCGCATGCCAAATAACCTCGTCGCATTTATCCAGCTCTTGGTGCACCTGCACGCCGTCGGCTACCCCGCGCACTGGCTCGCCGAGTTCCTGCAGACGATCCTGACAGACAGCCTCGTCACCGACGTCGCGCCGTACCTCTCCAAATACCCGATCCCGCTCTCCGACATCACTCGTAGCGTTCCCGCGCGCAGGGTGCGCCTCGAGCCATGGTTTGCAGAGTTCGAGAACGTTCTTGCGGCCGCGCACACGGGCATCCCCTTTGCCGTGGCACTGCCTGCTGGTTTTGCGAGCACCCACGAGGAAATCGGGATTTATGAGGCCATTGTGCAAACTAAGGGGCCCGACCTGGGCCCGATGTTCGCAACAGCGCCCGTGCAGGACAATGTTGTCGATATTGTGTTGTACAAGCCCTCCCAGGCACTCATCACCGCGGACGCCCTTGCTCGGCTCATTCCCACCCTTATCGAAGGACGCAGTGCTGAGCCCCGTCGCGGCAATATCTGCATTCTGACGTCGTCTGAAGTTGTTGATATACCGGGGAGGAAGGTTAGCTGGAGGCTGAGCAAGGATCGGGTCCGGACTATGCGGGCTGAGGTGTGGGTTATGGTTGTCTACCGCACTGACAATCACGAAACCGGCACGTATTTGCTTCCCAATTCCTGAGGCGTACTGATTCATTCTCATAGTAACCCTTCCGCTACCCGCAAACAAGTGGATAGAGGTCATCGAGCAACCCGATGTTGACTAAACGGTTCGCACTGAGCGCGCATATCGATCTACGAATTTCTTGATTTTTTTTCTCTACCTGTGTGCTATGTATCTCAGTCGAAGATGATTGGAACTTCCTTTCGCTCATGTTCAACGTTAACAAACAGAAACTTGTTTCTGTTTTGTTCCTATGGAGGTCGAAGATGTCCGCCAAAAACGTGACTCAAATTGATTGGCCGACGCTGATTCGCTGGGGAGTTAATAAGTGACCGTTCTTTCTCAACATATTTACTCTTTTTTTAACATCTACTTCATGCTCATTGTCCTCACAGCTATCGATTGTTGGACACTAAACTTAGGATGGAAGCTGACCATGGTTCATTTTTTACATCCTCTGCAGCTGAACTTCCCAGCCATGTTCCGTCCTCCGCATATTCAACAAAGATTCGAGAATTCGTTACTCCACGTCGAACAATCGGCCAGCTTCGCCCCCCCTCGTAATGTCTGCCATTAAACTTGAAAACAAAGCTAAATTACTATCAACCTGAAAAGCTTCAAATTACATCCATTGCCGTCTATCAGACTCCAAGACTCCAGTGGCTTCTGAACAAATTGAGTCTTGTATCATCTGTTCCTGGGTTATACAATACTGGAGGGTTTCCATCTCGGGCACTTCATTTTCTGCAAGGCGGGAGATGTAAGTCATTCAAGGATATTTTCCTGGCTCTGGAATGCGCCCAGTCTTTATTCTGGATATCTTCTATATGAGGGTAAGATTGCAGTCTACATTCCTCGTTCTTGAAGCGAAATAACCGGCTCAGACTCGTTAGCTGGTTTCATTGAATATTGAACAGGCTACTATTGCCCCTGTAATATCAAGACCTGTTATATAAATTGTGTTCAATGGTTGAATGGATTAGAAATCCGAGAAGGTTTCTTGAAGCGAAATAACCGGCTCAGACTCGTTAGCTGGTTTCATTGAATATTGAACAGGCTACTATTGCCCTTGTAATATCAGGACCTGTTATATAAATTGTGTTCAATGGTTGAATGGATTAGAAATCCGAGAAGGTATGCGTAGTACCTACAGTGTGTTCAATCCGACACATGTTGTTACATGCGGATTGGATGAACCCGAAGATTTTGTCATGGAGTGAGTGCCAAGGTGAGAATGGGGTAACGGCGCAAAAGATGCCAGTGTAAGTAATTACACAAATAAAAAATGAAAGTAGCGAGGCAGGTCATCAAGTGGGTATTTTCACGACTTGGTTACATAGAGTATCCAGTCTGCGGTTTTTTTCCACGTCATCGACTTGCTGTCTCGAGACTCGAATAGAAAAGCATAGGAATTTTCTCAGGGACTCTAAAATCCAAATACGCAGGAACCACGCAGAAACTGACTGGAGTCTGTACCAAGTCGGTTTAATTCTCAGCATTCCTCGACTACACTTTTCTGTTTGTTCGCTGCCGCTTGCCGGCCTCTTAATCTCATTCAGAAGGTTGAACCAAAAGTTGAACCAAATCACGTGATAAAGTTTGATCTTGAACATGGTTGAAAACCTATTGATCGGCTTTATTGCGTTGCACCAAATCAAAGTACTTCATTTTCCCCCAACTTGGGCGTCCAAATTGTCAGCAATACAGGTACAGTTACATCAGATCTGGTTGAGACCCTGCAATAAATATTCGTCATCGGCGAGGATTTTTGTGGCAAACAAGTACAAGAGAGGATCAGAGTACAGCAAAACAAGTACAGGAGGGTATTCAAGTCGAGCGCGAGTGTGGGATACAGTTGTTACGACGGGTATGCGGTGCGAGGTGGTATGCGGTTTGGTGTGGAGCGCCAGAAATAAAGCTCCAATAATAAATTCGTGAGGTTGATCACTTGTGAGGAGAGTTCGGCTCCGCATTCTCTGGAAACAACGCAGAAAATGCACTCGAAATGAGGCCAATCAGTCGCGACGTGCGGGCCAGGGGCCCGCCGAGCAGATGCGCGAGTCCTTGCTCCCGTATGATCGCTGGAATGCTGGCGTCATCATGCGCCTGAGCCGCGATGATCGCGACGTAGCTGTCGGGGACCTCGGTCTGCACGATCTGGACAAGCAAGTCGATTACTCCCGCGTCGATGAGCGCGGCCCTGTTGCTCGGCCCCCATGCAACCGCCGTGAGCAAGCGTAGGAAAAAGAGCAAGCGATAGCGGGATCTCAGAGCGTCTAGGTTAACGGAAGCTGAGGATGGAGTGGGTGGAGTGGAACTGAATCCAATGAACAGTCAGCTCTATCATTTTCCGGTGGTAACTCGACTGACCTCTGTTCGAGCATGTACTTGATCATGCGCGACAGAAGTTGCACTTTCTTGGTGTAATGGTTTCGCAGTAGAAATACACGCAATGCTTGGTCGTAGTCCACCCCAAACGTCAGAGAGTTTATCAAATTGCTGGTGTCCATCTCGGAGACACAGACAAGTTTGGAAACGGCTGGGCTGGTTGGTCGCCATCAGATGGCGTAGAGGAAAGAAAGGAAGGTCGCTCACAGATCGATATATAAGTACAGTGCAGAATCGTCATCCGGGATATCGCGTTCAGCATTGAGGAATAACGCCTTTTCGCGGGAAGCAAAGGGGGCGATTTCGGTTGTTGTGGGGTCTGGTGTCACCCATGTAGCACAGATTGGGTGATTAAGGACGGTAGAGCGGTGCTCTGGGTACGCGACAATGTCGAGAAGCAAAGCATTGCTCGTCGCGAGAAGACGCCTGCGGAGCCACGAGGCGTCTTTATTGGACTCTATGTCAGGGACGGTATCATTTGTGTTGAGGCCGTTAGAGAACCGTATGAGCATAAGGACGTCGAGAATACCGATGTCAAGCACTGCTCGACAAAGGGATCCGCGTGTTCGAACAAGTCTTGAAATAAAGAGGAGTAAGGGAACTATGGAGATGTCGTCCGATTTACACGTTGCGAAATAGGCGACACCAAGCGGCGAATAAAAAATCTTCCCGAGGGACGGGTTCCTGAAACCGGGCTGTGAGCTCAAAAATACAAAAGAGACTTGAGATTGCACAAACCATAATGGAGCGAGCTGGATCAGAGTCTCCGAAAGAAAGAGACGGAGCTCAAGACTGTCCCAGTGGGAAAGGGCCCGGACAAGAAATTGTGTTTGACCCATGCCAATCTGGCCAAGTAACAGGCTAAGGGCCTTCCGGTTAATTTCTTCGCGATACAGGCCCTGCCTGAGAATGCATCAGTTATTGTCAGCCATTGTTTCTCAACGACCCACCTGGAAAATTCGAGTGTATGAAGGTAGATCTCTTCTATATCTTTAATAAATACGGCCTTTTCGTCGGGAAGAGGGAAGTGGTGGGCGATGACCGATAATTGGCGCAGGATAATAAGATGGTCAATGCCACGTATGGTCACCCTGCCCAGCGCCTTTATAGCCTTTCCAGTGAGCGCCCCGGGTCCTGGTACGGTGCTTGAGGAAGAACCCGACGTGGTTTCATAGGTGCTGGAAGGAGACTGGGAGTAGGTCGAGAATGGGGACCCTGCCAGCGAACGTTCCAGTGTAGCCATAAGGCATGGGGCGGAGAAGAAGAGAGGCTCTGAGAGCTGTAGTGGTCAGCATCTGCCATCGCCATGCTGTGCGTGGCTCGGAATCTCATCCCCGATGCCATCGTACGACTGCGGGACTGCGAGCCGATGTGGCGAGGATCAGAATTCGAGTAACATCTGATTGGTTCGGAGATAGAAATCATTCCAAGCTTGGAACCAGATTAGCGCTGGCGGAAGTCGGGGAAAGCGCCGTGACGGCATGTCAGGCGCTTCGCGTCAAACGTTAAGTAGATGGGGAATTTGGAAATTATGGGAAGAAGAATTTGGGCCCGCAGAATGCGCGCGCAGGTGGGAGGAGGTGAGCTTTGTATCTGATGAGGGATTCGAAAAAAAACTGAAACACTAACCAGCATGCCAGAGAATAAACACCCCTCCGAGTCCTTGATTTTATATGCGAGGTAGTCTTTGCGCCAGGGGATGAGCTGGCTTAGCTATGCTATCCTCCGAGGTGCAACGTTATAGCGGCTATAACCTCAGATGTTCTGTTGGGCTCCCTTGTCACTGTCTGCTCCGTCCACTCTTTGGATCGCCCCCAGGGATCGGGCCGCTCAACAGGTGATTTTTGTACAGTTTTCTTTCGTAACGACTTCGAAACAATTGTGGGAGTGCCAGGGAGCTAGTCAGGAGCCACGCAGACTCCCTGGCTAGACGGAGTCGAGACCCGTTTCCCAGTAGGCGGATGGTATCGCAGTACATTAGATTCGACAATTCCAGCACTTGAAAGGTTCATCGAGGGAAGATGCGGAGGAGATCTAATCATGACCACTCTAAAAGCCTGAATCAGAACGCAATATCGCGTTAAAAGAAAGCAAACGACGCGTTCAACGATCACAACGAAAATTGGCTCACAGCGCCACGTGACCGCGTATTAAATGCCAAAAGAAATTGCCTCCATAACTCGAAACACAACGAGGCATGGAAGCATTACGTATACGACAGTCATCTATAGATCTGACGATGCCTTTGAATCAACGAAATAGCGGCTGAATGGATAAAACAAAACTATGGTCTGAATCACTTATCATTGTTGAAGGTTCAATCCGGATTAGCAATATTCTTACATTTCGGAGGGTGTAAAAACGACGCGACCGTTCTGTATGGACGACCTTTTCTTCTTATTTTACGGTAGTAGACGATTATGTGCCTTCGTGTAATGTACTGGGGCGTCAAGCGGTCGGTGTGCATCCTGAGGAAAGTGCCGATCCAAGATCACGCCGATTCTGAACTTCAAGTTATGAACAGATCATAATCGATTCCTTTTCTGTGTCCAATCTGTGTCTGTGCCTTCAATTGTTTTTGTTCAAGTACACAGAAGATTCTACAAGCACTCACAGCTTGTTGATCAGGATTATTTCAATCTCCGATTGAATCTTTTGAATCTCCGGAAATGGCAATTTTTCAGGTTATTCTCACTGAAGACGCCACACTTGCGCCACAGATCATGTTTAACCACCCCAACACCACCCCCACATTGCACGAGCATTCAGGCTTCAGGCAAGTGCACAACCTCATACTACCGTCTCACACTTACCTTTGTTCAGATTACTCCGAGTCTTTTACCTACACATATCCATCCAGGATCATGACATCCACGTTGCAGGAAATCGACCAGGAGGCTGCAGATACTTTACTCCTAGCCGAAACATTCCACCAGTCCTACAGGACACACTTGGAAAGAGTGCGGGTTCTCAACCACATGCACAATGTTCGCACCTACGCCAGCACTCTTCCGGCCCAAATCCTGGTGTGGATCTTCCACATCACTCTTTCCGTCGATTGGTTCGGGGACAAAGACGACCGCCCGAATGCAAATCGTTCCGTATGGATGAGTCGAAATGCCATACCCCAGGGTGTTGTCACTATTGGACAGACCCTTCTCGCTTGCGCACAAGTCTGTCGCGAACGGCAGCACTGTCATATCCTGCGAGCGGCTTGTGGCGTCGAAGCATCGACTTGACACGTCGGTCGCGACATCATTTGAAAAGCATGCTCATGCGTTCTGGACCTGGAAAAGATGTTTCGTTGAACACGGATCCAGCCACGTTTCCTTCCGCACTCAAGACCCTCAGCGACATCAGCGATGAACATACCGTTCATGCAATCCGCATTGTGGCGGAGATCGGTTTCCCCACTCCCGGCGAGCTTAAATCATTAGGCGACCGGGCAAACTGGATGGAACGAACCCTGGCGGACGCGATGGAAGAAGAGCCCCTTCCTTATCGTCTGGAGGTCCTTGTCATTCAAGGCGGGCCCTGGCACCGTTTCAAATTGCCGACGAGGCTCTTCAAGCCAAATCTCAGTCGGTCCTCGAACCTGCGCTCCGTTACGCTCACAAATTGTACTCAGCTCAATTGGGCGTCATTCAGCGATACTCTATGTGGCCTCGTCGACCTCACTCTAGAGAATATTGATTATCGTGGCTGGGGCGGCAGATGTATTGGAACGATGGGCGCATTCATCTCGATGCTACGCAAATCACCTTTTCTCGAGAGCCTTCGTCTCAAGTGCGTCTCCTTTGTAATCTCGGACGAGCTCCGCTAGTCCAGACCTTCCGAACCACTGGCATACGAAGTGGCAGATGAATCATGGCTGCAGGAGATTGAAGGGAATGCAGAACCACTGCACATGCCGAAGCTACAGTATTTGTCAATTTCGCACCCATGCAACGGCAACCATGGGTTCGCGGTTGACCACCTGATCGCCATGTATATGGCCGTCCATCTCGCGTCTTTCATGGTCATACCAGAATCAGCCTGTCTAGAGTTCATTTTCCCCAGTCACGTAGAGTCCAGCGTTCTACAGAGGCTCTGGGGTATCGCGATGCGCGGTCAGCCGAAAGTCATTCCAGAGTTGAAGTTCAAGCTGCACGTTTGGAACCACAAAAACTACCATTTTTTCGATCTTTACGCCTTGAAAGATGGACTTCCCCAGTCTCCTTTTCGCGTTCGCCAAGACACCTCTGCTGATAAAAACATGGACATTATCATCGGAATCCATGAAGATCGTCTGCCCTTGACTCAAATCTTCCATCTCGAAATTGATGCCGACCACTCAATTTCACCGTTGTGGTTTACCGTGGATTGTTGGGGGTCGTTGATGAGACGTGCATCCAATCTGGAGGTTTTGTCCATCGTGAAGAGTTTTAACCTGACTGTTTATGCGCTGAAATGGGCTCAGCGCGGACTGAAGAAGGTCCAATTGACAGAGGTAGACGTTGAGAGGAAGTTGGTTGATGTTCTGGGATGGAGGGAGAAACGAGGCATGTTGAATTCACCGTTCGAACTTGTGTTCGAACGTTGTTCCGTGACAGGTAAAATCATCGATCTGGTTCGTGATTGGGCGAAGGACTCAGGACAAGGAAGTGAAGGTCACATGGGATGGAGTATTCGACGGCGCGGATCTGGATTACGAAGAGCCGCGATGCAACACTGAGGACGAAGCTAGTGAAGCCGAGGACGGAGACTCAGAGTGGTAGACTGTAATCCTTTTACACATGAACTCAAACGCGACCTGTAAATGTATTTTCGATTGCCAGAATACCGCGTTCGATACGAATATTATCGTACACTCCAACCCCAGAACTAGTTCGTAAATGAAATCTTACATATTCTCCTCTTTGTCTTCCAGTTGCGACGGCTTCAGCATACCCGGGATCTGCATGGCCGCCTGCCTCTCCTCTTCCGCCTTTTTCTTGATCTCCGCCTCCTTCTCATCCAAGAACAGCTCCGTATTGTCGCCCGAGAACTCTTTAAGCTGAATGAGGAAATCTCGCACAGAGAGTTTAAAGCGATTGCTGTCCTCGTGGTGCGTAGCGAGGCCTTCCACAAACGCGTGAACGTCGGCACTATTGAACGAAAAAAAAAATGAGAGGTCAGCGTTGCGAGAACTGCCGAACGACGTACGCTGGCACATGCGGGAACGCGCCGTGCAATAAATTTGCGGTATACTCGCGCAGGAACGTCAGGTTCGAGACGTTCGGATCCGGTACTTGTGCTGGGTCGAACAGACGCGCAGAAATGGGTTCCGTGTCCACAAGTTGGAACATGCGTGCGAGAACGACAACCTGGAGCTTGAATCCGCTCTTATGATCCGTGTCCGTGAGCACAAAGAAAATGTCCTGAACAATGCTCAGGAAATATTGCTGGAAGAACTGTCCCGATATTTCGGCCGGTGAAGAGGCGAAATTGTTCACCACCTCCAAACAAACTGCACGGAACTGTGAGCCTCGATGCGCCATCAACAGGAACAGTCTTACTGTTGAGCCCGAGATCGGCAATGTCACGGACTGTGTGCTTGATCGCCCACATAATGCTGTCCATGAAGAGTTTGAACTGCGCCGGCTGAAGACCGAGCAGAGCTGTGCATGGGAAAAATGAGGAAGACCAAGATTAAGAGTCTGGAAGTAAAAACGCACCAGGGAAACACTTCATGTTGATCGCCCGAAGAAGCTTGTACAGCCCAACACGGTGGTCGGGGAACTCGGTGAAGTCCCGATTGATCATGTTGAGTGTCGGTTCAAACACAGCGTCCAGCGTAGCCGGAACTTGGAGGGTTAGTAAAGGCTAGAAATGCATTTTCGTAAGCGGATGACGGAGCTCAAACAAATCGAGACCATACCCCGAGGCGCCCTACGATGACGGCCATGAGGTGCAGCACCTCGGGTTCCCGCGCAATCGGAATGTTGCGGTTGTAATCGCCGAGCATGGCGTCCAGCAACAAGGGCATGAAGTTCGTGTTGACAGTGTCAAGGTCTTCAGCTGCCTTGATGTACGTCTCCATCAGTTTTAAGACGTCCTTTTTGACGGTGCGGAGCTGGCGGATTTTTGGGGTCTTGCTGGCAACCGGGCCTGGTTGAAAATACGAAGAGCAGTCAGGGTGTGTCCGTGGGAAATAGTATAAGAGTAGGTTACCGTCTTGGGCGATAGATTCACTGATGGTCGCGCTTACAGTTTTGTACAAGCCGAGCATGTCGATAAAGATCCGAGCGACCTGAGGGAGATAGAAACTGCCGATGGACGTGCATGCATAGACATTCGTCTTGAGAACGTTCGACAACACTTTGATGTTGTCCAAACTCGACAGCACGTCGAGGCTCTGCGCGGCTTGCGCCATCAGAGAATCCCACTACATCGTGTCAGATTAGTTCGTGCAAGACCACAATAAATCTATACATACCGCGTTGTTGGGGAGCTCCATGAGTGTCGCAATCAGACGCTCCTGCAACGGCTTGTTCGGCTGCGCGGAGATGACATACCCAACAGCTTCATAGAATGTGTGAACCTAGGCTCGTTAGTTTAGCGATAGCATAAATAAACATCGATTAAACCCACCTGCTGTGCCGTCAAATCGACCGTTATCCGTGGTAACGATCGTAAGATATCGTCCACAAACGGCTCGGTCTCTCCCGATTGGATCATCACAAAGTGCCGCCGGCATTTTTGCGCGATTTTGATGAACGTGTCGCAGGCCATGTCTTGCACACCTGCATCGTACGAAGTGAGAAGGCGAAATTACATTGGACGAAAATTGATCGCTCGCCTTCGTGTTTCTCGTGCATGAACTCGAAGAGCTTGTTTACGACCGTTTTGAGGAACTTCCAGTGTGCCTTGAGGAAACGCGGATACTGTCCCACGACATACATGATGTCTGACGCGATGACGGCCTTGTTATCCTTGCCCCGCTTGAGCTCGACCAAGCCGAGGAGCTCCTTGATGACCGTAACGAGGAAGCGCTTCTCCATCTCCTCATCTACGCATGTCAAAATCAGATTCACGTATAATACACAAGAATGGTAGCTGAAGAGAAACGTACTCATTGTCTGTGAGATGGAACCGATAGCCCAGCAGAGCGAGTTGATGTTTTGCCACGACCACTCCGAACCATCGACCTGCTTCGCGAGCTTGTCCGTCAAAATTGCCTCCGTGTCGGCAACGTCCAGATGGGTTAAGTAGACGAGTACGACGCGCATAGACTTGTACAGCACGATCGTGTCGCTTTCCTTCATGAACTCACGGACGATCTCACCCTCCTCGTTCTCTACGATCAACACCTACACGCATAAAAGCATCAGCTAAGAGAAGATGAAATGCCGGCATGACAGAAAGCACCTCCTCCGGTTTCACCATGCGCCCGATAATGACGAGCCGCAGGTTTGAGAGGATGGTGGAGTATATGTCTTTGCGCAGCGGGATCCCGGTGAGACTGCCACTGCTCCCGCCCAAGTTCAGGCCCATAAGGAGACCCGACTCGCCCACGGGCGACGCCTGGACTTCGTCATAGAGCTCCGCAACAAGCTTCGACCAGTACTCAAGACAGATCTTGAAGACCTCGCGCTCCTCGACCTGCGAGATCTTGACGAGGTAGAGATGCGCGTTGAGCAACGCGTCGCGGTTCGCTTCCGACTCGAGCGCCCGAAGGTGCGCCGAGAGGAAATTCGTGAGGAAGAGCGTGAGGTTCAGAATCAGCTCTTGCACGTCGTCGTCCGACTCGGCGTAGCCTTTGGCGATGTCGGTGTTGGGCGGGATCATGCGGTTCACGGCGGCCATCACCATCGCAAACAGGATGACGAACTTCTGGTCATATTCGGGACCGACTTCAAGGGCGGCGATCTCGGCAAGGCACTTCAGCGTGACGTTACGGAACTCGACTACCTCGAGGAACTGTGGGCGCAAGAGGTGAGTAGCAGGTCAATGATTGGGAATACATTACGCACGCGGTTCAACAGCAGATCTATCACTTGGGTCTCGAAGATGTAGCCAAGCGGAATCCAGTTCAAAAAGCGAAGTAAGGTCTCGAGTGTAGCCTTGATGAGCGAGGATTTGTTTGCGTCCTTGAGGACCTCGCAGCAGAGCTTGAATATCTCAGAGAATTCGCCGCTGATTTGGTTCTTCAGGTTCTTCGTCTTGGTTTGCGTCATTTGCTCTGCCGAGAAGTCGAAGATTTCTTCGGAGAGGCTGCGAAACCGCAATGAGGATAATACAAACAGTAAATGAGGACTTCGCACAGTTTCAAGATCGCCATGTTGTTCTCGCAAAGGGAGAGGTTGACGGTTGAGGACTGGACAAGTTCAGATATGAACGTTGGCCAGTTATGGGGCCATTCTTGTTTGAGGACCTGGCAAGTGTGAGATGCGAGCTCAAGTAGTCCGGGGTAACATACCTGAACCAGCACGAGATTGAGCTTATTCAGATACGTTCGTTCCCTACGGAGCGACGTATCATCGGATGCGACTTTCACCGTCTCACCGACGATAAAGTTACGGATCCCTAAAAAGGATAAGATCGAATCTGAGCGAAGGGCATTTTACGCACCTTGCCGTTGGGATTCCGGGAGCGTTTTCCAACGGGTGGTGACCAGTCGCTCGAGGATTTGAAGGCCAATAAACTGTAGGATTCAAATCAGAGAGGTAAATGCTATGCATTGCGATGCACCGCACCTTGGCTTGGGGGAAGGTGGATTTTTCCAGAATCTCGGGGACGCGTGTCCATGACTCGGGGTGCTCCTCAAACTGGGTCAATGCCAACTGAGCCATTTGTTGCTGAGACAAGTGTGTGAGCTAACGCGCTTTCAATTAGTGAGCACCCACTTCTTGGCCACCGCCGGTGTAAAAGGTCATAGCAACCCTGTCCAGCAGCGAGACATCGAACGGTTGGGAGAAATCGAGCAGCGCCTGGCGAGAATACATGAGAAGAGTGAGGAAAGGGTATGCATGAACGTGCCTCCATCTATGTGGACGATAAAGCAAGGAAGGGTGTCGTTTGGACCAGGATAACGCGTGGTGCTGACAGATGATCTAGATGGGGAAGGGGCCGTCAAATGCACTCCAGGACCTCGGCGTTGAGATGCAGAACGTGTTGTGGGTCGTTATCGATGAGAAATCCGGCCGGTGGATGGAGGGAGGAAGAGAAGAGAAAACGTGAAGTGACTGAGTGGGGATGACAATGATCGTGCCACTGATTGGTCTTGTTTGGCTACCGTCCCAATTTGTATTGTCTCCTTTGTTCCTTTGTTCGACAAAACGAGATGAATGGCAGGTTCGTTTCTGCCACTTTCAAAGCTGCATGCTACAGAAAGAAAACAGGCAGCAAAGGAAAAGATTTATGTCTTTCAAGAGTCGAATTTTCCCCCCTTTTTTTTTTTGGCGGCCACACGTGTCACACCGCCGAAACGGAGTCGAGCATGGAATTCCGTCATCATGAGGACCCTGAGGAAACGCCTCTACGTGCGCCCATTGACAGGCAGCGTAGGATCGGTAGTTATTGTTAACAACCAGCGATGCCGCGGAGGAATATACCGGCTAACTTGCTAACTCAAACCTCAGACTGGCAGATCCAATTTTGGCAGATTTTTACTGAAACACCATCCCGGACTTCAGGACTGTGTTGATGGTCGAAGCATGGCTTCCATAGCGGAGAGCATTGATATGGCGACCGGTCAATTTTTCAATCCTCTGTTTATGGAAGCAAGGTTCCACCTGTTGTGAATTTCCATCTCGGTGTGTAGATGCTTGCCAGAGATCCATCGTTTACACTGAGTTTTCCGCACGAGAAGAGCAGACTCGCTGACGGTGTCATTATTTTGTACAGGAAGGAAGGAAGGAAGGAAGGAAGTAAATTAACCGCGGTGGTCCCAATGAGGAACGTACGGGTACTGTACCTACGTACATGAGCCAAATGTACGCTACAGTTAACTAGAACTTCGGACGTTGTGATGGAAGTGCAGCACTTCGTCTCGCGAACGATAGATCTAGGAAGGATGGGTGAGATTACAAGGAAGACTCCTGGGGCATCCAAGGGAGCGCTTATCAACACATTCCCCAACGAACTGGGCCCAGAGTTTTCGGTGGCCCAGGCGTCGTTTGTATGCATTGCTGTTTAAAGGCTTTGATGACAGATGTTAGATTGTTAGTTATAATCCTGCTTCTATTAGGTTTGGTTGAATTTTTCGCATTTCCTAAACCTGTTCGCGTAATCGGACACACAGTTCGGTGTTGATCTTGCACCAGTAAGGACCCCATCTATATGCCCCGGATATACGCCCCTCGCCTAGTCCAAGGGTACAATGGGTTCGGGAAAAGGATCGCGAAATAGATGCGCACTGAGTCAGAGGCAAGGTTTCGTCGGTCCGGAACACACGTATTGGAGATTTGAGAAGATCAGCAGGATTTTAAAAAAGAGCCAAGGTAAGGGCCAGAAAATCGGGTAGGAGTGGGATAGGGATAAATGGACGTTGCCTATCGTCGCCCGGAGAACTGCCGAACAGTCAGGCTGTTGATAGCTATCTCATCGCGGAGCCACGGGATACCTTAAATTTTCTTGAACCGTGGGAACATGCCTGACAGAAAGGATTTTGTGCCTGGTTCAATTGTGTTGCCTGGTCCCATGCATAAGTAGGCTGAGGGGTTGTATTCCTTAGTCGCTACAGTTACAATGCCTGAGATCTGTGTAGCAAAATTGCGCAGCTGATTGGTGCACACGATCAACGGAGGTCTAAGAAAGTTGAAGCGCGCAGATTAGGAAGGATCAAGACGCAATGCAAAGCATGAGAAGATGGTCTGGGATGGTCATAAGACAAATATTTGATGCCCCAAGTGACAAGTGCAGTGGACAAGATAGGCAGATGAGGATTGCGAAAGGGCCAAGACTAGACAGGGCTAGCAGCACAGCTCAAGGACCATTTGCTTAAGAACGGATAATGGGATGGCTTTCAACTTTCGAAAATTCGAAAGAATCAGCATGAAATCGCCGCTGGCTAGTGAGCTGTCGGCTCATCGCTTTGAATTGGTATCAGAATGCCCTGGTCGTGAACAGTTTTGGAGCAACACAATTTTATCAAACAAATGAACGAATCAAACGTAGGCCTGGTCCACCCACGACGTCCAGTTGCTTCCGAGGACATCTGCCGCCATAAATCCCGTATTTGATGACAATTTCTTAGAGAACGAGGCCCGAGTTCCCCCTGCGCCTGCACCTGGAATATAAAAATATGATCAGAACGGTGAAAATACACGTTCAAGTCAAAAACGCTACCGGTGCTCGCAAACTCGGCAAAGGTGACAGCAGCAGTGTTGGGCGTAGCCGTGTTCCATATCTCCCATCCGGCGGAGTTGATCAATGCGCCCATATCACAGGACGTGTATACAACCCTGCGGGGCAAGACTAAGCGGCGGCACTGTGTCGAATACGACCGATGGCGTACCTCGCCCATTGCGTCCAAGGGCGGCCCAGGAAGACCTTGCCGGTTAGACTGGACGTTGCAGCGGAGCTCTGCTGAATGGTGGAGTGGTTGATGACAACTGAGGACAGATAATTAAAAATAACATTAAGGGAGCGAAACTGCAACAACGTACACATACTAGCATCCGACGCAGAAGTTGGTCCGTCAGCCGTGATAGCACCGGCTGCTACGGACGCAATGACATTCCGCTGGAAGAAGACCCGTGCGTGCTGCCCAAAGATATAATCCACCGCTCCTTCAATGTAGCACACCCCGAAAAATTGATTCCCTGAATTTGTGATTTCGTTACGTTGAAATCGCAAGCAACTTCTTGCGCGCACCTTGGTTCGCCAGGACCGTGTCTTGGTATCTGAAGCAGCCCATAAATACGATTCTCGAATTCTGGCTTGGTAGTACGCACCCAAAGAACGCGCTCCCGTAATAGCCAACATTGGTGCCGTACGAGCTCAACGCAAGAGCTTGCGAACCCGGTCCAAACTATCGGACTATCAGACACTGCAAGTTCAACTCCCAGGCTGGTTCTCACAGTATTCCGGACGTTGACATTGTACATCGCGAAATTATCCTTGTGCACGCGGAAGGTGCCGCTCAGGTCGTCACTGCCCGCCGCCGCCGCAGAAAGCGAATGGGTGATCGTGACCGAGTTGGAGGTGTAGCTCGTCGTGTCGGTCGTGGATCCGAGGATCTGGACCCCAAAAATATAATTAGGTTCGATCGACTGCTTCGGAGGCACAGACGTACAGTTGTCGGCCCTACGCGGGTGATAGATACCTGCTCAGAATATGTGCCTGGCAAAACCTATATTAGAGACAACTTCTTTGACGTCTCAAGCGCCGCATACCCGGGAAGATGAAGATCGTGCGCGCTGAGCTGTCGTTGGGGAGGGAGTTGATCGCAGCCTGGACGGTGCTAAATTGCCCAGAGGCGGCCGGATTTTTGACAACCACAGCACCTGCGGGGGGTGTTGTACGCGAGGCGCGTTTCTCCAAAGGCGTTCCTCGGGTTGTCAGCAGAGCGCTGAGCACACCGAGCAGCAAGAAGAATGAGGCGAACATGGTGGGAGCGCGCAGCAACAGGATACTTCCGGAGAGGGTTTAAATACCAGTCATTGTGCCGGTCCGGTGTCGAGGACGTGACTGGGTTGCGAGGAGGGGCAGTCTATACGTGTACGCTTTACACGCGGGGAAGGATAATGCGATTACGAAGGACTCGTTGAAGGTTGGTCATACGCCTCGATGATTCTCCGTGCACTTTGGTGGGCACAGTGCATTGCCCCCGACTCCCCACGAGGTTGTTAGGATAGTCCGATATATATGTCCGGATAGCGTGTGCAGATCCGAAGAGAAACAGTCCCGAATAGCAGTATCAGATGGACGCTAGGGCGGACCGGCCAGCTAAAAATAGGTCCCCCTTCGCTATAACTGGCACTCATGTGACGGCTGCGTTGAAAACTCGAATCCATGAACCCTTAAGTTTAAAGCGGGGCCCGCAATGGGTACTTTCCCCCGGGGTATGCGAGGTAAGAGGGAAGTAGCAGGTTTGTTTCGTAAAAAATCTTCTTCCGAATCCTACGAGGAGAAGTTCAATTACAACGGTAAATTGAACACGGTCTACAAATGAGTTTCTATCCTCGTTCTATGAATAGCAATTTTCTCCAGGGCCTTCAAATTGTCAACCCAATTCTGAAGGTAAATCACAAGTACATCATTGAACCGAACCTCGATAATCACAGTACGTCTGATGCTGCCACATCTTGCTCAATAAATTGCACACATGGCGGAATTTGGTAACGTCAATAGAGTACAGGAGACTACAGGTCGCAGAATTTTTAAGATTGTCATAAATAAAGTGTAAGTACATGTTATAGGCGGACAGAATTAAAGGTTCGAAAATAGAATAACAACGACACTGGTTGAACATTTCAGATTTTTGCCTGAGAAATTTGGTGAAAACTATTTTGAATTTTACACCAATTTCTGAGTGAAAAGATAAATGAAAAACTTCAAACTTTTTGGTAGATATCTTGTGATATTTCAAATTTTTCAGCATTTTCTGACTCAAAATCACAATTTTCATCAAAAGGTTTCAGGTTTTTCACAAATTTTCAACTGAAAAATTTGTGTGAAATTCAAAATAGTTTTCACTAAATTTCTCAGTCAAAAATCCGAAATGTTCACCCAGTGCGAAGCACAGGCAATTCATCGTGCGATGTTCATTCTCTCGGTTCGTAACCAGGCGGCGCGTCTTCAGCTGGATCGGCCCCTCGCGAAGTCTTCAGTATCCCTGCGCACGCGGCGAGCGTATCGAATTTTCGGCTCTGAGACTCGTCAACAGTGTATCCCTTCGCGCATTCGAACTCTGAGCGATTTGCGCGCCTCACAGCCTCGATCTCTTCCTGGATCCTGCGGGCCTGCTGCTCTAGTTGTGCCAATTGAGGCGGGGTGTCGTGAGCTTCAACATCGGTTCTGGAAGACGTCCGTCCGGCGGAAGCAGCCTCCGCCTCCGAGTCGAGCACGAATTTTGAGTCCCGGTGCTGTTTTCTGGACCTTCTTCGCAGAAGTAGGATGGTGGCAGCGGCGAGCATGGTGAAGAGCGATAACCCGATGAAAACGCCGATGAGAATTCGTGTACGTGTTTGCAGGGGATCTCGCCCAGTTGGATTTGGAGCCGCCACGATAGTAGAATCAGGGTCCCCCGAAGTGGAAGCCGGCGCAACTTGGGGGATGGTAGTTGAACTGCGAATATATGAGTTTCGCAGTGAAAACTAGGGGGAAAGATAAGAACCTCGATGATGGTAAACTGGAAAAGGTCTCTCCATCGACGGAGCTTGAACTAGTTTCGAAGACATTTGATGGAGCACCGGTTGGAGTAAACTGAACCTACCTCGTAGCAACAGAGGATTGAGACAACAATGTACTAAGCAGAAAGTCAGATCGCAACCGGGAGAAAAGATAAATTTGCCGTCGCACAAAAATGGTGCTGATCCGGAGGAGGGAATGGAATCCACCGGGGTCGCTGTGGTAGCACATGGCTGAGAGCCACAGATAGCAAGCGTGGTATATGTCGTGGTCGTCGTTCCAGGATCTGAAACCGCAAATGGACTTGAATAACAAATGTAAGCTTGTTGACTGTGAGGTGGAAGAACTTTTCGCACTTCTCGCCGGTTTGATTCAATGGAACAGATTGAAATGTCATTGTTGAGATGTCAACCGTTTGTGCCGCCGCATACGCAGCCCCAAGACAAAAGTGAATAGTTAGGGATAATCTATTGCGGGGGAAGGTTAGCGGCTGGTGAGCCGTAGAGGTAGCAATGTTACTGTACCTCATGAGTGGAACGGTCAACGGAGAGCGTTAGAAACGAAGGAAAGCTCTCGAGAATCGGAAAGGAATTTGAAGGAACGAAGATCAACCCAGGGAAGGTAAGTCTATGTGGGTGGTCTCTGAGGGAGGGTATATATACTACTTCCATGGATGATGGCGTATGAGGTATCAAATAACCGTCGAAAGCAGAACAAGAAAGTCATTGTTCTGCAAAAGGATGTGGACCCACAGAACATATGATTGGTGCATCACCACCGTATGCATCGGTAAAACACGGAATACTCCGGCGGGCAGGAGGTCCGCGGACTGAAGGATGAAAATGTCAAGCCAAGGCGCAGTTCCCAGAATAGAGGATCTGGTATGTGCATTTGCCTTTAATAACGATATTAGAGCCTGTTCGGCGTCCATATCCATGGATACAGGCTCTCATATTATGCCTCCAGTGAATTAACGTCCTCGAGGGGTCGTTGCGCCTTTATAGTCACATGAATCTTTTCTTTGGTGGAAGTAAACCAGTATTCACGCTGATCGGACTCTTACGTGGCAACCGTCAAAAAGGAGGAACAAGAGAATTATTGTTCTCCAAGAGGGTGGACCCACACATGTACAGTTAATGATCAAAACCTCGTTTGAAATGCGGAAAGTCCGGGCTGATTCAGATTTATAGCTTCAAGTCAGAAAGTCATTGCCAATACGGTTGACTATCCTCAGCATGCGTTGAACTTGCGTTCATATTGTTTCGCACAATCGGATCAGCTTGGACGACACCGCCACTGATTGACATAATTACATCCGATTGACCCGAGAACTTCCTTTCTCACGCTCGAGAATTGAGGATCTTCCTAGATATTCACGCAGTGGAAGCTAGTGGAAACTGTGGTCCACTAAAATCTGATCAGTCCTTCAACTTGAACATGGATCTTTATATGCCTCCCAAGGAAAAATGGGACGGGGCAGACTAATCTGTGCAGATGAAATATATCGTATTGGGCGAGCCGCCGTCTGCCGCCATCATCAGGGAAAGCCTCCTGCGGTAATTTACCCGGATTACCAGTAAATTGGGGTAAATTTATCGGTTTACCGGCATTACCTTCATTACCCATTTTGGAACGGTGCCTATAAATCCGACCGGATTATAGTGCCATTACCTCGGTTTACCAGTGCTTTACCGAGGTATTATCCCCTCTTTGGTGGGTTTTCTTTCCTGGGATCGAATGGATTGAATGGTAGTAAAGTAAATGCATTCAAGTGTATGTATACGACAGTGTAACTGTGGATAACTACATAGATAGCCGGAGCCACCTCCCGAACGTCCTTTATCCAGGGCGTCCCGCATGTGCACAGTCGCGCGCCACATCCCGAAGGTCCCACAAATCGCACTCACATCACGCAGGTCGAGCTTGGGGTCCGGACACACGTTGTGTTCGTAGTACCAGCCCCCAGCGGCGCTGTGTGGCAAGAGCAGCAGCGGTGGGCGGCGCAAATATTGACACTCCCTCAGATCACTTCGTGGCGGCGCGTTGTGCACATCGCAAACAGACAACGGCGGCAGCGCACGGGCATCACGGAAGTCCCGCGGACCCCATACATTCCTCGGTGAGGCCATTCAGACAGAACAGGATGGAATGAATAACAACGGACATACCACGGTTGGAAGATGTCACAATCACTGTGAGCAACTGGCACGAGAGCCTTGATGGAGTGATTTTGAGTGAAGAACAAGTTTGAAGGAACTTTGTAACATACCTCACATGCGAGTCGAATCTCGGTCATTGATGGTCAATATGACGAGTGTAGAAATAAAATACTGTGAAAGAAGCAGCTCACTGTGACTCAATACAAGTGACTTCACACGAACCCAGGAGCCAAAGCCCCTCCACGTTTAGTTTCCCTAGCAACGATGAGGTCAGTAGAAGTCGATAACGGCGTTGTGACGGCACACCTTCAAGCAGACCACACAGATTCACCATGTCTCCAAGTGCAGAAGCCAAGTGCCCTAGAGAGAAACACACACGATGAGCATAAATAGTTTAGAGGAAGCAGAGACGACGCACCACTTTAGTGACGGTGAATACAGCACAACTTCAAGGCTGGCATAAGTGAGGGAAGGTTGGTATTGAGTAGGGAAACTCACAAAAGGCTGGAAACAAGGTGGTCATGGCTGAATCGAGCAGAAAGCGAGAGTGAGCGGTGGCGACATGGGGGAAAGGAAGAGAGAGTTGTTTAATGATGTTGTGGACCGATCAAAACGAACCATTTTTTCGCGCACGTGGTGCTGACGTGGGCATTTCGCGCACACGTGCACTTTAGGGCAGGCTCCTTGCGGACTTGCGAAAGCTCGCGTCAATTGGCGGAAAAATTACAACTTCATGGCATTCTCCGAGAACAGGTGATAGGACTGCTGACTGACTTCTGCTTGTAACTGGGACACTTTTCCCATGTTGTTTTGAGACTTTTGGGAAATCAATGCAAGGTAAAGGCTGGTAAACATGGTAATCCCGGTAATTCAGGTAAATTAGCCTAAATTACCGACCACCATTTGAATTTACCGGTATTTGGGATAAATTACCAAAAGAGCTTTTCCCTGATGATACTCAGCAGTTTCCCCGCAGCAGAGTAAACAAAAGCTGTTGTGAGTATCACCTAGCTCACACCAGGTGCCGGTATGACTATCATGGGCCAGGTTTCCACATATATGTAATACCATGTTTGCCAAAGATTCAAGGACCCGGGGCACATCGATTTGGGGATGACTGGGATTAATATTTATAGCCGCGCAGAGATGTTATGAGAGTGTTCAGTAATTTGCTAAGATGTTTCATACGTCTTACGGCTACTGTATGTGGCTCCAGTCTCGTCGGCGCTATGTATTCCAGGCCCAAGGTAATTATTTTTAGAGACTTGTAACAGGTTTGAGGATCTGTCGATTAGTTATTTCGTCGATTTTCACTCCATCTGTGAGTTTGTTGCAATTGCGCTTTAGTGGTTTGCACTCAACTTTGGAGCAGAAGACCAGAGAGGCATCACGGCATCTCGAATTGTCCTCGTTCGAGATTCTCATATTTCTCCATTGGGCTGTATGGTATCACAATGACACTTGCCCAGACTTGCCCAGTACGTCCATCAGCGCCCAACGCTGCAACTTGCAGAGCGCCGACGCCAGCGGCCCGATAACAGCGCCTATTGTCGCATATAAGCGATTGCGCTCGAAAGCCTGAACATCACATCACCATCATGACCGTTCTGGATCTCTTCAAAAGCAAGGCCGCCGCACCTGCACCCACTGCGCAACCCGCAGTTCTCGTACAACAGCAAGACAAAGCTGGCCTTCTAGTCACGGAGGAACTGGAGAAGGCTCTCGCCGAATCGAAAGCCAAAGTCGAGCGCATTGCGAAGGAGTGTCGCCTCAAAAACAGGAAGTTTCGGTGAGCCCAAAGGACTAAACCTGCTGCTAAGAGTAGTAAGTACTTACCCGACCCAGGGACATCGAGTTTGATCTCGAGAATGACCGCGAAAAGTGTCTGCATGGCCTTTCGGGCGGGGAGTATAGCCCCTCCGATGTTCAACGCGTCACCGACATCTTTGAGAAGCCCCAGTTCTTCGTGGATGGCGCGAGCTCGAACGATATTGTTCAGGGCGCAATCGGTGATTGTTGGTTTGTCAGTGCGCTGGCGACGATGGCGACCATGCCGGGGCTGGTTGAGAAGTTTTGTGTGGCCGTGAGTGGCATATTGCTACTTTGCATCTTTTTGCATTCTTTCCGTCTGACTTTGGTGCTATTTAGCGCGACGAGCAAGTCGGTGTTTACGGCTTCGTCTTTTTCCGCGATGTGCGATGGGTGAGCATTGTCATTGACGAGTGAGGGAACAGAATCTTCAGAGTTACTATCACTTAACCTGCTCCAACCAGTTTGCTCTATACCTCGATTCCAAAGTACGAGGAATTGAGTGGCGTAGAGAAGCAACTTTATCACAACGACAAGGAGAGGTACAACACCTCCGCTCGCAAAGGAACCAAGACTTTGTATTTCGCCCGGTCTGGGACGGAGGGAGAAACATGGGTGCCGCTCCTCGAGAAGGCATATGCCAAACTCCATGGTTCGTTTCCTGCCTCATCTCATAGATTAATATATTGACTGAACAAAAACAGGCGATTACGCTTCATTGAGCGGCGGTGAGGCGTGCGAGGCAATTGTGAGTTTATATCGTTGTTCAAGGGAGGAATACTGAGTATTTATCTCCAGGAAGATCTCACTGGGTGAGGACCCCTGTTCATCTCCTCCGGCTTTGTTTAACATCTTATCGCACACAGCGCCGTATCCAGCTTCATCCCTTCCAAGGTATGTCATACTGTTCCCGCTGTTGGCCCTGATCTGACACCGCATCGCAGGACATCCTTGACATCGACAAATTCTGGACGGAGGAGCTCCTCAACGCCAACAAAGACCGGCTCTTCGGGTGTGCTTACAACGCGCTGGACACGTACCGCAGCGGGGACTGGAACGCCACAATCAATGGGCTGCACGGAAGCCATGCGTATTCAGTGCTGCGTGCGGTCGAGGCGAAGGGCAAGCGCTTCGTCGTCGTGCGCAATCCGTGGGGCGAGTCCGAATGGACCGGTCCGTGGTCAGACGGATCGAAGGAATGGACGCCAGAATGGCTCGCGGTACTTCCGGAACTTGGCCACTCGTTTGGAGATGATGGGCAGTTTGTGATGGAATGTGAGCCTTTGTTGTTCTTCTGCCTTCTCGCTTTTTTGCCAGTCAGGGTCGCTGAGCATGAGCAACAGACAAGGATTTCCTATCCAGTTGGTCCGATATCGATCGTGTGAGTGTGGCATTGTTTCGGCTGGATATTCAGAATTAACATGCTGCAGACTATTCTATTCGATTCCAACTGGGTGATGTCTTCTCAATGGCTCGACGTCACAACGCGTCCCCTTCCAGCTGCCTGGAGCTTCGGAGATGTTTCCTGTGCGTCCCCAATCAATTTTATTCGCTCCCAGAGCGCCAAGCTTATCTGTTCCATTTCTTTTCATTCAATCCAGTCACAATATCCATGGCGAAACCTTCCTTTGCCATGATCGTTCTTTCTCAGCTGGACTCTCGATTTTTCCAGGACATCAGCGGCCGCGCGTATTGGTCCCTCGACTTTATCGTGTACAAGCAAGGAGATACGGAAGCGATAGCCGAGTCCTTGCACGCGCGGTACTATTCGCGCAGCGTGAATCTCGAGATCAACCTCGATGCCGGGGAGTATGTCGTTCATGTAAGCCCTCGCCTCTGTTGTATGGTTAATCTTCGATTACGAACGAATCCACATGCACGCAGGTTCGAATCAACCGTGCGAACTACCGAGATAAGGTAATGCTTTGAATTACATGTTTACTAAATTGGGTCTAATATAGTTTTCAGGATTATTTTGAAACCGCTTCTGTCAACTGGGATGAGCAGAAACTGGCCAGGGTGCTGACAGAACGGGCACGTAGCCAGGCCATCGCTTCCAGTAAGTTCACTGCATATCTAAGTTTGCGAACAAATTCTGATACCGTCGTCCAGACTTCAAAGCAGAGTTCGTATCATGTTCTCTGCATCCATCCCAGCCGATTGACACTCTCCAGGGCGCAAACGAACAGCCTTCCGGTTCCTTTGGATGTATTGGCCGGCCAGACCCTGACCCAGCTTGAGGAGAAGGCTGCTGCTGCTGCCGCCGCTCTCAAAGCTGTTACAGGGACGGAGGGAAGACCCGCGACGACCACAACCACGACCACCAAGACTACGACAACTGTGGAAACTGTCGTCGTTACCTCCGGTGGGACGGAACCTTCTCCGCCAGTCGCTCCCACCACCCCTGCCTCACCTCCCAAGGTGGAAGAAGTGGCGCCCAAGAAAGACGACGACGACGTGGTTGTCGATGACACTGTCAACCCTGACGCAGAAGGCGAGACGACTCCGACCGAGTCTGCGAAGAAGGGCTTCACCGATCCGGCTGACCGGGGCTCGGTGTTCCTTGGTTTGCGTGTTTACACCAATAAGGACGCCCCGGCGGTGATTGGGGGCCAATTGCGCCATGAGATGAAAACTTGTTTCGCTGGGTTGGCTTTGGCGAGCGTTTGAATCTATGCCGCTTAGTTATTTTGTAATTTTTCCTGCAACAATATTTCTCACACCTGTGAAAGGAGTACATACAAGATTAGTAGCATAGGCATTCGGCTTTGCCTCCGAATGCCTATTTCTGTGCTGAACGACTATCGCCGGAAGAAGCAATTGATCGGCCATCACTCCTGCTATTTCTCAAAAATTGCACTAAGTCCCTCCTTCAACAGCATTTAGATACCTCGACCCTGACACTAACCCACTCTAACATTAACCAAGACCCTACCTCAAACCCTATCCCCTCCCCTAACCTCTAACCACCAAACCTTAACCAGCCGCTGCGCGGCAGGAATACGGCAGAAACAGTGCCGCCATCATACGTTGATTGCTCCGGATGATCGATAGGCGTTCGAAGGATCAATAGGCATACGGGCCTCGGTCCGAACGCCTATGCTACTAAAGTTGTCGTGCCTCCTGTGAAAGTTGAACGTTGAACGACTCGGAGTACTCGGGGATAAGACGGAAATACATACAACGGGTAATTTCAAATCAATTTTGGCCGTTTCTAGATCTGGCGTGGCGTGCCGACGACAAGAATAAAGTGCGGTTCCAGCAGGTTCCAGCCGGTCAGTGCTTCCCGAACAGATATCTTGACATGGGCGCTGATTGCGAGCGGCGAAGCGCTGACACGATATTGATCTTACCAGAGTGTTTCAGACTTCAATGTCTCAATTCCCAAACTTTTTTCAACTCCATGACTATTATTTCTCTTCTCAATAAGTAAAATGTTGAGACGCTGTCCAAAGTAATGTGCCACGGATTTTCTTTTGGAATTGACTTGAGCGCATGGTTGAACTTGTTGCGAAATTAGGCGCGCGCCTCCGAGTCAACAAAGTACGGCACCATTTGTAAGTTGTAACCTCCAGGCGCCAATCAAGTGTCGAGCGCGACGATGAAGGATTGATGCTCGACATAAGTACCTGACACCGTTGATTATAACGCGCCACGCAGTCGTCTTGTTTCTCATCCACGACCCACTATGCCTCTCTTCAATCTCTTCAAGGCCAAATGTGCGGATCCCGAACCTAACAAAGCGTCCTTTGTACAACCGTCCGGGAGTGCTGGCCTAGTTGTTGTCAGCGAGCTGGAGAAAGCCCTGCAGGAATGCAAAAGCACCGTTGAGCGGATCGCCAAAGAATGCAGGGCCCAGAATCGAAAGTTTCGGTACGAAACCATTCCGTTTGAGAGAAGGACTGTTTAACGAGTTGACATGAACAGGGATATCGAATTCGACCTTGAGAATGACCAGGAGGCGTATGTATTCATTTTTGCACATCTACCACATCTCAATATGTCTCCAGATGTCTAAATGGCCTAGTACCCCTCGTGGGGGAATCGTATAGTCCCTCTGATGTCCGTCGGGTGAACCAAATTTTTGAGAACCCGCAGTTCTTTATCGACGGGGCGGACAGTAATGACATTGTCCAAGGAGCAATCGGCGACTGCTGGTTTCTTGCCTCCTTGGCCACGACGTCGACGAAGGCGGGGCTTGTGGAGAAATTTTGTGTGGCAGTAAGTGGAATATGGCAGCGCTCGTTTCAAATCAATGACTAACCGAGACGGTTCAGCGCGATGAAGAAATTGGCATTTACGGATTCATCTTCTACAAAGGTAAGTTTTTATCCGTTCCTTGTTTTCCCCACCATCGATTGATAATGTATCGGCAGACGATCACTGGGTTCATGTGATAATTGACGAGTAGGTGGAGCCCAGGTGTTTTTCCCGGCTGAAGGAGACCGCAGCTTGCTTTACACCGCCATCCCAAAATTCGAAGAGCTGAGCGCCGCAGAGAAGAGTTTGTATCATAACGACAAGGAGCGATATAACAAGTCGGCTCGCAAGGGGAGCCAGACTTTATATTTCGCCAAGTCCGGAACGGATGGGGAAACATGGGTACCATTGATCGAGAAGGTCTGTTGGAGTCACTTTCGCAGAAAGGTTTTAACTGACATCTCTCAGGCTTATGCAAAACTACATGGCGATTATGCATCACTGAGCGGAGGATACGCTTCGGAGGGTGTTGAAGATCTCACCGGGTGAAATAGATTCTGATTGTCCTCCCCGATGTTGTTTTCTCACAAGTTTCTTCCAGGGGAATCTCAAGTTATATTCAGACGAAGGTGAGGAACAGATATAGACCGCTCGGGATTGAAACTGACTAGAAATCTTAGGATATTTGTAATATCGACAAATTTTGGACGGAGGAGCTGTTAAAAGCGAACGACGACCGTCTCTTTGGTTGTTCCTTCCAGGGTCTTGATGGTAGTCGCAGTGGCGACTATCAAGCCAAAATATTCGGCTTGATTGGGAACCACGCATACTCTGTTCTCCGGGCAGTTGAGGCAAAGGGGAAACGATTTGTGGTTGTTCGTAATCCGTGGGGTAAATCCGAGTGGACTGGGCCGTGGTCCGACGGTAGTAAAGAATGGAGCCAAGAATGGTTAGAGGTACTTTTTTTTTTTTTGCAAATGGCTCGAGGTCGAAATGAATAACTCGGGATCTAGGTCTTACCTCTCCTTGGACATGTTTTCGGGGACGATGGCCAGTTCGTCATGGAATGTGAGTCTCGCTACTGTTCATTCATTGGAAAGAAATTGACAGGAAAAGACTCTGATTTCTTGGAGTGCTGGGATCAGCTTGATCGTGTCAGTGTTCGTGTTGTGTTGAATATTCCCCCTTCTAAGCGATTTCTGATTAGACCCTTTTATTCGACTCAAACTGGATCACATCCTCGCAATGGTTGCGTGTGACTACCCGACCCCTCCCATCTGCTTGGACTTTTGGAGACGTCTGCTGTACGAATGTTCACTTCAACATATGGTAGACCATCAATTGACATATTCACCTTGCAGTCACCATCACGATTCCCAAGCCTTCTTTCACCATCCTCGTCCTATCACAGTTGGATTCACGTTACTTCAACGACATTTCCGGCCGGTGGTATTGGTCTTTCGATTTCTTGCTTTTTAAACGAGGCCAGACGGAACCGTTGGCCATGTCTTCTCAGCCTCGATTCTATTCACGCAGCGTGAACCTGGAACTGAATCTGGAGGCCGGCGATTACGTAGTGCATGTAAGCATCCTGTTGTTCTGCTAATAATGTTCCTGATATTTACCCTTGAATAGGTGCGATTGGATCGAAACATTCGGCGTGAAAAGGTATTCAACTCCGTCTTGGTGGATTAGGTTATTTGGTGTTAATGGTGAGTAGAACTACTACGAGAACAGTGTCGATGGCTGGAATCAGCGCAAACTGTCCCGCGTTTTGACGGCGAAGGCACAGAGCCAATCCATTGTGTCAAGTACGTCTCAACTCAATTTCAACTGTCCTCAGTCTCGATCTCATCTTGATATCCAGATTTCAAGGCCGAGTATATTTTTCTCCGTCAAGTTTGAAGGCTAGAACACTGAACAAATCTTCGCAGATCTCAGGGAAAGAATCTAGTCATCCCAGTTGAAGCACTTGCGGGTCTGAATTTTGCGGACATGGAGAAGAAGGCAATCGAGGAGGCTGAAGCACAAAAGAAGGAGGCCGAGGCCGCAGCGCTCCTCGCAAACCCTCCGCCTCCGGTCGTGACCACTACCACGACGACCACGACGACTGTTACCACGATTTCGGCGGACGGCAAAAAAACAGTGACCACCAACGACATAGTTAACGAAAAGCCTGCAGCAGAACTCACTCCGACGCCCGCCGATTCGACGGTAACGCCTGAGGCACCCGTCCTGCCAGAAACCGGAGAGACTCAGCCCGCCGCCGCGGTAGAAATAAAGCCCGTGGAACCTGCCGCGGTTCCAGCCCCGGTGCCCATCGTCTCACCCTTTCCGCCCTCAGAAAACGTACCAGAGGAAGTCTCGGAGGACGATACCGTGTACATGGGGCTGCGGGTGTATACTGACAAGGACGGCGGGGCTGCGACCATCGGGGGCCAGTTGAGGCATGAAATGGAGGCGGCATTCGCCAAGTTGAATGCGAAGCCGATTAGTTGAACCAAGGGATATATCGCCGTCGGTTCTACCTTGCCCCTCTGTAATAATTCGCCTCGACTACGAATGTCCTCCGAAAGGATAGCATTAATAAATGATACATTGACTGGAAACCCATCGAAACGGACAACAGTGCGTGTCTAGTGGTCATCAGCTCCTAGTCTTCCCCACTGCACCATACGTATGGCGCCGCCCCGCCACGAGACTACGCGCCTGGATGCGATGATGGACACCGTCGATCGCGCTGTCCCCACAAACCCAGCGCTCGCCGACTGGATGGCTGCGTCAACGAGCACAGGGTACCACCTCCCATATAATTCAACCGTATCGGTGTGATCAGGTGAATACCATCCCAAGGCGCGCACCTCTTCCCACCATCCAGGGTCCTTTTCATCGCTCGTCATAACCACATGTTCGGCTTTGATGCCCTTCTTCGCCAGCTCGCTCCGCACCTCTTCGACGCGGCGCGCATATGCGGACAGCGGTGCGAAGCACTCTGATAGAGGCTTCTTGCTCGAACACGAGCTTTTGAAATCCCCATGTCGGACATGTATTGCGATATACTGAAGATGCGGGTGTCAAAAACTTGTTAAATGGAAAGAAGAGAGAAACAAACAGGCGGAGTCGGTTGGCCAGCGGTGGTACCAAACGCCTTGCGAAGATACATGTCGGCAAGGTTTTCGATTTTGGGCGTCCAATACACGTGCTGTCCTACAAAACGCCAGACGGGACTGTAATCGTGTTGAATCTCGTGCGCCTGCTTGGTTTAAGCAATCGTCCAAGACCGAGGGTCAAAACACAGACCTCATGGTCGCCGATCCAGTACAGATAATCGAAGCATTGAAGCTGTTGAGTCGGCTGGGTCTGCACCTTGAGCCTCCGCGACACGGAGGCGGGGCGGAGATGTCTTGAATGCATCATGGGATACGCAAGTGCCATGAGCGACGAGAACCTGATATTAGGATTTTCTTTCATGCCGGGTGAGAGTTTAATCCACGTTGGGGCTGGCGTGTAGGACATGTCTGGTACGGTGGGGAGTGTGAGTTACCTGCCAGTCAACTTTCGAAAGAACTGCGCACCGAGTTTAAGAGTCGAGTGTGGCCCGTGGGGAAATTTATACTCAGTTTGAACACTAGTCCATACGTCCCAGCATCCCAAAGGGTCGATCACATCGCTATTGCGGTCCTGCGATAAAGGATCGATAAGCGGTGTGTGAAATAAATGTCTGCATCGCAACGTACCTTCACTTGGAACCATTCAAGGACAGGTTTTCCGAGAGCCTTTTGAAGCCGAGGAATGTCGTACACCTCGCCGAAATCGATTGTCGGTATTGTGGTGCCGGCGGCTGCACCCTTTTTTATATGTGTGGGGTTGAAAGGAGGGAGTATCGGTACACGCTCGGTCATCAAGGAGAGATATATGAGGTTCATCTGGAAGAAGTCAACGTACGAAGCAATCCTAGAAAGACACGACGTACTTGCGACATAACATCGTTGGCTTAAGGGAATGGCACGATTAGAATGGGGGTGTGATAATGCACATGAGACGTACTGAACCCAGCCCCCAGCCATGCGGTGATATATTTGACGTCCGGCCGCAAGTTGTCTATTCCTCGATGAACAACTGTTTCGGTGGAGTAAGCGAAAACTGGCATACCTTTGAATGCTGCCGTTGGAGGTCCATTCAAAACCACCCGTTCCTCGAAGGTATCTGCCCTAGGAACGACGACCTCCGTGGTAACGGTGACAGTCGCAGCGGGGGCCTCGACCGTCACCGTAACATAGTGGGGTTTGCCGAGAACGGGCTTTGGCCGTGGACCGAAATCCGTGGAGCTTTGAGGGGGGAGTGAAGGTCCGGATAGAGAGCCCAAATAGTAGCAGCAGTAGATTATAACAAGGGCGAAGCAGATAATTCTGGCGTTGAGACGACGAACGAAAGACGAGCCAAGTGAGAGGATCATGTGTGCGAAGAGAAGGGAATAGGCAGAGTACATTTTAATCCGAGCCCCTCCTTTTGAAAGCTGGGCAGAATAGGAGTGTCTGATCTGAATCCGTTGGCGGAGACACTGATAGGAGGACCATCGAGAAAAGTCTGAACACAGGGGCAATCGTGGAGCAAATGTTGCGCGTTCTTGCGGGCAGTGCGGGCAGTAATAATAAAAAAAGTGCGAGTCGCCCGGAATAGCAGTGTGGAACTTTGATGGATCGAACCAAGTAATGAGAGAAGAAAAGGCCATCGTTGAAGTTGATAAATCGATGAATCACTATCCAGGCAATAGCCACTGACTACGGGTTATCCGCCCAAGACCCGACGGCGTCTCGTGGCAGTGTGAGTCTCCGATCACTGGTCGGAGGGGTGGTCGCACTCGAGCGCGTCGAAAACCGACGTAGACTGGCTGCTGCACTACTCGGAATGCACGTTTTGTAAGTTACAAGTTATCGTCAGAGCATGCTGAAAAACGAGTGAAAGTGCTGATAGCTTATTTGAGGTTTCGTGGTGGACCGTGGGACTGTGTAGCAGTGGAACGAATCCCTAGATGCTGAGACCTAAGAAATCAATACATTGGCATTGATTCATAACAATTGAATAGATTCGGAACACCCACAAGGCAGCCTCAGCCTCAGGCAGGATTTCAAGTCGGCGCTCAAGGAGCCCTAGTAGACGTCTGGGAAATGCAAGTCCGTGCTGTCGGTGGATCATCATACGCAAGGCACGAGCGAGTACCGTTACTGAAGCGTCTGCCAAGAGAGACTAGTCATGGATGAGAGAAAGTAAGCGCAGTTTTGATTGGCCGTGGGAATCCCGGCGTGTCGTGCCGAACGGTCGTCCGAGATGTCCGTTCGGTAGTTCAAAAGAGAAATCACCAAAGAATGGTCGTTCTATGACCGCAGTATTGAAGAACGAGTGGGAGAATAGCAGGGAAGCATTTGGGGCAAAGTGTGGTTTATGATATTAATGGCTCGGGCCAAGCTGAATTCTACAAAATTACATGTTCACTCCACCAATGATTAGATATGCTGTAGTGATCCTGTATTATATACCTCTAGAAGCTATGAATCACTATTATTAATAAGTACCACCAGCTATTCCTTGTATGACATGGCTTCTCTATCCTCGCTCATGAGGCGAGCATACTCCAAAATCAACCTGTATGGAACTCGCGTCAGCCTAGCGCAACGTAGAGATTATGTATATACCGATAGAAGTACGCATGCATATCTGCCTGCCTCCAAAATGTCTTGCTCCAAACGCGGCCGGCAGCGGCGATTTTACGGGCGAGATCCTCATGCGCTCCTTCATCCCGCAGATCTCCGCGGAAGAAAAGGAAGGCGTCGTGGAGGTCCGATAAATCGAGCTGCGAAATCAAAGTAGTATTAAAATGTGGACCACATGTGCGTGGAGGTCGCTCGCCTGTACAGGTATGTAGTGGACCCAAGGGGCAATTCGATCGCTATACCTGTCGGGAAGGTTAGGTCCTCAGCACAAGGTTAAAAGCGTAAAATCAAACCAGTCTGGATAAAGTGTTGCTTTGAATATTAGAGAGTTTGATGTAAGTAGGCGCTTGAACCGGGCGGACCATCCGTTTCCGTCGATCTATAAAGATGATTAACAAGGTTCCATGTCAGATCGATGAACATACATCGAGGACATATTTATAGTTGCCCGCTTCTTTTATGCTCTGGGGATCTCTCCAGGTATAGGTGTTCTTCAGACGGCTGCACAAGTCTTTACCGCAGAGTATCGGCTCGCCCGTGAACGCGACATCCAGGACTGCCGGATTTAACCTGGACTTTAGTACCGCCACAGGCTCTCCCATTGCTTCCATGTTTGATTTGACGGGCGGTAAAAGTGAAACCGCTCCCTTCAAATCATTGGCAAACCGTACAAGCCTCGTTCGATGTGCCTTCGCCAGTCGCGTACCAACATTGGCTCCATCGCCTCGCTGCATCATGCCAGTTGTGCTGCCGCGCCACATGAGCCGCTCGTCGACTTTATCCTCCCATTCGGGGTCGTCCGACCGCGGAATGATGTCCTCTACCCAGAGGTACGGTGTCGGTAAGCGGATGTTGTGGTGGATGGCAGTCGATGAATACGCGAACTCCGGAACCATTTCTTTCTGCGTGGCGGGACCCTTCCCCTTCCAAATAAACTGCCCGTGGTGCCAAAAATGCCCTGGATGAAGGCAAGGGTCCATAGCGAGCTTATGATCGTAAATAAATGTCTTTCCGGTCGTCTTCGGAGGAGAGGGACCCTCGAGATTGATAGATTCGTTGCGCCCAGGTGAACCAGGAGCACAGGCGGAATTCCAGCCCACTGGACCGGTTTTGGGAAGATCTTTTCGACTGATGTCTATTCGCAAATTAGTGAGACTGCGCGAAATAGAGTGAATATACTTTTACATCTTTTCTCAGTTGCCGCCTGGAGAGCAGCGCTTTTCACCGAGAAGTCGGAGAGCTGGGGGCGTCAATTATTACGTTGAAGAATCGAGCTGAAGATCTACTCACTCTATTCGGAGCGTCATCCGGAGTGAAAACTGCGCGGAAGGGCGGAAGAAGATGATCTATGTCCTGGAGGAGAGTTATTGCTGCTTTCGTTTGTAATAAGATGTGATTATATGCAGGCGATAAGGATGTATTCAGGACGCTGACGTTACTATCCCAGGACGTTTTGCCGAGGGTGTACGAATCGACTCTGGATTCTAGCTCGTCCCGTATGGCGAGCAGATCCTTCTGCTCGATACCCCAGAACGGCTCCAGGTCCGCGTAAATTTGATCGTATTCGTCGGGCAATTGAACATCATTTTCGCGGACGTAGTTCCACCTTCGAATATGAATGATAATAAGTCGAAGTGAATATCCAGACATACCATCCGTCAAATCCCCTCGGAGGATCCCGACTATACCGCCGTTTGTACTCTGCAACAGCCTGAGGGAACGTGGTGCTCGCGCGGTCGAGCTTATCTTTCCATCCCGCCTCCGCTCGCCATATGAGCTCGAAAATGGGATGGCTGCCAGCGGGATTCAACTCCAAAAGACCGTCGCTTCTGAATCTATGCTCGGCCGAGGCAACGGCTTTCATCAAAAACAAATCTCCGAATGCTACTGAAAGTAGGGGAATCGGTTCGCGGTCACCCCGGCGGACGACTTCCAAATATACGAGGATAGAAATGCCCATGGCAATCGCTAAGAAAGGTATCAGCCTGCGAGAAGCCCGCATTGCGTCAGGACGAAGAGAGTGAGTTAGGGTCTCTTGTTTTGTGTTATTTTGGAATGCTTCCCCCCAAACCATACCTCTTTTTGTCAGATCGGTAGCGCTCTGTCGATTGAAGAAGCGAGGGTGTCCTGGACCCCTTTGTGATCTGATCGTAGTGTCTCTCAGGTAGGGGTTCGGTGGCAAAATCTTCAAATTGAATGAGGAATCGATCTCATGGCAACGTAAATCTGAAATCTATCCCTCATTCGGAACGCCGCTCCGGACCCGGAAGATTCGAACTTGAAGCGGTGTCCGACCCAGGAAGATTCGAAAGGGAGTGGTTTGGTGGTGGTTGAAATCAGAGATTCGTGATGGCGTCGTTGGCGTCAGAATCAAACAACGGTCAATCGTCAACTCTGTCCTCCTTGCCCAAGCTCGGTGTCAATCTCCCACCTCAGCAATAGGGTGTACTAACACCTACGCCAGAACAAGTCTCGAGATCTTCTGAGTACTGCCCGGTCTTTTCACAGAATGTCTGGCGGAATTGGGTCTGCTGAATGCAAAAGCAAAATGTTGTCGATGATCGGCTCCATGAAAAACGGTGACCTCCGCCGGCAGGTGGTTCCCCTGATTCAAAGTCATGTCTTTCTCTCAATCCATGTCGTCGTCCAAACCGACAGTCGCAGCGGTGCCCACCTACCGCCGACTTCTCAGTCCAAACGAGCTGTATGTGTACATTGGGTGCACAGGAATCTTGGCCCCAATAATAATAATTTTTCAGTTCCTACTTTTTGCCAAGCAGGGCATACGGCCTCAATGACATGTTCAGTGAGTCTCATGGGCATTGACCTTGGAATCCCCAGTATTAAAGAGCTCACAGACCGGCTTATATTCCGCGCGCCGCCGGGTGTCATCTCGCCGCTTCGCGTTCAGATCGTGTGGGCTATCATGCGCCTGCGGCACACGCTCATGGCGAGTCGTTTCGAAATGGAGCCAGGCTGCTACGACGACGCTCAGTTTGCGTGAGGTTATCCACTTCTTCTTGCAAAATTGGCGGCTGAAGCCATGCGCAGATATACTCCTCCCGCAAACCCGCGCGCATCGCTCGAAGAGGCCGCCGCGCATGTGCGCATCTCGAACGATGTCTCAGGTCCAGAACTCTTGCACGACTTCATGGCGGGCCCGCGCACGCTCTCCAACGAGCGCCTCTCAGCCGCGCAAGTAGCCTGCCATGGCCCGGTCCCTGGCTCGCCAGGCCTGCACGAGTACCACCTCATCACGCTCTACCACCACGCGATCAACGACAGCCTCGCGGTGGCCAGCATGGTCGACACGATGCTCGAGCTGTGGGCGGGGTCCCCCAGTGGCACGCCCGGTGGCCCGCTGCGGACGGATGCGGAGCTCGCAAAAATACTGCAGGATGAGTGGACGCTGCGCTGGGGGAATGCCCGCACAGACGACGTGATCGTGCCCTCGACGGAGGTGCGGCTCGGGCTCCAGACCAACAAGTTCTTCGACGCAGCGTGGAAGGTCGACTACGAAAATGTCCAGCGGCGATACGTCGTACGTCGTTTTCCCGCAGTCAGTACTCCATACTCTCTCCTCACCTCCGTTTTTTTCTCCAGGGCGGGCACGTCATCCCGCGTGCCAAATCCACCACTACCAAGCCGCGCCTCGGCACCGACCCGCGCCTCATCAGCGTCAAGTTCACCCCTGCGCAGACGGTCGCGATCCTCCGGCGCTGCAAGCGCGAGAAGGTGACGCTCCAAAACGCCATCTTCGCACTCTGCAATCTCGCGTGGCTGCGGCTATGCGCGGCCCCCGCCAGCGCGCGCGCTGCGATCTCTCCCGCCGCACAGGCTGATCTCCAGCGCGCGGCGCCCGCGCACCTCCCGGTTATGATGTACACCGCAATCAGCATCCGGCGATACCTCCCGCCCTCGCCATCGCCGCTGGGCTCGTACATGTCGCTTGCGCTCGACTACGTGAACGTCGTGCTGCCGGGGTATCTGCCTTCTGCCGGTCGCGATGCGGACGCAAAGGCAAAGAGCAGTGCGCATAAGAAGGTGCTCTGGGCGCGCGCGCGCGAAGCGCAGCGGCAGATGTTTGCGTACAGCCACAGCCCGCTGCTCCTCCGGCGCGCGGCCGTGACGAACAAGGTGCGCGGGGAGCGGGCGAAGAAGTGGGCGAGGGAGGATGACGTGCGGGATGGCATCGTGCCGTCTCCCGCTGCGTCCGCCGCTAACGCTACGACCACACTCATCCCCGCCGTCAAGCCCGCGTCTGCAGCAGCGCCTCCCGCCCCCTCCATAGCCCTACTCGGCATCACCCAGCTCGGCAACATCGACCCCCTCTACCACACTGCACGTTACCCCCGCCATCGTCCTTGTCGATAGCGTCGGCGGTGCGCGCAAGGCACCCGGCGGCATGCTCTGGTACTCGCGCATCTTCCTGAAGCAGCTGAACCTGGCGCTGTTGTGGGAGACGGAGCCTTACGCCAAGGGCGTGGTGGAGGCGCTGTGGCGCGAGGTGGTGGAGGGCGTGGGGGAGCTGTTACTGGACGAGTTTTTTGAGGACGAGGCGGCGATGCGGCGGGCGATGGCGGAGGTGGAGGAAGTGGACTGCTTCAAGAAGCGGGAGGGCGGGGTGAGAGCGGGGGGCAAACTGTAAGGATAGGGAGGCAAGGTATTCGGGGACTTGCATGAATGTTGAAATCGACCGGTACCTCGTAGATGTGAGACACTTGAAGACTACATAGATAGATGTGGATAGACGCCTAGATAGATACTGTAGAAATAAGTGTATTCCTAATTCCTTTTATGTCAAATCTTGGAAGTTGCCCGAGAAGGAAATTATTACGGACTCCTTTTGAGATACACACTAAGTTGACAACATAAATGACCGATGTGCGTTTTTAGCTACTGTTTTGATGTGACCTAAAAGTCCTCACGAACGACGAGCCCGATGGCCCCGATACCAAGGCCATCTTGACGGGATCATGTCATTTTGATGCGCAACTTTATTGATGCGCCTCTGAAAAGGGCTGAATATAGAAATCCTTGGGAAATGCTTTTTTTTTCAACTTGCCAGATTATTTGTCTTCTTCAAGAGGCCCGATGTCTGGAGTCAACGAGTAGCTTTACCGAGTTCATCATATAAAATCTTGCAGCATTCGTTTGTTCCCGCTGTCAAATTCTCGCTGTTCAGTGCGAAGACGTCCCGGACGATTTTCCGTCCATCGCGCTCCATACCCAAAACTTCAATCCTTGCCTACCGATACAATCTGTCACAACGACCGTCCCGTTGACCCATCCTTCACGGCATGTAAAACTTGCATTCCGATGATCAAGTCCATTTTTTTCCCAGTGACGTTTGAGTGGTGCGTAGAAATAAATGGCTCCACAGAGTCATATGGAGAATCGCCAGTTCAAACGTAGTTTGGCGGCCTGCTAAAAGGTACCGTACGAGATGCCTCCAATGCTTTTGCGTCAACTCTCTGGGAAAAAAATAGAGAAAAATGTCTTCCATCTGCGAACTAATTATTCGAGGCGGCATTACGCTGCCCGGCGGCGACGGCTTCTCTCACTCCAATATATTGCTGAATATAGAAAGGCCCTTTCTTTCGGTGGGTTTGCACCTAAGGAACCTACGACGTTATTACGTGGCGACCTCCGAGGTGGGTTTTTTTGTAGGGGGTAAACCCACCTCGGAGGTGTCTGTTAGCGTCGTAAGTGTCGGAGGTTGACTGCGGGCTCCACGTGATTGATCTGAGGACTCAAGAGGAGGCCTCCATCGCCTCCATCGCGTCCTCGGCCCTATTCATTTCTCAGCTCTGCGCATTCTTCACTGCTAGTTTTCTTCTGTGAAATGAAAGCCAACCTTCCCCCTCTTTTTGACACATTCAATGCCCCAGGATCTCCCCAAATTATGCTAAAATTACTTGTCGTCGGTGGCCTCCTACATCGACCGGCAAGCAATCTAGAATCGATTGTAGATCATGTACTCATTTCTACAGGGGTACAGGAGCTGTTGAATCACCTACCGGTCATTTCAATGTGAGTAGCAGCTCGTTGACGACTAAAAGATCAAGCAGAGGAGGTCTCCGACATTTCGTTTGATTCCTCTGAATCAGGTGCAGCCTCATATAACACAGTACCGAATCATGATATCTATCGTGGGATGTGTCGGAACTATATTTGCTATGGTTCTGAAGGCACTATCACTAAATTCCATCAACGCTGGAGGCCTCCTCCTTTAGCTATTGAGTGGTAATTTAGGCAAGTCTGTATGGGTTATTACTGGGGAACTTCATGATATTCTTGTCTCATTAGTTCATGGTTTATAGAATGACCTGCTGCCTTGTTTTAGAGCCGTCAGGGTTATTGTAAGTGGCCTCCATCGCTACCCACAACAAATGATTTTGTACCCTACATCCCACTGGTGCTTCTCGTCTTTGATGGAAGATGTTGTCTTGAAAGAAGAATTTTCCCGGTTCAAAAGATAGCACAACTATGTTTCAGCATCATCAGAAATATCGTAGGGGGCCTCTACCATCCTCGATACTGGACAAATTTTGGTAAGTTCAGCTTGTGCCTTCCCCATGTTGGATGATTCAGATTATAATCCAAACTAACAAACGGGTGCACAGGCTTTCGACTGCTTAATATTGGCAGCCTGTAACTGGAGGCTCAAACTTTCGAGTTGTAGTCTCAAAGTATCTCATGTTTCTGACTGAGCAGAGGTCGAAATAAACCTTTATTTCTGGGTATTGTCACGGCAGAGCAATATACTGATATGTTGGTGCTTCCGAAATCGGAGGAGGCCTGCTCCGATATGCAGAAGGAGTGTTTGGGACAAAAATGAGATTGAATCGCAATAAGTACCTCGAAAGATGATTGTATACTGTTAACAAACCTTCGGTGTATCATTTTGTACACCAATAAGCATTTAAACAATGCCTGAGATCGAGTTTGCATTGAGGAGGAGGCCTCCAACTGTTTCCGGGCCGGAAATTGATCAACCAATCAGGAGGCGAATAACCATCCACTCAATGTAAAACATACGCCTATGAGCTCAATGCTCGACCAAAAATTGGTATTTGATCTATAGATAATAGCCCTAGGTTGCCCTATCTCGAATCCATCGCCAGATCTCAATTGTAACTGTTTTACAACATTTTTTTGTCCAGGTGCACGAATAAGCATCAAAGTCAACCAACATTCATGGTTGAATCTTGTCGAAAGTCCAGAAAGATTAGATTACATGATTTTAAGTTCTTTGAAACTACTCACAGTTGTTCTGTAAGTTACAGATTGTTCATAGAATGCTTAAAGACATCGAGTGCAATTCTTTCGATGGCTTTCAAACTCCTTTTGTAGGGTGAAACATAAAAATGCCGAAACTGGCTGTGCAAGTGGCCAGGTTATGATTTAGACCCGTCTGAAATACCTCTATGAGTTGAATCAGGGTTTAAAACTGCCAGAGCTTGTATTACGACCGGAGAAAGCTCATAAAGTAGATTTTAGAGGTTTCCGACGTATAAAAGGGGGCCTCCGATGTATCAAGCAATGTTTGAGATTTGGAATCCCTCCAGAAGCCTGCTGTATAATTAGACTCTCTGGGTTCTACAACACAAAAATCAGGATTGACTTATACATAAGCACAGGTTTTTACCTTGTAGGATTATTCATCTCATGACAAACAGAGCCCAGAAATGTATCAGTAGAAATTTGTATAATATGCAGCCGGATCATCATTCCGTATCTTTATAACGTTGAGATCATCATATGAAACACACACCAATTAATTTAGAGACTTGTGGTTGAAATTTCGAGTTTAGACATATTCAGAGTCCACACACAACCTGTTTAATGGAAGTAATGCGGTCGAGATGGTTGAGATTGAGGATCAAGATGGTTTGAAAGGCTAGAACCAAGGAAAAAACTGTGGGGATTACATCGGTGAATTTCAACCAAAGAGGGGGCCTCCTACGATATTACTTACTGCAGTGAAACATCCCTGTGTGCTATTCAATGTGGGAAATCTTTTGCTGATTGAAGCACCTCGCAGAGAGAAGGAACAGCATGATATTAGCAGACAAAGATGTTTGCCATGCGAGGTGGTAGAGGCCACCTACAATATTATGATATCCCTAGCTATGCTAAAACATAGCAGGATATGATGTTTGAAGAAATGAACTAAGGAAACATCAAATATATTATGTCTGCCACCAGTGGTGAATATAGATTTGCCAAAAATACAACGAGTTGGCTAACGGAGGGGGCCACCAATGTCATCTGAATCTGTTGAGTATGTCCGCAGAACCGGACTGAATACAAGTCCCAGGCAGTTCATACTCGGTATCTTGAATTGGCCCGTCTTATATCGAGGTTGGGCCTGGTTCGACCAAATGTCGGAGGCCTCCTCTGCTTGATCTTTTAGTCACTAACAAGTTGCTACTCGCATTGAGATGACAGCTATATGACTCAATAGCTCCAGTATCCCTGTGGAAATGAGTACACGATCTACAATTGATCCTACATTGCTTGCCGGTCGATGTAGGAGGCCACTGACGACAAGTGATTTTAGCATAATTTGGGGAGATCCTGCTGAATCGATGTGTCAAAAAGACGGGGGAGGTTGGTTTTCATTTCAGAGAAGGAAACTAGCGGCGAAGAACGTGCGGAGCTGAGAAACGAGTAGGCCGAGGATGCGATGGAGGCCTCCTCCTGAGTCCTCAGATCAACCACGTGGAGCGCGCGATCAACCTCCGACACCTACGACGCTAACAGACACCTCCGAGGTGGGTTTACCCCCTACAAAAAAACCCACCTCGGAGGTCGCCACGTAATAACGTCGTAGGTTCCTTAGGTGTGGGTTTGATCAGTTCGATCATCCCCTCCGCGCCCCCTGAGTCTTTTACCTCCATGCCATAACCCTTACCATTCAATCCACCGTCATGGATTGCTTGAATGTTTGCTACAAAAAGATTGAAAAAACTTCCGTCCACTTCGATGTCTATCCGCCAGCGTCTCTCCCGACCGTCAATTCGAGCTCCCTGTATCCTCGTATACCTGCTGTTGTCCATTTCCATCCCGGTGGCCTTACTGTCGGGAGCCGTACGAGCTGGTTTCCAAAATGGTTGAAAGGTCAGTGCTTACCTTTTACTCACACCTGTCCAACTATTTACTCCGTTCGAAGATCGTATCGTCGCTGCCGGATATCTTTTCATTTCCGCGGACTACCAGCTACTTCCGGGTGCAACTGTTTACGATATCATCGACGACATAAAAGATCTCTTTTCGTTCCTCGCCCAGGATGATCTTTGCTTCACAACGGAAGCAGGTCTCGTTGGCGTCGATACCACGTCCATGGTCGTGGCGGGATCGAGTGCTGGCGGATTGTGTGGCTACCTATCAGCATTGTATGCGTCCCCGAAACCAAAGGCAGTGCTGTCGATGTACGCCCTAGGTAGCAACTTCCTCGTCAGTCAATTTCACATTCTCTCATCTAAGCGTTGCTAATTCAGAATCCTCAGACGCGACAATGGCTCAGCCAGAAGACCGAGATTTGGAGCCGTGGCCGGGAACTCTTGGACCCCGCCAAGTACTCCGAATTCCTCTATCCTAACAGCAAATCCCTAGAACCCATCACAGAGTCCGCGCTGACCTATCATCCCGCCGACTCACCGACTCCCGGGTGGCCGTCTAATCCTCGCATGGCCCTGATGCGTCTTTACGTCCAGCTGGGTGTGGCGATAGACTACGTGACGGGCCAGCACGAGCCCAGCCTCTGCGCGCAACTTTGGCCTCTGCTGGACTCTGACGCCGCCGCAGATCCAGTCGCTCTCGAAGCCGCGATGAAAGCCGTCATCCCCGCCAAGTTCCACGATGTGTTCCCGCAGTTCAACATCACCTCCAGCTTCCCGCCGACGTTCCTCTGCCACGGGTTGGCCGACGGCGCCATCCCTTTCGAGCAGTCGGAACATATGCAGGCATTGCTTCAGAAAGCGGGGGTTCCGACGCATTTGATCTTGGTCGAGGGAGCCAATCACTCCTTCGAATATGTCCCTGATGCTGAGGCTTTGTACGGCTCGCATTTCGACGAGATGGCCGAATTTTTGATAAAGGCATTGAAGCCCCTGTAGATACTTCGGTTGAGGTGGAAGGTTCATGGTTTCCATAGGCGTATAGATTACGTTTCTCGTCGATTTTTTTTTTTTTTTTTTCATTTTTCGAAGCTCTTAGTTAGCCGGCATCAATTCAGTGTCCCATGGTTGCAAATGAACAAATACATTTTCAAACTTGATTGATATGATAAGACAACAGCCAGACACATGGCGCGAACGGATCTGTCTCGGCTTTCATGTTTATAGCGCCCACACATCGAGTATCATGCACCGTTGCGCGGATCCGGATGTATCAGAAACGTAAAGACGTCGACAGTTGCTGCAGGAGAGCATGGAATTAGGCACTAATCAAACGGTCGGATGCCCTTTTTTCTAGGGCTGATACGACTCCGGGCGAAATTCACGATTGGATTGAGGGACTCGACGGAATGTAGCCCAACAGCCCGCCCCGGTTGGCCGTCTGTCCAACAATGCGGGACCGGTGGCAACCCTTGAATTTGTTCAATGAGGGAGGCGCGTATATCCGACTACCACACGCAAAAATGGTTTGATTCTCGGCGAAAGTTGTTTTGAGGAACCTGACGAGCCGTACTCACTTCAACAGTCCCCGTCGGTTGGCCTACCGTTCAACGCGGGAACGGAAATGTGGACTGTTATTCGACGAGGTCAAACTTCTGCTCTCACACCATCCATCTAGTCTCTCATAGACAGACGCTTCAACAAAATGAGCTCGTGCCTCGCTTGTTGAACCATCGATCCGAAAGCAGTATTCCTACGGCAAGCTGTGTTTTCACTAAGATATGCCGTGTGTGAGGCTGGTAACGACACCATTTAACAGCCTCCCTAAGCACAACTCAGGCCATTTTTTTTGATCTCAAGATTCACAATCCAATCCCAGGACAAATCCTGCTCGCCTCTATAACTTCGTCGGCGAGAGGGTATATCGATCAAGAAATGGCCAGTCCAATATATCTTGGATCTATAATATTCGTTTTTCAACATCCGGAATGGAACGGAATCTGGTACCGCAATGTCCCGAAGCGGACACGGATTGACGTAAAATCTTCTCTGATCTTGACTCCCACCTTTCCCTACCTTTAGCTTCAGCAGTCTAGCCGCAGGGATCGGTTGAACGCCAGTTCCATGGCGCACATGTACGACGTCCCCTGGAGTGACTTGTCTGCCGAAGAACTGGAATCAGTTTTCATCGATGTGATTGCAAGTGAGTTTGAGTCTCAAGCCAAGGGGGTCCACTTCTGCTGTATTTCGAAACCCGTCCTAACTTGATGTAATTTGTGCCACTGAACACGAATATGCTTGTCCCGTGGTTTTTGGTGAAGCCGTCGTGAAGTTGCAACATGAAAGATTATTCCCATATCAGGCCTTATCAGAGATTTGATGTGTCCAAAAGAAGGAATTTATCATGTGATGTCCGAAATGGTCTGGACTTTTGTGAAAGTCTTTTCCTTCAACACGGCACAAACTTCCAGTTTAACAGTCGGAATAGATGCCGACATGCACTCTGACAGCCTCTGGCTAGAAAAAAATCCGCTCTTGGCGAAATTGAGACTTATATAAGCGAAATTCCCACGGTAGTTAGTTAGTTGAGGCCCGATTCCGCTGAAAAAATAAATTTGTAGGTGATATCATTTTTTCTTATCGTTGGATCCCCTTGTCTCAAGCACGAGGGACGATGTAACGCCTTTCCAAGGCCACAACAAGTATTACGAATATGCCCTGAAAAGCGGCACCGCAGAATACAGCCAGCCGCTGTACCTCCAATGTCATGAACGAGATGGGGACCGGAAGTGTGGTGTGCTCCTCGACCTCGACTTTGCGATCTATACAGATCCGCTTCTTCTTCTTGCCACCGCCCCAGCACCCACAGTAACTCTGATCGCAGAGGGCATCGAACATATCAGCGCTCTTGCTCGACGAAGAACACATCCCTCAATTCCAACAGAGCAGCGTGTCCGTCAACACACTCTCCAATACAACTGTGAACAGCAGATAATCATCCACCTCCTCCTCAGCCGTGCTTCGACTTTGGAAGGCGCTCAGAAACTATCCAAGAATGTTTATTCGCCCGAAAAGACCTTCTGGGAATTGCCAGGGCCGTTCCTTCCGAAGTTCTTATCTATGAGGGACACTTGGTTTCTGCCGTTATGGCGCTTGATTGGCGATGAGTATTACGCCGATTTGAGGCGCCCGCAGAGCGAACGCCTAGCGGGATTACCATGTGGCTGGCAGTTAACCCAGGAAAATGTGAACAAAGTGATCTTGACGGCCGTTGGAGTCGACAGACTCACGTTCATGACTGCTTTGCGCGTGCCATTACCTCCACCCACCGCCGACGAGGTCTCCATCAAGCCTGTATTCGAAGGTCTCAACCACATCCCATCCATTCGCGCCTTCAAGGAGGCAATTCGCGACATCGCGGCTGGTACGTACAATACTTCTCCCTTGTAAAGATGAGTGCATTCGTTGAGCGGACGCGCCTCTTAGCCATAAAAGACTTCAACGACCCCGCGCTCTGCTTTCCCGGAATCACCCCGGACCAACTTCTCCTCGAACGCGGTGGACCCCCGGAAACAGGCGTGAAGGGCTTCATACTCGACCTCGATCCGCTCGCGGAGCCTGCCTCGCTCACGGCGTGCGCGGGGGCGCGCCACGACCCCCGCGCCATGCGATTTGCCGCCTACGACCTCATCGCGGGCCCGGACACCCCTCGCATTCACCACCCGCGCCACGCGCTCGAGACACTCTTCCACACGCTCATCTGGTTCTCCCTCTGCACCAGCGTCGAATCGGGGGGCGGGTTTGAGACCGAGTGGCGTCGCAGCTGGCTCACAGAGTCCTCGGCGACGCTCCCGCGCGACCGCACGTCGTACCGGTACGAGACGTTTGTCGCGCAACGTCGTGCGTTTCTGTGGAATCGCGAGCATGCGCTGGGAGATATGGAGGCGTGGACGGACGATATGCGGCAGGTTATCGACGCGTGGACGGTGCCGCTGTGGGAGATGATTGGGGAGGCACACTTCTCTGCGCGATGGAGGGAGGACGAGGATGGGTTCGACTGGGAGACGCTTGGGGGACGATTCACCCCGAAGAGGTTCATGGATATCCTTGAATCCTAGTTTTCTTATGAGATCCTCAATGACACAGCTCGCGTCAACGATAATCTTCAAAAATGTTCTTCTACCACAAATACAACCTTGACTAGCATGCAATCCAGTTGCACATAGAATAATATACAGTCCTGACCGCGAGGGAAGAGCTATGGAGACTGGTGAGAATTATTAGACATACCAGACGCAAAATTGATAGCGAGAGTGTTTGGTGAAAACGGGTACCTAGCTGTGGGGGCATAAGAATTTAACGGGGAATGATATAGGACAATACGCGCACCAGAATTCCCAATACATCGTACTCTGCGCTCCAAAGAAGCGGGTGTTTCAAGTAACGCTCCGAAGAGACGCTCCGTCACTCCGAAAAGATGACGATTCTCGCGAAGAGAACAAGGAAGGAAAAAATTATGAACACCATTGGCCACGACGGCCGCAGAGTAGTCTGAGTCGAGTTGCACGGCGAGCTCCCGGAAGCCGCCGTGCGCCGCGAAGTGCACTGAAGGAAGAATGCGTGTGTGCCCTGCCGTCCTGAATCCGCCGCGCTCCTCGTTGCGCCGCGCCCCACAACGCCGGCCACCCGCTGCTGGGCAGCAATAAAACATATATATTGTGGAACTCGAACCTCACATCGCGGAGATTCGAGATGATCCAGAAATCCATGCACAGGATCCTCTTCGGTTCAGAACGAAGAGGAGCTGGGCATTCGTCCTGCACAAGCTGTGCTGCGGCTCCACGACGCCGCGGCATGAACGCGGGGGTCCTGCCCGCGCGTCGTGGCCCGTGTCGTCGTCCGAGCCGGGTCGGGTGCGGGGGCACCCCGCCGGCTGTTCTTGCGTGGGTGGCTCAGCGCGAAAGTAAAACGGGGTTCGGAAACCCGACGCCAAGCGTCGCGGTGGGCTCTCGGGTATCCCCGAAAACCCTGCCGCGCACACCCGGTCGCTGTACAGCGATTAGTCTGGCGCCGAAAGAGCGCGGAGGAGGACAGTGGGCGGCACTTTCTCCCAGTCCCACGACGATTCAAAGCCGCACCATGCATCCCTCCTTCTTGCGAGATCTTAGGGCTAGCGTGGGCGGCGAATTTCTCGTGCGCCGTTTGGTTCGATAGAACCACATCCAGCTGGGATGGACCGGGGGGACTAAAATACTCAGACCTTCCCGCTCGAGAGTGGACGGGAGTCCTGTACGGAACGAGCATCGCGGCTTTGCAGTCGTCGTGGTGGTAAGAGGACAAGCCTTGAAAAAACTCCCATCTTTTTTTCTGTGATGTATCATGATGTTCGCTCGGTTACCTCGGCTAGCAAACCACGCCACTTTTGAATTTTCAGCCACGCCCTTTCTGTATCGGTACTTGTTGTACTGTAGACAGACTTACACAGGTACGTTCCTCATATGTTATATTTGTCACACTATGACGGCTGCAGGGCGGATATATGCCCCATTAAACTTCCGCAATTGGGTTGTCCAGAGCGTCCAGAAAATGGCTTCAAATTCGAGGATGAAATTTTCGATTCAAGTTCCTTGACCAGATAGACTCCAGATAGTCGCTTTTTGTGGTCATTCAGATTTTTTTGTGGTTAGTCAGAATCTCTTTTGACGGCACTCGACGGGGCTCGGGCAGGAAACAGCTCCTCATGGACTCACCCTTCCTCGAAGGTATCACGAAATCTGGCGCGTGAAACTGGTTGTCAACCGGGAGAAAACGGGTTTTCTCTATAAGAGAAAAAAAAGGATTCAAGTTCATGTGGCGCCTCTGTCCAATACTGTAGGCTCTTGAGCAAGATGTCGTCGGTGAGTGGCGTATTCAGGCCGGATTCAGTGAAAATTTTGGACAGACAGCCCTTTTGCAGGAGTTACACGGGGCTTCGGATGTGCATTTATCTTCTCGCAGGTTAGGACTACCTAAACAAATGTATCAAAAGTGGATCAACCGGCGCGTCCTCGGTCCTGCCATCGCTGGTGCGACCACTGATACAGTCCCGCCTTATTTATTTTGCCTCTCTCGCCCTCTCAGAACGAAAGAGAAGTACTCGGCGGAAGTAAATTCTCGGAAGTATTCAAGTATTCAACATGATCGACAAGGCAGTACTGTGGAACAATCGAACAGCTTTCGATTATGCGGAAGCACCACAGACATGATCAACTCAAATCGCTCCCGCAGTTCCAGGGGCTAGGGGTGCTTTGCGAATGCACATAACCCCTTCAGCCGCTTCGAGACAGTCGCCTATTGCTCCCCCATCCCCTCCTTTGCGCTCCCTCGTTGCGCTCCCTCATTCACTTCCCCCACCTATCTACCCATGTTATTCCGCAATGTCTCTCGACGCGACGGAATCCGCGTCTTCGCCGGTATCTTTTGCTTTTACATCGTCTCCGCTCTTATCACCCAGTCCCAAAACCCTTCCATAATTATTAACGCTCTCTCAAGCGCTAGCGCTGAGGAACGTTCCGTCCCTGACCGCATCGTCACCAAAACTGTCCTTACCGCCACAACCGCGACGGAGTATCTTTCGCCGGAGCCTACTCAAACCACGTCATTGGATCTAGGTCTTGCAGACACCTTCCCGGAGACCACAATGGTTGCTCATGCATTCGGATGGACCATATTCCAAAACCTCTACATGGCCAACGGTGCGCTCCTCATTGTTACCTCCGAGCCCGACAAGTTTCCGAAGCACGCACGGATGACGAGCACCGGTCTTCCCGGAACGCTCACAAACGATCCGGAGCGCAGACCTACGGAAAAGGATATGGCATTCGTCACACCAGAAGAGGCACGCATGAGATGGGCCGGAAACTTTTCTACTGGTGGGAGAAACCGGGTTTCGACGGTGGAGGGAACGACAGTGAGTTCACTTCAAGGCCTTGTTGACTGCATACTTACTGGGCTTCAGCTATTGTTCAACGACCCTCCGCAATTTCTGAACCACTGTACGTTTTCTGGATTTCTCACGGTTTAGCAAGTATAACATTCCAATTAGATTACCACTTCGTCGCGGAGCTCATATTCGGCGCATGGGCTTTTCTGTACGGCGCATTTTCCGATGGCGCAATAAAACCACCTTCCCCCACCATTTTCTCTGACGCTTCTTTCAACTCTCCACTCATTTCAAACTCCACCCCATCCATCGACCGTGCAATCTTCATTCACTCCGACGTCAGCGGGTGGCGAGACGGCCCGGGCTTCAACGCGTACTTCCTACGCGCAGCGTTCCCCTCCATGACGGTTGAGGTCTCGGCCGACTGGCAAGATCGCGTCGCCAGCACGTCGGGCAGCGAGATCGGACGCGCATGGCACTTCCCCCTGGTCCTGCTCGCGGACCGCAGTGCCGCGTTCCGTGGTCCTATCTGCGGCTCGCACACGCAGCGGACGGCCGCGAATGCGTGGATCCCCATGGCGCGGGCCGGGAAGATCGATCTTATCGGCAACTGGTGGGCCAGCATGCGCGCTACGGTGCTGCGCTACGCGGGCGGCATGCCGCAGGAGGATATGCAGCCCACGCTGCAGGCCCCTGAGACAGTCGTTATCACGTACATCAACCGCCAAGGTACACGCAGGCATTTGGCCGACCAGGATAATGTCGCGCTGGTTGCAGCGATGGAGGAATTGGTCGCTCGCAAGAACTCGGAGGGGAAGAAGCAGTGGGAGTTCAACAACGTGCAGGCTGAGCGCATCTCGCGGGACGAGCAGGTCAGAATTGCCGGCAGGAGCACGGTATGTTTACTCCTGCAAATAATCTTCACATCTTGACATCTTGCCTAGATTCTTCTGGGCGTTCATGGCAACGGACTCACGCACCTGGTAAGTCCAATTTACTCACTCACAAGAGTATTGACGGGCCAGCTGATTACCCGCCTATTTCTGCAGGTCCTCATGAAGCCCACTCTTTATTCTGCAGTTATCGAGATATTCTACCCTGGCGGCTTCGCACACGACTACGCATGGACGGCGCGCTCACTCGGTACACATTCTTTATCTATTCATCATTCCACTGTTTGACTCGGCCGTAGGTATGCCACATTACACTGTTTGGAACAATACGTGCGTCTCCCTCGCCCTTCAATTTTGTTTTTTTGCTGACATGTCTGTCTGTCCCGCAGATATCACTCGCACGCAACTGAGCCGAAGTACGCCGCTTACCCAGAAGGGTTCCACGGGACGGCCATTCCCGTTGATGGCCCCACCGTTGCGCGTCTCATCGACGAGCACGTAACCTCTCGGGAGGCAGGGGAGGCGATCGACGAGATCAGCCCTGCGTTCGACAAGTATTAACCTGCGGCCGTCCACTACTAACTCGTCTCGTTGCCACCATTTTCGTTTACCAGCGCGTTTTGACTTTTACAATCCGCGCACCGACCTGTCCGTTGCTTTATCCATTATTTATCACGACCGTCGCTACTTCAATTTTTTGCTACTGAAACTGTGGCCGTCCAATACTAACTCGTCTCGTTGCCACCATTTTCGTTTACCAGCGCGTTTTGACTTTTACAATCCGCGCACTGACCTGTCCGTTGCTTTATCCATTATTTATCACGACCGTCGCTACTTCAATTTTTTGCTACTGTAGACTCACATATGTAATAGGACTGGGAAAAATGTATCACTGCGACTTCTTCAATCTTTCGCGACGAACACGAGCCGTAACGTGATAACGTGAGTCAAAGATTCAAAACTCCCACGGTTGAAACGACAGGGGACGGACGAAAGAATCTTGTTCGACCCAAAAACGCTTGAAAAAGAGGAGTTCTATCAACATGACAGATTGCTTGTTCCTAACCCTAGTTTTTTTTGTTATGTACCTACCCCACTCCTCTACGCCAGAAAGAAACAACTAAGCAAACTACTCAAAGGAAAGAATTGAGTGGTCGTTGCAAGTCCATCAAGTCGGGTGATGGCAGCGCTGACTCTTGTGCTCTGGTCTCTGAGTGCATGTCCATGCCCCCAAAAAAATGGAGGTCATCGTGGGTGCCAAATTAAATAATTCTGCCGACTCAGACACTAGTGTGCGGAATAGTATCAGTTACGCCGTGCGAGCGGATAAGTAGTGAACTAGTGAAGGGCTCGTCTTTGGTCTGATTCTGCGTACAGTCCCGCGCTCTAGGCAGTGAAACAACGCATGCGTGGCCTTCCGGTGTCCGTTATCCATGTGTATTTTTGGTCGGGATACAAAGGGGATGCGAAGATGTCCGCGTCCGCTTGAGAATCTTTGACTGGACCGTCAAGATTGGAAGAAAGAGCTGCGGCGGTATCGATGTGCTTATTTACACCCCTCAGAGGAGCAGGCAAAAGTCGCAACACACCTGCGTAAGCGTCGGGGGAGAAGGCCCCGCCCAAGAAGAGAATGCTGAGAACCAAGCCCAAAGCTAGTCACGAGTGTGTTGCGAATTTCGGATCGCATCTGGTGACGATGGTGGTGGGAGAAAGAGAGAGAAAGACTAGAGTCAGTGGGCATTATCACAGTGCTTATAGAGTGGGCATTATCGCAGTGCTTATAAGACAGTCGATCACATGAACCCCGACGAGGGGCAATTCTTCGTACAGAGGGCGAAGACAATATGGGAATGAACCATAGAAGAGGAACAGGGGTGGCTATTTGGTGAGTTCGTCAGATTGTGGAATAACACCGTACGGGAGGACGGTTTGAAACTCCAGCAGCTTAGCCTAGTACTTATTGAAAGAGGTCATGTCCATTATAGTCTACCATATACATATTCAGTCGTTGCTCGCCAGGCAGAACTGAACATACCAAATGGATGAAATTTCGGAGCGCGGCGCAAGCAATGGTCCTATGCATAAAGATATCCGAAGGTCAGGGCTACCAGCGTGGGAATAGATCAAGAACAGATTGGACACAATTCTTCAACCCCGAAAAGACCGAAGGCTGTGCTCACCAAGCAGAAAACACCGCTCCGGTTCGGTTTCCCCGCGAAATGCTGAACGCGGGATATAGCCTAGCTCGATCTGGGGATACATCTTCTTTCCAACTCTCGCGATTTGGTGTGGATAGCTTGAGAATTGCCAACGCAAGATTCGATAACTCCGCATTGACTTTGCTCATTCGATATATACTCATATTGGTCTAGCTTCAGTCTATTTCTGACTTTACTCGTTCTCCTTCCTACTAGTGGATTCGAGCTTATGAAAACTGTCCTATGCGGCATGCCGCCACAATTTATTATTTGTACTACAACCACTACATAAAGAGAAAGAAATGCAAACTTCAGTGTTCATCCGATCCGAGTGGTCCCCACCGCACCATCCGTGCCGCACCTCCATGCCAAGACCGTATTCGTTTGTATGCAATTTTAGAGACTGTCGACAACTCTGTTCCAACCAGCCCGATGCTCCCTGATTGGATGGCCGCATCAATAAAAACAGGGTACCATTTGCCATACGTCGCAGCGGTGCGGTTGTGGTCGGCACTATGCCAACCCAGGGCGCGCACATCTTCCCACCAGTCAGAGGATTTCTCGTCGCTCGTCATTATTACGCGGTCAACCGTGATGTTCTTTGTCGTGAGGATCTCGGCTCGCACCTCTTCGACGCGGCGTGCGTAGGTAGACAGCGGGGCATAACACCGGTCCGCCGGGGTACCTTTCTTACACCACTCTTTGAAATCCCCGCGTCGAACGTGGATCGAGATGTACTGTGATGACTGAATCAGGGATATGAACAATGGAACGGAGGAACCAACGAACGGGCGGGATAGGTTCAGTGAGCGATAGACCAAAAGCTCTGCGGAGATAGGTTTGAGCCAGTAACTCTATCTTTGGGGTCCAATGCATGTGCCGTCCTACAAAGCGCCAAGCGGGACTATGGTCGTCCCAAAGTTCATTGAAGTGCCAAGCAGCTCTGTGAGCGCTTTGGATCTCCGCGCGGTGAACTTCATTCGGCTGGAATTGATGTTAATACTGCTCACGGAAAAGCTTAGAAATAATAACACACATCAGCATCGGCAACCCAGTACAGGTAGTCGAAGCATTGAAGTTGCTGGGAGACCGGCAGCGACACATTATGGACAGGGGACCGGGATGGGGGCGCAAGAGGTTTAGGTTGGTTACTAGCGAATGTGAGAGCCATGAGCGCCGAAAACCTCAGGTGTGGCCCCTGCTTGTTGGCAGAGTTCTTGATCCAAGATGGTGCCGGCGTGTATGATGTGTCTGAAGTTCTATGAGCATCGGGTGCGACAACAAAGAAAAAAACTCGCCGAGCTTGAGAGTCCAGTGCGGCCCGTGCCTGCCGCCCAGGTCCCAACATCCCAATGAATCAACTACCTTGCTTTCCGCGTTCTGAGAAGATGAAGTTAGTATGGTGTGCGAAACTGATTTTTGTATAGCACCTTAACTTGACCCCATTCAAGTATCGGAATTCCGACCGCCTTTTGGAGTCGTGGGAGATCGAATACGTCTCCGAATGGGACTGTCGGTGCTCCGTGTTGGTGGTGGATGGGGGAAAACGGCGTGAGTATAGGTACACGCTCGGTCAATAAGGAGAGGTAGATGAGGTTAATCTGGGAAAATGTGAACCAGCGAAGAAATCGGCGAAATACAACGTACCTGCGACATCAGATCATTTGCTACAAGGTTCAGTCAAAACAGCAGCCAAGGATTCACATGCGACGCACTAAATCCAGCCCCCATCCATGCAGTGGCGTATTGCACATCTGGTCGCAGATTTTCTGCTCGGTCATAAGAAAGAAACGTTGGAAAGGAATATATAAGGTGACGGACACACCTTGAAATGCTGCTGTGGGTGGTCCGTTCAAAACCTGCCATTCTCTAGCGCCTGCAGACGATTCCGTTGGGACGGCCGCCTGCGGCGTTTCAACGACCAGTTCGACAACGGGTTGCAGTGATTTTGGCTCCCCATATAGCGGCAACAGGCGGTCAAGATAGAAGCTGATGCAACTCAAAAGAAAGATGCAGCAGATGGCTTTTCCAACTGGACGCTTGACGAGGGATAAAGTCAATGAGAGAATTGTCGGCATGTGAGAGGGAGAAAGTAGCAGTAGACCTGTGTTTTACATCCGCTTCTCCTTTTCAGAGGGGGTCTGATCTTCCTATTATCCCGATCAATGCGAGTTCATCGAAGGGAAAGTATGCTGAAAAGTTGAGAGTACCTGGAGAGATTGAGGCTTCGGAATTACTTCAGCGCATGTTCGTTTTTTGACCTACCCGGATACAGGATTGTGTTGATTATAACGAGAGGGGCTCCTAGAATTGACGGGATTATTCCCTCCCCCCCCGGCCAAAAAAAAAAAAAAAGGAAAGAAAAACCCAGAGAGATGTCACAATTCGAAGGAAGGCGTATTTGGTAACCGTATTGCCTGCCCGGGAATTCCGAGAATTAAATTGGGCTGCCATGCTCAGCGGTAGTATTCGTTGGCCCCGGGCCGTTTTCTCCATTCCTCAGGAAAAGGGCAATCAGATGCCGGAGACATTGAGTGAGCTCAATAAATTCAAGAGCTGCCACCAGACCTACGTCTAGAGTACTGGAGGAATAGCTTGAGGAGTGAAAGGATTTGGAAAGGATACTTAATGTGTTGTGCAATTAGAAGAGGAAACCAGTTTGGCAGCGCCAAGGCCGTGATGAAACATGGCGTGGCCATCAAAGCAAACAAACATCAAAACAAACAAAAGTATCTCCGGCTGTCGTTGTCAACAGAAAGTCTCCGCCCTTGTTCTCCTTTGTCCTCTCCCACTCACAACACTCGCTATGCTATCCTTCCTGTCTTTACTTCTTGTCCCGGCCGTTTTGGCCCACAATGTCTCGCTGTCTGAACGTGGCGGAAAGAGATTCTCCAACTACAATGCCGAAGAATCTCAGTGCGTGTGCACTAGGCAATTTTCTTCGCCAAGTACTGAAATATGACCAGGGGAGCTTGTGGGAGCTGGAACAAGAACTCCGAATTTGTAGGTTGCACGCAATCTGGTGTCCTTAGCTCACTTTACCTCAGGTCGTGGCCCTCACGGCCCAAATGTGGAATGGAGGTGCCAACTGCTTCAAAGAGGTGCACATAACGTACAATGGCATCTCAGCCACAGCCAAGATTGTCGACGAGGTCTGTTGGGTTTCTCGCATGCTCTCCGACCCGGGCGCTCATAATCGTTTTGTAGTGCATGGGGTGTCCTTATGGCGGTCTCGACTTCTCGCAGGGCCTTTTCGGTCACTTCGTAGGCGGGGTTCAGAACAATGAGGAAGTCGGCATCATCTATGGTGCGTATTTTGAATCCCTCTTCTTCTACCCTAGCTCAAGGGCTTCGCAGGCGACTGGTCTTATGGCGGTGGCGGCGGAGGCGGAGGTGGCGACGACGATGACGACGAGGAGACCACCACGAAAAAGACCACTACCAAGCACACCACTACGTCCACCAAGACGACAACGAGCACTAAGAGCACGGCCACAACGACGTCAACCACGTCTGCGACCAAGAGCAGCGTGTCTGCATCCGCCACCGTGGCCAACCTTGTGGCTTCGTCTTCTGCTTCTGCTTCTGCTTCTGCTTCCACCGAAGCTTCGGCGAGCAGCGCTAAGCCCAGTGCTACTGCCGCCGCCGCTGCCCAGAATCTGGAGGACTTCACCCAGGCGCTTCTCAGCCTGTCGGGGCTCGTCATCAAAGGCCCGCAGGCGGCCTGATTGTTGTCCGCGCCTAGCCAACAGATATTCCTTTGGTTGCCCGGGGTTTCTCATCTATATATACTACTGTCTTTTCTGCATCTTCGCCCAGACATGCCAGCCTATTCTGCCGCGTTCTTCCGTCCATTCTTACCCCGCGTATTTAGCCTTCATACGTTGGCTCGGCGCTGGATTTCACTCCGTGAGTTTGCGTGCAGGGAGGCAGCGCCCAGGGAGGTAGCCTCAGGTACATGGATCGTGTTTGCAGTGGGTCGTATTGACGTATGGGTCGTATTGACGTATGGGTCGTATTGACGTCGGAGCGTGTGTGGAGACTGGTAACGCCAGATCGATGTCGAATAAGCGTTGCCTGACTTAACACTGATTACTCGCGCGATCATACCAGTAAGTTGTTCAAACATTCAATCGTACTCTCGACTGATGAAATTCCCTCGGCCAGTTACACTGGAGGCAAAGGCCGAGGCACCTGGAATTCAGGTGCCTCCGACGCATGTCCCTCGGAGCTCACAATGAGTGTTTGTGCACAAAGGAAATAAAGGTGAGAATTCCTTTATTTCCTTTGTGCATGCTAGGTCCTTCACACCTGTGGACCACATGCCTCGCAGGCACCTGGAAGCCAGGTACCCTGGATTTTGCCCCCAGTGTTAGACCGTTCTATACTAATCCACAGCAAGCTTCCATGTTGATAACTTGTCTGATTGCGAGATGCGCCTCTTGTTTCGCATGAAGAGCGGCGCATCTGATCGATACCGACATATCTCGAGTCTTTGCCTCTACGACATCCATGTCTCGTCGTCGCGCTGCAAAGGAATCCGGCGTTCCAATTCTCCGACCGAACCGCCCATAATGTGGATGACCGGTTGTCTGGTGGAAGTGGAACTTGACAACAAGTTCGGCGTGTTTGACGCCTACGGGATATCAACAAAAGTGCGATAAGTATATATACCTCGGCTGTGTTTACCCTCGGGTTACCTGCGGGTTACCCCTCACGTGACGGTTTTGCCCGCCAAAATGAGACCTCGTACACGGCGCGGTTACCTCGCCTCACGCATGTCCATTTAAGGGTGATTGTCGGATTGGTTCACCTTGATCGAACACATCGAACACACCAACCGGTGAGTTCTTGATTGAACATAAACCCATCACTGATTGAACATAGCCTCAGAAGCGTCCAATCGAGCCTTCCATCGGTCACCTTCAATTGACAAGTTCAATCTGCCCCCAATCAAACACATTTGACACAGTGTTCGATCTTCACCCGCATCCACAAATGAACACAATTTTGTTCGATCGCACATGTTCAGAGTTCCGACTGGGTATGTTCAATTGTGCCCAGATTAGTTTCTGCATGTAAGAGGTCGGGTAGCCTTCACAATCTCCTTTCACCGTTAAAAATTGACAGGAATGCTGTCCCAGTAATCGCATAGAAACTGCCATACAAAGGTTAAGTGAAAGAATCTGCCTTGAGCATTTCAATTGCCGCGCAAATCTGTTTCCGCCAATTGATGACAATTTTCCGCTCTATATATCCAAGGCTGTTTGGATGCTGGCCATCTTAGTCAAACCTGGTACTTCCTTCAACTTGACGCCTAAAGGTCTGGATGTTACCGGTTCAGACTCGGATTCTCGCCCAATTATCAGGCGACTATGTACTGTAGGCGCAAGACTGTTTTGTCTACGTGCTGTCGGCGCGCCGCGGAAACTTGCACGACTCCACTGCCTAGAACTCAGGTAATCCCGCCGAAGCGTCGCACCCTTCCTTTCCCAATGTAGGAGATCTCGGTGGTCCGCTAATTATAATATTGGTGAGAAGCGCGAACCCATCGAGTGCGGAGTTGCGAGCAAAGCTAAGTGCCCATAAACCAAGGACCGATATTCTTGAACGACTCAACTTCCGTGGCCATTCTGGCCCTTCTGTCAATTACCAGTTCTTTTTGGCGACGTCTGAGTCTGTCGATAGTATTTCTTCGGACTCCACTGGAAATGCAACCGTTCCAGGCTTCCACTGTCCCCTGGCCCGAAGAAATTGGCTCTCCTCGGCAATTTATTGGATAATCCTTCTGAGCATCTAATGGGAGAACTATTAAGATACACAGGAATGTCGCAGGTTCATCCATCGTTGTTCGAAAACGATCCGAGCGCTATTTTAAAACGGCAGGTCGGATTCGCTACGTCTAGCGACTCTGGGGTATAGAATTCCAGCAGGCTCTATTGCAATCGGGAACGTGTGGTCAGAGACTTCCCTAGTTTTCAGTCATTCCTAAAGGTTTCAACACCTGGCTTACTTGTCTGTGTGGGATCACAGTCGCGTCCATGTTAGCAACCCTGAACATTGCCAAGGCCGGTGAGGACGGGAAGTCATTGAACCTTCCTATGAATATTTTCCAGAAGTTCAACTGTGACTATTATTTGCACGGCAACAACCCGCAACTGATAGGACGCTCCCTTTCAGATGTTCTATCACCCCACGATCGCAAAAGGCCATCGGGACTATATGAGACACTGGAGGCGGCAAATGAGTTGCAGTCAGTCCATTTCATACGGGATGTAAAGAACCATGGTTGCGTCTATCAAACTGCTTCAAACCATACCTTTCAACATTCACGTGGTAAGTATACACAGAGGAATTCAGGCGGTCGGAAAGTATGGCTTCCAAAATAAATGCCATAAACTGCTCTCCTCTTTAATTATATCTTCCGTACCACACCACCGGATGTCAAAAGTACAAGAGGGTAAATAAATCTACGGGTGGTCGCGCATGTCACACGGCTTCATACAGCCACACGGTTCATTACACCACTCAGCGAGGGTTTTCGCCTCTGCCTCCCAGTCATGATCGACGATGTCCGCAAGCCGTTTCTCCACGGACGACATCCGCATCCACTCCGGCACGTAACTGTTTGCAGAATATCAACCTACATGAACCAAAAAAGAAAAACAGACGCTTGTCACATACGACTCTATTGGGTTGTTCAGCGCTTGTTGAATTGCGTTGACAAATCCCTCGCGGTCGTCTTTGCGGACCTGAAAGACATTGAGTATCAGTAGGCCATAGCAAGCGCAAGAAACACGCGAACTTACATTGTAGACATACGGCGGGTCCAGGTAGGACATTATTAGACTGCGAATAATGGTGAGCGAGCGATGTATCGAGAGTCGCACTACCTACTGCTGTGAGAAATATTTCGAGCGGTCGTCTTTATGCCATCCGTCCCATTGGTTAACAGGATTGATGAAAGGCACGCCCATGCACAAGGCATTCCAGGGAGTAGGCGACCTGTTCAGTTCCAGTCAACCCAGCAAAAAAAAACACGTCAAAGTAAGGACGCACATTAGCGGACTCCCGATCCCAACCAGTGCGCGTGCTTGCGCAACGTGCGCCATGAATTCTGCCTTGGGGGCACGCCCATAGTTGACGCTTGCAGAGGGCAGGAGCCCCTCAAGTGCTGGGAGGTCCTTTTTGCTTTCACCTTGTCCGAGGCCCGCGCCGAATGCCAAGGTCACGCCTGTATGGTTCGCTGCTGCGTCTAGGTCATCTTTTCCCCATGCCGCACCGCGCTTGGGGTTGAGGTAGCGCAGGAGCTTTGCTAGTACCCAAACCTGTGAAGGCCTACCGGCGGGCGGGATGAACGGCGTCAGGGCGCAGTCTTCCTCGATGGAATAACCTAGGAAGGTGTTGTTGGACTTGACGTAGCGGTCGGGGTGGTCCGCAAAGGGCTCAGGTGCGAGTACCCATCGTTGGCCGAGGGGATGACGTGGAAAGGCCTTTGTAGGAAGATGAGTGAGATATGATCAGATGAAATGAAATTATAGTACCCAGAAGTAGAACGAGAAAACCTTTTTGACTTGGTCAGTAGAACCAGAGAAAAAAGGGACGCAGCGTACTTTGTACATAGGGATCCCGCTCGGATTTTTATCTGACTGCACACAATTCTGATTGTCCTTCCAGCAGACGAAAGCATCCCAGTCGTTCACCAGAACAAGCTTTACGAGGTTAGGCAGCATGCGATAGAAATTCGCAGTTTCACGCAGGCTTTCGGCGTAGAGAATGGTATAGCCCAGATTTTGCATCGCGTGGGTCTGAAAACCGATGGCTTGGTTAGCTCGATTCAAATTTCGACAGGAAGCATAGAACACACCGTAGAAGCGGCCCTGAAAGACGATCAGTTGAACGCAAATTTCATTGCCTAGATGCAAGAACATACCAAATTTCCTCCCCACCCACCTCTCCACGGAGGGTGTTTCGGAAATACATGTTCTCTACAAGAATTACTGCGTCTGGTTAAAGCCCGTAAACCGTAAAGAAAAGGAAAGGGAACCTTTTTCTTGGTTAGGCGCGCAGTTGTCCTTCTCCAAACATATAAACAGATCTCTAAGTGCGGTCCGAGTACGACTCCTCCATGGGACAAGCCTGTCTTCTGTGCCAGATTCGGGACTGTTGTACAGCAGGCGGCCTAACCGCGATCTGGCGGGTAGATGGGGATTGGCGTCGTAGGTTGATGTGCGCTTTGGTAGGAACAGATGCCGAGACACCAGAACGTAGAAAAGGGCCGCAAAGACGATTGTGATGGGCACAATTCGGAGCCGTCGATGTGAGAGGGCCTGAAGCGTTCTATATGTTTCGATGAACATTGGGAATGCAGAGCAAAGAGTGAATACGAGCGGATTCGATGTAATCCTATCGGAAAGGTTGCGGTACATCCTTGAGGCAGGAAGTGAGGGTGAGAGAGCTGGACCCCTTTGTGATCTGATCGTGGTGTCTCAACTCAGACATCTATAGGGGTTCGGTGGCAAAACCTTCAAATTGAACGAGAAATCGATTCCAACGTGTAAATCTGAAATCTATCCCTCATTCGGAATGTGATAGCATGCCGCTGCAGCAAGACTTAGTGTCGAGGTGCAGATACGCGGTTTCCTTTCTCATTTCTTCATTTATAGTAACACAACGTGGCGATATCCTCAAAAGATTTTCGGCGTTCCCTTCCACAATTTATCAATCTTTTCGTCTAGAGACCATAATTTTTCAAGTTTGGTTGAAATTCGGGCTTATCGGACGACCTACCGCAAAGACCGGCCCGATGCTCCGAATGCTTCAACCGGCCAACGCACACCGACGAGGTGCTGCTCTAGATTGGCTCTAGAATGATAACCGAGGCCGAGATGCTTATTTGATTACATAGACTCTCATGCGCTCGTTTCAGCCCACAATCGCATTCTATATATTCCAATTGACGACCAACTCGCGACGGCAATATGGCAAACCAAGGCGGTCCCCTGCGATCCCGCGCAACTTCGCGGGCGTTCGGATGCGGAAACCCAACGGATCACGAGGATGACGGCCGAATTTCAAGATGACAATATCAGGCACATGCGGGAAATTGAACCGTGGGAGATGTTACATGAGACCGTTCGCATTGATTTAGGTATGCGTGAAAATGAAAGTGGCAAGGATACATGGTCGGCTAATGGTCGAAACAAGCAGTGAAAGGACACTGGAACTATTTATCAACCCAAAAATGCAAGTTTCAGACTGTCGGGCGTATAATCCTGCAAATACACAGTTTGTCTCCCGAACTCGGTCGTGTTGCCGTATTTCAGCCTGAGTCACGGAATGTCAGTGATGCCACCGTGCGAGTACATGTGAAACTTACGGCCATCCTTCTCTGGTCGAGATTGTCAACCCAGCGGGAGCGATGAGATGCGACAATACGCCATACGACGACATGCCGAGAAGGAGAATATCGTTGTTGCTCAGGGCTTGCAGATCCATGTAATCGTCGCCCGAGTCGACCAGGGTGTAGTCGGTGTCGTTCAACAGCGCGAGCACATCGGGGTTCGCGTTTTCCATGTTGACCGTCACCTTGACGAGTTCGGGACCCGCGAGTGTGCGGATGTCCTTGAGAATGCGAACGATGTCGGGGATTTTCATGGACCCGTAAAATCCGTGGTTGGACGTGATGTTGGTCTTGCTGGACGCAGTGTCTCCCCATCGGATGTGGACGCCGACCGTGACAGGACGGGTGGGTGGGAGTGTGAGCCGCGGAGGATCAACGCGCGGCACAATCAGTCGGTCGCGCACCCAACCCATGATGCAACCGTTGAGATGAGGGACACTCTGAAATGAGATCGCCCGTCAGTCCTTGATCTCGCGGAGGATGTATCCTCATACCTCAGACGCGTCGGCGGTGTCCAGAATACTCGTACAGTTTGCCATCATGGTCCTGATCGTGTCCATCTTCTCCTTCGCCAGCGGGTCGCCGTCACACAATCCCTTGACGAGATTGGCACGGTCTTGACGCCTGAGATAATCGCCGAGTCGACACGCCTTGACCGAAAAATCTTCATCGACTGCGGCGATATTGCCCTGCCGGTTGAAAATATCCGTGGCGGAATAACCATGCGGATTACGGCTCGAGGCAAGAAGAAGTTCCGAGTCGAGTGCCCCAGACAGAACGATACTCGATTTAAAATGATTCAGCGTGGTCTGTACAGTGGAGAGGAAGGGGTGAGTTTAGTTATGCACATTCGATGTAAGTTATGCGCATTCGATGCTGGGAAAGAAGACGTACACCCATTCCCTCTGATCCGACAGACCCCACTCGCAGGAACACACGCCTCTTGTCGGGGTGCGATTCGAGTTTGGCGTCAGACTGCTGCGCCGGCCGCTGGACTAGTGATGCAACGCGGGCCTGGAGTCCATCGCCTCGAAGAACGGCGAACAATGCAAGGAATGCGAATGCGGCACCGGCGGCTATGCAAATTTTGTGCCTGCGTAGAAGAGAACCCGGAGGCTTGGAATGTGATTCATGATAGGAAGGATTAGAGCCGGTGGGTAGTAGTGAGTCAGTGACTCCGCAGTCGGCCACGGGTAAAGCTTCATAGGTAGACCTCGACATGGTGACCGGGGAGGAAAACGATATGAGACAGAACAGGAGATTCAGAAGAGACCCATTTCCGTCTGAGCTCCTCTTCCCAAATAGATCTCAGCGAGACATGGAAATAGGGCGCTGGCCTTTGTAGGGGTGATAGAATTGTCGTACAGCATTAAGGGATTTTGTTTTGAACATGCCAGTTTGATTCATGATATATGAGCGCATAAGGAAAAACAAATACATCGCGAAGGAACCGAAAGGGCGAACAGCCCGAAATAACGCCATATGATTGGAATTCCTATCGCTATGTCGTAGCTAGCTAAAGTATAAGCGCCTAGGTGCGGCTCGTATCTTATCGTTAGAGGAGGGATAAGATACGGATAGAGGGAGGATAGGATACTGCTAGTGGGAGAATAGAATACCGAGATGGGATGAGGAGACACTGAGAGGAAGGAAGATACTGGTAGGGCTGGTACGTGATACAGCTAGGAGTACACCGAGAATACAACAACATCTTCTTTTGCGATTCTAATTTCTATCGGAGGCGAGGTCGATTGGTCTTCAAGTCGAGGTAGAGTGTAGAATGATTCGGGAGAGAAGACAAGGTAGAGAATAGCGGGTAGGCTGCAGACCGAACAGCTTGCGAGATCAGACGCCGGGGAGGTGCACACGCGAGTGCTGCGCCAGATTGTCGCGCCGACTGAACGACTTGCCGCAGCCTTCATACGGGCACTTGTGCGCTGTAACCGCCGAGAGAATTAGCGCAGCTCGATTTTGTACGAAAGTGAAGAAGGGAAATGAAAGAAGGAAGGACACGCACGCTTCTCGTACGTGTGGATGCTCCGCACATGGCGCTTGAGATGCTCGCCGCGCACAAAGCCCTTCCCGCAGCCCTCCACCTGGCACACAAACGCGCGCTTCTCTGCGTCGTTGGGCGCTTCGGCGGGGACGTGCCGCCCGCGGCTCTTCTTAATGAGGTTCGGTACGGGGACGGGTAGCGGGATCGCGTTATTCCTGCGCCCGCCGCGCGAGGAAGGGTCCGCGTAGTGCGATGACGTCCCTTGCTGCGAGACAGGCGCGGGAAAGGGGACGGGGACGGGGTTCGGGTTGGCTTGATATCCAAATGTCATGGCGAACTGCGCCTGCTCGTACACGGCGCGGGGCAGGGTCTCGTAGCTGATCGGCTCGTAGCTCGTGGACAGCTCCAGCCCAGGTGGGAATACGGAAAGTGGGGCATAGCTCGTCTCGGGTTCCGCCTTTACGAAATAGTCCTCTGCAGGTGTGGTGACACCGTGAGCGGCAGGAGTCGACGACTCCGACGAGAAGGAGCCATCGATGGCGAGGGTGGGTGTAGGTACAGGGGGAGAGGTGGCCCCAGCGCTCGCATTGGCAAGCTCGGTGATAACCCGCAGCGCCTGGGCTGCGCTCCCTGTGTGCCGCCGTTTTCCTGCACCCCTCGCCTTACGGCTGCGGTGTGTCCCACGGCTTCTGCGCATGTCGTCGTCCAGTACCTCCTGCTTCACCTGTCCGCGCTTCCGCCCACTCCCGCTCGCAGACCGGCCTGGGACGAACTCGCCGCTGTTGTCCGCATCAAATCCATCGTCCCCGTCGTCGTCGTCGTCGAACTCCGAGTACTCGCTCTCCGAGCCAGAGAGGGAGCCAGATCCCGACCCGGCGCTATTCGGCTCCGCCTGGGCACTGGGGTGGTCCCGCAGGCAGAGGCGCTTTCCAGTGCTGCTGTGGCTGCGACCCTCCCCACTGGCACTGTTAGCGCCATCGTCTCGACCAACCTCGGACTCCGCGCGGCGTTTGGACTTCCTAGACCCGCCAGAGGTGCGTCTGATACTCGGACCAGGGACACGGCGGAAAACAACGTCATTGCTGGGAGGCGGGGCGGTGAGATCTGAAAGGTTCACGTAGCGCTGACCCTCCTCGTCATCAGGGTACCGGAGATCTGCTTGGAAGGGGGAACTGGTAGGATACGGACTGAGGGAATCGGGGAGCGTCGAAATGGGGACTCTGGGGCCGGTGTTGACGTTGACACGCAGGAGCGAGGATGGGACGGGTAGAGCAATAGGTGGCAAGGTGGGAGACGGGCCAGACACCTGGGACGTCATCGCTGGCGGGTGGAGACCTGACTGCGCCACAGAATCAGAGCTTGGGGCCCATGTATCCGCTGGGGGAAGCGTCGGAATGGGAGGTGGAATATACTCTCCGGTTGGGCTGTATGACTTTATTGTCGGTTCCGGGGGTGAAGAGGAAGAAGAAGGGCCGGCCTGACTAGGCGGATGCATCTCAGCCCACGACATGTAACCTCCTCCACGGTCAAAGATCCCGCCACTCCATTCTGCGCTTAAGCTCGTGTGCAGCAGCGTCGGTTCCCGATTCAAAGACTGGTGCTGGACATCGGTATTATGGTTCGAAGTAGCGAGGTAATGGGCGAGGTCTTGTTCCGATTTGGACTGCGGTTGTTCTTGGTCTGAAGTAGAATTGGAGCTAGGATTTGAAGTGGAAGAGATATCGAGCACAGTGGAGGTCAGGATGTTCCCTCCGCTGCTGCTGCTCGCTAGGCTGGAGAGCGGAATTCCGCTGTGCGGTGCACGGGGACGCAGCCCGATGCTGGCTGAGGGCATATATGTGCTTGTGCCAAAGTTATGGAAGTTTATGGGGCTAGAAAGATCCTCGTGCATGAGCGAGTCCCTCATCGAGGATTCCTGGTGGACCACAAGGCTTTGCATGGCGGTAGGAAGAATGGAGAGCGGAAGACGTAAGTAAAAGCCCAGACAAATATTGTGACTCTTGAGACACCAAAGTCCGTCGATTCGCAAGTATCTGCGCCAGTCCTGCACCAGGTTTATACCCTCTCAAATATTCCTTCTCTGTGCGTCCAGCGTCCTAGAAAAAGAAAGAAAGGAAGCTTATGTACGAGAAGACTCCGGGACCCGGAGAGGAAGAAAACCTGCGCCTCACGTGACTGAGACGCGTCAGCCACACAAGGGCACACAAATATCCACCGAAATTGTTTTTTTTTTTTAGTTTTTTGTACGAGCGCCAAGCATAAGAAAGTCCTCCGACAGGATCCGGGTTTCGATATCCGGAGAATCATAATACAAAGTACGAAACAATAAAGCCACAGCATCTGAAGGTGCAGATGCATTTCTCAGGCATTTCTTGCTCTTGCCAGTGTGTATTTCTCGACGTTTACATGGACTAAGCTAGTTCGCAATCCGTTTACACCATGCGGGGTTGAGTTTAACGTTTTCTGTTAGGTATCTCGTCCGAAAGAAATTGCAGTGCAAGCTAAACTAAGTAGAAGTTATGATTTCTCTCACGGTTCTGATTCAGTGCTACACGTTTCCTCCTCCTTGCTTTTACTTTGGTTGAATTGAGAATGATAGTTAGATTTTCGCTGATTAGTATGCCTGGTAAGTTATAAACCTCCACCCACAACGCGTGCAGGAAATCAGCATTCCGTGACTTCTACTTCCCAATGCTCCCCATGGCCTGATTATGAGGTGATTCAGTCAATCGAATGACCTTCAGGGATTTATGCCAGTTACGACGGGAACCGTTCTGACTGCAAATCTACTGCACGAGACATAATTTGGAAGTGCAGACACCACCTAATCTAAAGTGGCACACGCCTTCCCACCCCTATCGGGCAAACGGTCTCAAGTCATTTCACACCTCTTTCACCCTCCCTATGCGGAGCTATACTGCCAGCCCCATCCTAGCCAGTCTCTCCCCTCTAATTAGGCGCAAACTAGCGCTTTTTCTCAGCGTCATCTTCGCGTTACTTGCGCTGATAAACCTCGCCCGAATGGATCCACTGCAGGCATTATTTCGGGCAGAGTGTAGCCAGCAACCCAAGAAGCGCGTGTACCTCCGAATAGGAAGCGTTGGAGAGGAGGGATCGGGCGTACGTCTTGCTTTCTGAACGCTAGCTGCAGCTACTTTAACTCAAAGTTCTCCATCTCCAGACGACGCTGAACCATTTCAAGCACAGTATAGTACTAGCTGGCGCGCTTGACTCGGAACTTGTCCTTGCATGGAACGAAAACATCGCTTATTCCACCTCAGATTTCTTCAACAGCCTGAACGGTTCGGAAGCACCAAGCGCGGACACGCGGAAGGCGTGTCGCATAGGGGAAGTTTTACCCCCAAGCCAGCGGGAGAGTCTCGTCCGGGGATATTGTGCAGGAGAGAAGTCAGCCGTTGCAAAAATGGCGAGGGTCAGGGCCGAACTAGCGGATTGCACGAGCATTCTGGATACCCATGGCTCGGGGGAGGTACGCGATTATATTTCTTGATACCTTTCAACAAATTTACCAGTTGGAGCAGAACGTCCACGATCTCAACGGTTGCATCATGGGCTGGGTGCGCTCAAAATTGGCTCTACCAGACCTTCCGACCATAGCGCCGGTCTTTCCGCCGACCCGACCCGTCACCGTTGGCGTTCATATCCGTTGGGGCGACACCTCCGCCCGCGCTGTAAAGAACATAACGCTTGATACTAAGTTCTATGGGTCTATGGGCCTCCGCGACATCGTCCGAGTGCTCGAGGATCTCCGCGAGCTGGTCGGACCCCGCGGCGTCAAGCTGACCATCGCGATGGAGGGCGGCGATCCCAAGGTGCTTTCTCTGTTGAATGAAACGGACTACACCCTGCTCGAAAGCTCGGAAAACTTTTTCCACGAGCTGCAAACCCTAAGCAACAACGATATTCTGCTGCTCGGGATGTCTTCGTATGGCGTACTGGCGCACCTCATCGCCCCGCCGGGACTGACGATTGCGACCAAAGAAGGACAGCCGTGAGTGTCCCATATTTGAACCCTCGCCGGTGTTTTCTGACAGATGTTCTCATCAGTGCGAAATATGGCAACACAACAGGATTTGGGAGGAATGTTGTATATTTGCCAGATTATACCCCCGACAGTTTAGGACTGGCATTTCAGGCTTGATGGTTCGTTCTGCATTTTTTTGGTACTAATTCGTGAAGTAATATGGGACAGCGGTTTGTGGGCCTGAACTGCGCAACGAACCTGCGCACCCGCAGCGAACCATAGATTTCAACTGAACCATCATTCCGAATACCAGTACTAGTAATGCTGATGAGAGTTCCGCTGTGGCCATACATACCTGATTAATCTTCCATTGGTATTCCAGAACCTCCCAATGAATGTGTGTCTGAGTCAGAGCGCACCACCACCTTCTTTCTTTCAATATCTGTGAAGACAGACTTCTATATTTGAATCGGAATCAAAAATTCCCACGGTTGAATGAACATCGAATGAAGCGTGGGATTTGTTCGGATACTTATGCTGACGATAAATGTACGCTAGCTCTTTTTTTTTCTGCTACTGCAAGTAGACACGGGCATGTGAATGCGTCCCTCCTTCCGATCCTGAAGGCGGCCTCATGAAGGTTTCGAAAGCCGAGTTTAGCTAGAATGCAGCAGAAAACGCTCAGTCCGAGTCGACTTTCAAACACAAGGGGGTGTTCAGGCCAACGTGCCAATATTAACCTACATTCTCGACAGGGCTCGCCGGAAATGTTGTAAACATGCGCACTACTTGTTGACTTTTACAACGGCCGACGCCGAAGGCAGGTTTATTGACCCCGACAATTTTGACATCCACGACCACGACCTTGCATTTGCCATATTGATAGCTTCTCCCCAACTTCTCACAACCACCATAACGCAACCCTGAAATCAAATATTCCACGTGCCCCGTTTGCTCGTGTTGTAGCCTCGAGGCGGGTCCCAATACACGCGTTCCTCATACCTCAAGAGCTTAAGCAAAATAACCACCATGGCTGCCCCTCAAGACCCCAATCTCAAGAATGACAGGAAGGCGCCAGAAAGTCTCTGCGCTTCTCCTGCATACCATCCGACATTCTCCTCCCCCGATGCCGACATTGTACTCGAGTCGTTTGAGAGGACCCTCTACCGAGTGCATTCATACACTCTTCGCACAACCTCTGTGTTTTTCAGAACCATGCTCTCCCTTCCACCACCGGAGGGCGGCCACAGCATTGAGCCCATCGCAATCCACCAACCGGACGCCAGCGTCGAGCCGCTTCTTTGCCTCATGTCCGGCCTCGCCACGCTCCCGTGGCGTTCCTTCGACGAGCTCGAGTCCGTACTTTTTCTTGCGGAGAATTGGGACACTCCTGGCCCCATCGCAAGTCTCCGCACCGCGCTCACCGCCCATAAGTGGCTTACTGCCTTCCCCCTGCGCCTCTACGCCCTCGCCGTGCACTTCGGCTGGCGCACCGAAGCGGCCCTTGCCTCTACGCACACGCTCTCACTCAACCTCTTCGACCCCGAGCACGCAGCGGCGCTCCAGAGTCTGCCCTCCACTGCGCTACTCGCGCTCCTCCGCTTACACCGTGGGCGGCGCATCACCCTAAATGCCATGCTCAACTCGCCGGAGCGTTTCATAGCTGGGAACGGCGAGCCGTTTCATTGCTCCGCGTGTGCCATCACGCCGCTGGAGAACCGCACCTGGCGCGCGCTGAAGGCGCGTGTCGGACGCGAGATGGATGTCCGTCCGCTCGGCGATGGGTTGGGCCTTCCTGTGGGCGGAATGTCCGAGTGGGAGGAATCGCGCGCGTGTTGGGCAGCACGATGCACCAAGGATGGCTGTGGGGCGGTAAACTACGACCGCATCGCGACACTGAAACAGCTTCGAGCGTGTGTGGACTCGTTGCCCATCGCTGTTGACCTCGGATTCGATCAGGATTCGGCCGCTGTCCTTTCTTTGTAACCATCTGAGGGAATATATGCCGCTCTGAGAGCTCGAGTCTTTCTCTTTGGATCGGATCCCTTGAATTGTTTTTTAAGTTACGCCAACAGCCCCTATACGCGGTCACGTGCGAACTCGGGTTCAAGTTCCGGTGCGCCTACGCGGCAGAGGCTGCGCGGGAACGTAGGAAATTAGGGTTAGTGGTATGGCTTACTTAAAAAATTCGGGGAAATTCATTTCGGAATCCGTAGCAAAACAGGGCGAGTGGTGTGTAGAAAGAAAGGGTGTGGTAGTGATCGCTTGGGTCAACATAGGACTCGTATTTCATTTCACCCACATCGGCTATTTCTATGTAGTACTGACGTCGCGTCAGACATTTTGACGCCAGAAAACTAGTGTACTCACACAAAGTCCCTGCGCTCAGTCTTCTCCCCAAGTCCCCAAGCTGCGGCTGCAGCCTTTTCTGTCCGAGCCTCGACGTCCGAATTGCTCTTCCTCTTGCCTTCGGCCTCAGGAAAAGCGAACTCCCGGATGACGAAGATGACCAGGGTAGACCCAAGCGTGAACTCGAGCACAAGTTGTAGGTACTCGTGCGCCTCGATGACCTGTGAAAGCCGGATGGTCGAAGTCACCCGGAGGGACAGAAGGGACGGTTCAGGTGAAAAGTTCGTGTATAAGCGGATGCCCACGTCGATAAAAATGAGGACGAGAACAAATGAGAGTGAGGCGCAAATGAGGAAGTCGGAGAGGAATTTGGCGAGGAAGGTGGACAGCATTTCAAGAAATACTGTGGGGATTTGAGGGCAATGCCTTTAAGGTCCCGCCATGCTCAAACAGGATAAATTCTCTCGCCAGAAAGGCGGAGCTTGTAGCCTACGGCTAGCAGGCAGCTGAATCAATGATGGTTGACAGGCCATTATCCAATATGCAATGCATGTTCCGGCCCCTATGAATGAAACGGTGTGCGGTTTGCATTTTCTGTGCGGCCAGAAATTCGTCCTAAATTCACCACCGTATTTCATGGACCGATACAGGCCGCAATGCAGGCCGCTCATGGACTACGGCAGACTAGAAGTTCACACGTACCTTTACAACTTTGCTGCGTAATGTTTCAACGAGGGTTTCAACATCAAACTCTGTTCTTGGCAGGGCAGGTGTTGAGTCCAAGCTTTGAACATACCTTTTTCAAAAGGCTGGACTTGACACAAACTAGGGGGTAGGCAGAGGATAAGAGAGGGTCAGGTAAAGTATATGCGTAAACGAGAGAGTGAGATAACAGGACTAACAACAACTGGGAATCGTCCACCCCGACGATCGCCGCGAACTGCGATAGTTGAGCGTGGAATTCGTCCTCGATCAGAGGGCCGACGTTCTCGATACTCGTCGACGTGCCTTGAAGCACTAGTATATTATCGTTGGAAATTTTCCCGTGGCCCGTGAGGAAGGACACGCCCGTGGCGTTGGCTGCAGCGTCGTACACCTCCGACGTCCAGGCCGTTTCTCCGGGGCGGTAGAAGTCGGGGAACTTGGCTAGGATGTATATCTGCGAATTGTTCCGCTTTGCGTGCGGGACGAACATATGCTTGTGGTAATGTGCCTCAATGTCGTCTCCGAGGGAATTGAGCCAGCCCGGATACTATAGGCGAAAGGATTGATCAACAAAAGGAGCCAGAATAGATGTCAAGATTCACGACTTTGGGACCCAACATCCACTTTTCGCCGAGCGGATTAGCAGATCCGCCCCACCAATGGAAAGAAAATATCTATGCCCGCTGGGTTGACCTCGGAGCGCACACAGATCTCTTCTTCAAGGCATTCGCTCGCCTGGTCCAGGGTGGCGAGAACCATCCGGACGCTGTGGCGAAAATGTGGTAGAGTTGTACCGCCAAAGGCATATCAAACGCTGTGAGCACCGTGTATCCTAGGTTATGCAGGGGCTGATACTGGGCGCATTGAAGGAAATTCAATGTCATTCGAAGGCACTTCTGTGAGACGAACCGTGGAGTGCGCCCAGATAGCCTCGCCTCCGATGTATCGCCCGACAGAAACGTGCGGAAGTCATCGCACAGGATGATCACCACTAGTTCGCAACATAGCATGAGCTACGCTGCGTGAAGTGACCAATACGCAAAGGCTCGCCTTTCATCTGGTTCTCTGTACAATCCCTGCGCTCCATGCAGCGAAACAACACGTGAGTCACGTTCTGATTGTCTGTTATTCATGTGTACTTTTGGCGCTCGGGGGTAAATTCGGCGCAAATATGCCCGCGCCCGGTTGAGAGTCATTTGCCGAAGCATGCATATCTGGAGGAGGTATTGATGTTACTATTCACACCTTTCAGCAGTGCAGGCAACGATTTCAACACACCCGCGTAAGCGTCGGGCGAGAACGACCCGTACAAAAACAGGACTGTGAGCAGCAAGCCCAGGGCCACGAGCGTGTTTTGAATATCGAATCACATTTGGTGAGCCGTAGAAGGATTGTGTGGGTGGGAGAGAGCGTTGGAGTCAGGAGATGACCGATTCGTACTTTTGTACTGATTTGTACTTTTGTAGTGTAGATCGCGACCTGATAGCACAGACCCGTACTGACTTCATACAGTCTAATGGCAAAAGCCGAGGCACAGCCAGCCATCACTTTCAGGCTTGCACAACACGAATGCCAGTATATCGATACTGTTTCTTTCCGACGACGGCCAAGAAACTTGTAAAGTGAACAAAGCGAACATAACTGCCCAGGTTTTCTGTGCTGGGACATCGCAGGTAAGCAATTCTCTCCGGAGGGTACCACCTGAAGCGGTTGGAGGTATTCACATGTCCTCCAACCAGCCCTTTGAAAGACCTCCAGAGGAAAACCCCCAAACCCCTTCACATCTGTGCAATTATTTTTGGAGTCCCTCAAAGTCCCAGCCCTAGGTGATTATCTATGTATCTTACCAGGAGAGGGAAGCAGCCATGGAGAGTTGGATTTCTTTCGGCCTTTGCTTTAGTCGGCAAATGAGTTCAAAATTCGCCTTCTGTGATTCCTGACGTACATATGTACCCTTCCTGTAAGTTCTCATCTCCGTCCATCACATCGACCATGCATAAGCGGTTCTGTGTCGATTTTGATCGGGATCAACTCGTAGAAGTGTATTATTCCTCTGAACACCTCACCAATGTACCTAACAGGGTAGGTGCACCCACACCAGCTTTGATGTTCGCCTTCAAAATTCACACGGTTGACTCTTGAAACGCAACGAGCGCTTAAATCACCGCCGATCATCTTATCTTATCTTGGCATCCCACAATCTCGATTTGACATCCGACTCCTCGCATCTCCCCATCTGATAACGATTCTCCGATCACAAGGCTATGCTAGGCTATGCTGATCCCCAAACACTTCACAAACACATGCCCACGTATCTCCATCGCGCCACACATCTCCGTCAGTCTCCGTTCCGTTCCTCCGCCCCAACGAAAACGCATTCACATGGGAGTCCCAACCAGCCCCAACCGGCCCATCCCCCAACACCATCGCAGAGCAATTGAACAATCAGGCCCATACCCCAAAGACCCGAAGTAGCACAATTTTCGCAGGAAGGCAAGCCGCGGCGAACAGAGCTTGCAACGAGGCATGGAGTTATCATCTAATGAGTTGTCGTCCAATGAATTCGTGAGCGTCCCGCAGGCTCATCGAATTCGCGAGCAGAACTTGCGAGAAGCCGAGATGGATAATTTAGCGTATTATTTAGCGGCCTACTCTACGGATCCCGAAAATGTATGTACTGAAACGAAAGGAAATAAGTTACTTAAAAAACAAGAGGAGGGAGGGAGTGGGTGTGTTAGAGATGAGGCAAGCATATGTGAGTATCGTATCGTATCGGATCGTGCTCTTGCTGCGAGCGATGAGAGAGGATGGACGGAGGACGGAGGATGCGGCGGAGAGGTACAAATGTACAGAGAGGAAGGATGTAGAATGTGGTGAGGAAGAGGATGGATTTGGTATGGATGGTATGGTATGTACAGTGACAGTAGCGGAAGGATGGATCAGACGCGTACATGTACAGATGCGGAGTATAGGGACTCGGGAAGAGGAGGAGATGGAGGGAAACGATGGTATGTATGAGCTGTAGCGGACGAAGGAAAGAAAGGAAAGAAAGGAATGTAGGTATGTAGGTATGAGTCCATGATTGCATGTAGGTAGCGAGTGGGCGAGTGGTATACTGATACAGCGAGTCAGTTAAGAAGCCCTGCGTAGAGGGAGAAGGAAGGGGAGGAGGAACGCGAGAACAAGACGAAAGCAATGCGAAAGGCATGGAGTCGCGGTTCGAGAGGCTTTGGGTTTCGGGGTCGAAGGCGTCTGGCTTGAAGGCGGAGACCTGAAGCTCGGAGGGAGAGGCGACCAAAGGTGAAGATGGGACGAGCGAAGAGGGCGGAAACTCGAAGGCTTGAGCTCGGAACCAGATGGGAAGGAGCCTACCCATCCACCTCCATCCTTCCCTCCTCCCTGTCCCTGTCCCTGTCCCTCTCCCGCTCATCCTCCGTCCCAGGCGCAGGCGTCGAATACCTCGACGACGCCGACCCCAAGCTCATCCCCCCAAGGCCAAACCCAGGACTCGCCGCACCGGCATACGTTGACGCCGGACTCCCCACACTCGCGCTGTGGTACGCAGGACTGGACGCATTCGTGCTGCTGTTCTGGTACGGCATCCTCGGGCTCGCCGCCCCGCTATTCCCCAAACTGCTGCTCGCCCCCGTCCCCGCCGGTGCCGCCGCTCCAGCCCCACCCCAAGAAGGCGTCGCCCCCGCCCACTGCCCGTGCTCCCCGCTCCCGTCCGGCAACGCGAGCTCGTTCATCCCGCGCTGGATGCCCACCGTGCGCAGGCGGTCGACCCATCTATGCAAACGAAAAGATCGTTAGCGTATAATCGAGAAGCGGATAAAAACACAGGAGAAAAAACACGTACGCATCCGCCCGATCCAAACTATCCCCCACCACCGCCGTCACCCCGCGCATCATATCCAAACTCTCCGTCGCGAGCGTCAGCACCCGCTGCGCCGCCGCCATCGCCTTCCCCGCCTCCATCGGCGCCGCGCTCGCGCTCCCGCGGCGACTATGCCCGCCGTGGTGCGCGTGCCCAGGTGCGTGCGGGTGCAGCGGCCGCAGGTGCGGGCTCCCGGGCCTCGACGCCGTGGGACTCCCCGGATGCGACTCCGCCCCCGCCCCGCGCTCCCTCCGCGCCCCTCTCCTCGCCGCCGTTCCCGTCCCAGTCGAGCTCCCAGTCGCACTCCCAGTCGGACCGCCCGCCGCACCAAATCCACCACCCCCACCCACAGGACTCGCCGCATCCGCGCTGAATCTCTTCGGAAGGTCCAATATAAACCCCCTCACCCGTCCGCGTGCGGGTTCCGGGAGGGCACCCCCAGCGTATTTCGACACGACGCCGACGACCTGCCGGATCGTGTGCACGATGTCGCTCCGCAGATGCGCGAGCGTGCGGAGGTGGTCCGGCGTCAGCTCGGGCTCTGGGTTTGCGCTTGCGGAGGTAGAGATGGAGAGGCCGTTGGAGGCGGCTTGAGCGGCGTCGGAGTTTGGGTTGGGTGGTGGGAGCGGGTGGAGAGACGCGATGAAGTCGCGCAGGATGAGGATCTGCGCGTCGATGTGCTGCGTTGCGTACTAGAGGAATAGCAAAAGTCGTCAGTATGCAGTTAAGATGGTAGTAGAATAGAGCCGAGATGTGTCATGCAAAGACCTCTAAGTGTCTCTGGAGCAAATCCCCAGCGGGTCACGAACGAATCGTGCCAAGGATGCAAAGGAAAGAACGTGAAAATCACCCACCTGCAACCACTGCAAACAATACCTCAACTTCCTCATACTCTCATCACTCAACGCCGCGCTCAGCCCGCCCGCCTCGAGCAGCACCGCCTGCCACCGGCTCCGCTGCGCAACCGCCACCTGCTGCTCCTCGCCTCCCGGGCCCGGGCCTGCTTTTTCACTCATCATTAGTATTCATTCTCCTACCGTTACATATAACGATAGACGAGGTACGAACCTGCACTGCCATCCGCACGTCCTCCACCTGTTTGTTATGTTATAATCAGCCTTCCCGTCCAAAGAAGTAGATACGATAGAAGAAAGAGGAGAAAACGCACCGTCCTCACGCCGCTTCCCCCGCCCCCGCCCGCTCTCGTCGTGGTCGCGGTCTCGGAAACCCGGCGGCGGTGGCGGCGGGGCGACGAAGGGGGATGTCGCTGGGGATAGAAAGAAGGAAGAAGTCAGTATCAAGGTATGTTCCAATTAAAAGAAACCAAAAAGCGAGGAAAAATGAGCAAGCAAGATGAAATCCGCGCGTCGGACTCTGCGCCCACCACTCTCCTCCCCATTCCCAAAACGCTCGTTCGCTCGCAACCACACACCAAAATAAAATCGAGTTCAAACACACCTTCCAACCAACTAGGCACCCTCCCTCCCTGTCCTCCCTGTCCCCGTGCCCTAGCACCCTCCCCACCCTCGTCGTCCCTCTCCCCCTCCCCATACCCCTCATGCCCCTCCCCATCCCACCTTCGCTTCCCCGCACTCCTACTCCCCGCCTCCCTGTCCCTCTCGTCCCGCATATACGCGTCGCCGTCCCTCGGGTCACGATGATACACCTCCCCATCTCTTGAGTCGCGTGAATACGCCTCCCCATCTCTCGGGTCGCGGTGGTACTCATACCCCGACGCCGACGCCGAGCCAGAAGAAGCACCCCTGGGATACCCATCGCGCGCGTGCGGATACCCCTCCTCCTCGTACGCTCCCGGCTGCTGCTGCTGCTGCTGCTGCTGCTGATGCCGATACCGTCCATCACGATCATACGCCTCGTACGGCTGCCCCAGCTCGTACCGCGACTCGTACTGCGCACCTCCTTGTTGGCTGTCTTCGTACGCCCCTCGTTGCCTGTCTTCGTACGCCCCTCGTTGCTCATACTGCCCCTCATACTCGCGCTCATACCCACTCCCATCGAGCGTCTTTCCCCGCCTCTGGACCCCGGGCGCTGCGGAGGCAGAGGTAGGAGGGGGCGGAAGGGGCGGCGGCGCGGGCGAGCGGCGGTATTTGTCCAGCTGGAAATAGACGAAGACCATGTTAGTTTTTGGTTTTTGGTTTGGTTTTTGGTTTAGTTTCAAAGGAGGAGGAGGTGGGAAGATGGGAGGAATGAAGCAGGGCGGAAGTAAGGAAGTAAGATGAAAGAGTAGAAGACGCGATGAATGTCGAAACACGCGCAATACCCTGATGCATAAAACACAGGCAGCATCGAAGCGCAGGATAAACGAAACTCCTGGTCCAGAAAGCGCAGGATAAACCACCCAGATAACACGCGCACGAGATAGCAGCAGACGAAGCGCAACGCAAAAACACGGACGTAGCGCCGGGCACCACAAGGACTAGGCGAAAGATTAATCCGCTCTCGACACCCTTCCTTCCGTCGGGTTCCTCCACACGAGGGCGACAAGCTCGCCTCCACGGAATAACAGCAGACGAAGCGCAACGCAACGCGAAAACACGGACGTAGCGGTAGCACCTGCTTGCCGCTGTCGACCCTTCCTTCTTTCCGTCGGATGGATGGACGCCCACACGAACACCAACTCGCCACCGTGCCGTGTCCATCCACCCGCAAACAGCTCGCTGCTTTCAAGCGGCCCGCCCGCTCACCGCCCGCAACACCAACATCGCACGAGAATCACATGCCCGCACGATGCACGCCGACGATCGCGAAACGGCGTCGAAAATGGAAAAGAGAATCACAGACGTGTGGGTACGGAATCACAAGCAGACCTTCTTGCGATCGAAGTCGAGATCGCAGCGGACGCAGGTCGCTTGGCAGGGGCAAGCGGCGCGGAGGTAGGATGGCGCCGATGGTGTGTGCAATGCAATGCAGAGAAGAAGAAAGGGCGGTGTGGAAAGAACGGGAAGGAGACGGAGGAGAAGGGAAGAAAATAAAATAGGAAAATGAATATAAAATAAAATGGAAATAAAATAATCGAAAAAGGCCCACAAAATTCGGCACCGCGCGTGTAGACGCAAACGCTCCTCCACGCCGTCGTAGACGACGAAACTGGCGGGACCGCCCTGAAGGAAAGGGGATCCCGAAAAAAAGAAGGAAGAAAATCGAAGGGAAGAAACGCAAGAAGAGAAAGGAATATAGAGGAAGGACGCAACGAGGAATGAAGGAGGAAAGACGCACCCGATCCAGCATCCCACCTGCAAACTCGTCGATGCGCTCCCCCGAGCCGGCGGGGAGGTGGCTGCTCGCGTGCCGCAGCGAGGTGCTCACGAGCGAGGAGGTGTACTATGAAGCAGAAGCAGATAAATCAGTTAGACGTCACGTACAGTAAGAAAGGAAAGAACGCAGCACGCACCTGCACGACGCGCGAGTTCGCCTTGCCCGCCTCGTACACGCGCAGGGCGCCACTCACGAGCGGGAGGCTCTGCATCCGCGCGAGCGAGGGGTACGTCGGGGGGTCCCCGCTCCCGTTCCCACTCGCATTCCCTTGTCCTGCGTTGGCATCATGATTCTGCGCACCCTCCCCAGCCCCAGTGGTACTCGTATTCCGAGCATCCGCAGTATTCATATTCCGAGCATTAATGCTGATTATACCACGATCGTTGATTCCGTCGTTCTCGCCCGGGGGCGTATGTGGCGGGCTCGAGGCGGGATGCGTCGACGTGAGCGATAGGGAGAGCGCGGGGGTATGGATGTGTGAGGTGCTCCCGCTTGGACTGCTCATACCCATTCCGCTTATGGTATTATTCATATTGAGATTCGAGTTGTTGTTGTTGGAGGAGGAGGGAAAGACGAATGCTGTAGAATGCCGACAGGTTAGTACGTATTATACGACAAAAACGAGATAAAAGGCCAAAAAAGATGGGAGAAAAGGTGATAGCAAGGTGAGAGAAAGTACCAGACGCACGCTGCTTCACCGACTGGCCGCTCCCGTTGCGCATATCGCCCAGCGCACGCACGGCAATGCGCACATCCTCATCCTCGAGCTCCAGGTCCATCTCTGCGTTCCGGTTTCTTTCCGTAGCCGTAGCCGTTTTGCTCGTCTCTTGTCTTCCGTGTGCGATGATAGTATGCCCTAGCCCCGAGTCTCCAGTCTTGCTTGATAGTATAAGTATACCCCTTCAGATATACACCGTCCCTTTATCGTTGCGTTGCGTTGCGTTGCGGGAAGGAAGGGACCTGCTCGTCGTCGGAGTAAGACGCAAGAAGGGAAAAGTCGAAGCTGTGAGATTTTCGGATTACATGTGTTTTTCGCGTACACAAATGTGGGTGACATGTGATTTCGCACGCCGCGGATACATGCGCAAATAGTCGTTGTAATTTATATGTGTGTGATTACGTATACAGTGATCACACGGTCAATGAAACACCATCGCTCACTGAAACAGTGGAATGATGTCCTTCCGTGTAGACTTATTTCTAACCCAGGTGGCTCAGAATAAATGTGAGATATTCTTGAGGTTAACATATGTTGTCTGGCCAAATTTTATGAGCTTCGGAGCAGTGATACTTGGTACAGAAAATTACCTTTCGCGGGGCCGGTTGTTTCACTACATGAGATGTTGCACTGCGTCCACAAAATTTACATTGTTGAGTACAACAACTACCTACAAATATATTCATGGTATATATGTATATCATCACTCATTATGAGTGTCATTCACCCAGTATTCCAGTCGAAATGAATATTTCTAGATTCGCCGTCCGTTTGGGGAAGAATGATCGGTCACAGTCCCCATTTGGAAATTGCTGCATACGATCGGAAAATTTTCTCTTGACGCGTCGCTCATGGTCGGTCGCGCGAAATCCGACACAAAGAAGGCTCAGCTGGCTCGGGAGCACCGCGATGAATGGGTGGCCCACACAGTAGCTCTCTACCAGGCGGAAAAGATCCGTGTTTTGGGTCCCAACGAGCGCCGCAAAGGTTCTCGACAAATCTGTGAAGCGGTCGAGGATGAATACTTCACCAAGTACAAGAAGTACATTACCCCGAGCCTCTCCCATGTCACCATCACCCGTCTAGCCAATGGAGGACAGACGAAAAGCGAATCAAATGCTGCCAAAAGCTGGCTTCTCGACGAAGAGGCTGAGCTAGTGGTGGCAAGGTTCGGTTCGAAAATCGGTCCGAACCTGAACCGGACTGAACTGAACGCCCCGTTCAGGCTCAGCGTTCGACATAGGCCTGAACCGGACGCTCCGTTCGCGTTCGGCGTTCGGGCGAGGAGGATTTTTCCCGAACGCGTTCGAACGCCGAACCGAAAATGCGCTGCGCAACTGAAATTTCAGCAAGATTTTGTGGGTTTCAGGCAAATTATGATCGATATAATCAGTAACATGGAGTCAACTGCGGTCTAGGCGCTCCAATACCATGGTACGTGTCCAATTTTGAGCGGTTCAATCTTCCCGATGCATTGCATGCAACACGTGGGAAGACCATCGTCGAATGTTGGCCTTCGATATGCGCTCTGGGCATAAAAAAATGATAACACCGTCTCCGTTGTGCATCAATATCGACAACAGATGATACTGTGAATTGTTCCGCACCTTCAAAACTACCAAGAAAAAATTGGAAAAATTCATGGGTTCGAACCGCGTCCGAACCTGAACCGAACCTGAACCTGCGTTCAGGTTCAGCGTTTGGGATATGGCTGAACCGAACGCAAGGTTCAGGTTCGGCGTTCAGAGGAAAGTGCCCCGAACGCGAACCGAACCGAACCTTGCCAGCACTAGGCTGAGCTTGTCATTGGATATGCTATCGAGCTTGCATCACGGGGGTTTCCTCTCAACCACCGAAGGCTCAAGGACTGCGCAGATAATATACTCAGAGCTCGCCTCGGCGCTGCATTCCCGGAGGATGGAGTGGGAGGAAATTGGTCTCACCGCTTTCTGGAGAAGTACTCTCATCGCCTACAGACTTGCTGGTCTGCTAAATTGGACAACAAGCGGGGACGGGCGGTTAATCCACATACCAACGAGGCATATTTTGACTTGCTGGAGGAAGTGTTGGCTGGTAAATGGGATTACCAGTTCGACCAAGACTTGGGCGACACATCAGGGCCACCCGAGGATTTTGTCCCTGTTCCTGTAAAGCCAGAAAACATCTATGGGACCGATGAGAGTGGGTTCTTCCCAGCTGGTAGTGCGCGCGAGCGTGTCATTGGCCCTAGAGGAAAGCAAACTCAGCATCAGCAATCGGACGGTGGCCGGGAAAATACAACGGTCATCGTTACTATTTCTGCTGTCGGAACCTACCTGCGTCCGGTGGTTATCTTCAAGGGAAAGGCCTATCAAGTCAAATGGGATCAAGCAAATCCTTTGAACGCGTCGTCAGTAAAATTCGCTTCGTTTTCCCATCACCTTTCTTATAACAAAAATAATTTATAGTCTCGCACACCAAGCAAAAGGATGGACTGACAACGAGATCGGGGTTGAGTACCTGAAGGATTTCAACGAACAGACGAAGGATATAGCTGCAGGGGCGACCCGAGTACTCGCCGTCGATGGCCACATTTCTCACTATAGCCGTGAATTTCTGGAGTTAGCGCGGAAATTCCGAATCCAGGTCCTGTGTTACCCAGCTCATGGGACTCATGTCTATCAGGGCCTTGACGTTGTCATATTTTCGCCGCTGAAGCGATACTGGACGGAGGAGAAGACGGAATATGAGCGAAAAACCCGTCGGAAGATGGATAAAACAAACTTCCTGGAGATTTATGGCAGGGCACATGTCCGAGCCTTGACGGAGTCAAATATCAAGGCAGCCTTTCGCAAAACTGGGATGTGGCCATTCAATCGCGCCGCTATCACGCCGGATATGATGGCCCCGAGCCTCGAGACTTCTGCTCGGGGGCATCTTCCTGTCGCTCCGAGCACTCCGGTCCGTGCTGTCACAGAGATGATGCACCAGATTCATCAGCGGGCAAAGCGTCCACGGTCACCGGAGGATGGCGCAGATGATGATGAAACGGGTCAGGCGTCAGGAGCAGGACCTCACCAGTCGCTTACCTCCTATCTGGACACCAGCATGGGTACCATTCGTACAAGCTCGTCCGCTTTTCTCGTCACATCATCACCAATACAGTCAACCTCGGCACCTCCCACGTTCACACCGTTCGCGATTTCACCACACAAGCAGAAGAAAATGCGCTATGCACGTGTTCTCGCAGCCATACCGTCGACGGTGCTCGAAGAAGAATTGCAGGAGTCACTGCAAGAAGCGTTGGCGCAAAACAAGCAGCAAAAGTCTCAGCTCATCAGCATGCAATCCACTCTTGTTCTTAACGGAGCCTACTGTGATCTTGTTCGCGGTCAGCTGGCAGCGCAGGAGGAAGGGAAAAAGGCCAAAAAGAAGGGTCGATTGGTCGGTGATGGCATGCCCCGGCTGCTTACATCCACGGACTTTGTGCGGCGGGTTGTGGCCTTCCATGATGCAGCCGCTGAGAAGGAGGCTGAGTTGTCCAAGAGAAAAGCCACCCGAGCAGAGCGCAGCGAGGCAATGGCTGAATGGAAAGAACTGGAGCGCGTGAGGAAGGAGGAGAATGGGAAGATCAGAGCTCGCTGGCAGGCTGACGTGAAGGCATGGGAAGCCGAACGCGACCGTGCGAAGCAGCTCGGTAAACGGCCATCGTGGAAGAAACCGGTCCTGAAGGACCAGCTTTTCTCACCAGTTCCCAAGCCTCATTTTGCAGGCGATGAACCGGAAATTCCTGTTGCAGGACCTTCAAATCAATCCCAGCTCCGCACCCGCCACCAGTCCCAGGGGAGTTCAGATGGCTCAAGTGATGACTCAGAAGATGAAGAGGATGAGTTGGACGATGATTCCGAGGCGTAGTTGTTGTCGAAACATCATTTGTACTCAGATACGAAGAGGTCACCTGCATCGGGACTCATTCCTTTTTAAGCGCCCGGAAAAGCGCCCATCCAAACGGGGACATCATCACGCTACGTGACTGTTTCACTGAGTGGTAGCAGAAGTTCAACCTGTATCTACCTTACTCTTCGGCTGAAAATTAAGAGCTCATATCTAAGGATGTAGAAGATACTGTAGAACATTTTGGCCTACTAAGATTACGCATCAAGTTTACACAATTGATATTATCTAGTATTCAATTTTTCTGTTTCATTGACCGTGTGATCACTGTACGTGCCGGGATCTCGACCGCCGCGGCGGAGCGCTTGAATTTCGCTTGGGTCACCGCGGCCGCGGCTGGGTGGGGCGAGGGTGGTGTGGGTGCGGGTGGGTGCGGCTCTGTTCAAATGGGTGTGTACAGGAGGAGACTTGGAGGATTGAGAGGAGAAAGATTGGAGATACGAATCACAGGAGGCCAATTCACTCAACTCAATGCAGCAGATTATTGATTCAATTTATCAGGCGTCTGTCTCCGTCGTGCGTCAGCACAGTGTTATCAGCGCACTTGCCATGACCCGCAAGTCCGTTCGTATCTGCCAAATCGTTGTCAATGTTGTCCAACAGGAATATGAAGGAAAACTTACCTGCCAGCTGTTGCAGTGACTAGATGCAAATCTTCATCTTCCACCGCGCGTGTGAAGCTGTGTGAAGGCCGAAATACGGAGAAACAGCCCCGCCCGTCTAGACTCGCCAGCCAGTCGACGTTCGCAGCGCACACAGACAGAGCAACAACGCCGGCGGATTAAGAATTAAACGGGTAGACCCAGAGATCAGGATATCAAAACGAAATTGATGCATGTGAAAAGCGAAAGGTGAGCTTGCGAACGGACTGGGCCGGCACGTCGCCTGTTTTGGTGACGGAGATTTTCCCCGCCATTTGAAGGGTGGGGACTTAGAACGAAACGTCGAAAAGTGCTAAAAAAGTGCGAAAAGTCCCCTAATGAAAGTGGGGTAACTTTGGATTCCCTATCGACTGAGACAAACATGTCTTTCCGACCTAATATACACATTTTGAATAGTTCTATTGGAGTAGGAGGGAAGCGGGACGATATATAAGGTGTACTAGATGTAAGCAAATAAGTTCCCGCTTCAGAAAGGTCCATAATAAAAGTTTTCGTGCGGGACTTCCCAATCCGGGTCAATATGTGGCTGTGTTTGAGGCGGTGCTAGGTGCGGCGATTCCGTCGTTTGGCCAGCGCCTTGGGACTGGGGGGTCGTAGATACTGAAGGATTAATGGGAGGCGAGGGTCCATTGGCATATGCCTGTGGGTAGAGATTCGGTGGCATTGGAGAAGAACTGGGCCCAGGAAAGTAGGTTTGAGAAGAATAGTGGGGGTGTCCATATGGTGCTGACGCGTGCGTTTGCTGGGGCGCATACGGTGTGTGTTGGGACGGAGGAAGCGATGGAAAAGAAGCGAACGACGGTGGATGCGAATATGCGGGCGATGCAAAGGGTGACGGGTGAATGGGAGGGTGGAAGTAACTGCTTGAAGATGGTCCTTGCGGATAGTATACATCATAAGTCGGCGTGGTAGGCGGGAGCGAAAACGAGGATGGTTGTGGGGTTTGGGGCACAGATCCGGTATGTGGCCAGCCAAACGTGGACGGGTGCTGCGGGGTTTCGTAATCTGCTGGTGGGTGGTATCGGGACGAGACAGCTGGTGGGATGTGCCCCCGATAGGCTGGAATAGGCTGTGGGCGTGGAACGACTGGGGCTTGGGGCGTTCGAGGCGGTGATTCGATTCGCGCGCGGCGGTCCATTGGCTCGGAATCGTCCGTACGCGAGGCAGTGGGACGCTGTTTGCGCTTTGCAGGGACGGAAGGAGGAGGTTGTGCAGGGGCAGGCTTCTTCCCCCGGGTTGCTGGCGGTGGTAACGAGGGGATGTCAAGCGATTTCATGTATGCGAAGAGCCGGTTACCGAGCTCTTCCCAACGCGACCAGCTTGACTCCAACAGCTGCTTCAAGGGCTCAATAGAAGCGACGGGCCCAATCGATGCGAGAAGCTCGCATGTCGCGTCGTCGAGAATGGCGTTGGGGGCAAAAATGGCATGCGAATAGTGCATGTTCTTGATGTTGCGCCGCCAAGTGAACAACGCCTGTCGGACCGAGTCGACTGGCGGCACTTTCCGAATGCCTTTCTGTCGTACAGCTTTGACCGGCTTGCTGGGACGGACAGCGTCGAAGAGCTTCGGGTTGCAGATGTCGCAGCAGACCTCTTTTTCGGCCGCTGTGATTGAATGGTTAGTTAATTAGTAGGACAGCAAAATTGAACGTACTCGATGGCTTGTTCTTGAATACCAGGGCAAGAATGAGACGCCGGCAAATTGTGGCCTGAATGAGCGAGTAAAGCCCTTCAGCCGGCGCATCTGCGGGTATGCCTGCGCTTGCGTCATCGAGCACTGGCACGCTGTCGTTGTTTCCCGTGAACCATCCCCGCCTTTGACCGTGCAGCTCAGCATAATCTTTCCCTTGCTTTTTACCTCCCCGCTGCCCAGTTCCGCCGCGTCCGCCCCTCCCACGCCCGCGCCCACGTCCCCGAGTCGTAGCTGCAGCGGTGGGTGCAGCGCTGGCGGTGTCTGCGTCGCTGGACGCGAGAGGAGATACTTCAAAGGCAGATTTTTCTACCAGCATTACTGCCATGCCAAATCTTCCGGAGGCCCGAGCGGCGCGTCCAGCACGCTGAACCCAGGACGATAGGTTCTTCGGGGCCTTCCACTGGACAACAAGCTCAATGTTGGGTAGATCACATCCCTGATAAACGACTCAATACAGATCTGTTAATTAATTATGTTACGCACCATCCCCGCGGCATCCGTACACACGAGGATGCGTACGATGCCAGCCCTGAAGAGTGCCATGACGTGCTCCCGATATTCGCGCGACATCGCAGCGCTGTAGGGGCGCACCAAGCCGCGGTTACGGAAGGCGGGGCTGACACGTGCATTCAAGTGGTCGATGATTTGGCCGCCCTCCTTGATGTCATCGGTGTAGAGGAACGCGAGTTTGATATCTTCCGGTACAGCTCCTTCCCGAACCATGAAATCGAGGTCTCGGTGCGAGTTTGCGGGGTGCTGCATCGCGCGAATGACTTGTGACACGTTTGCACGATCATTCCCGACGCTGCAAAAATAGTAATCTTTTGGATCGAATTGGAGTTTCATCACCAAGTCGTCATGAACCCGTGGTGTGAGTGTTGCAGTAACGGCGATGATAGGAGTTGTGCGCGGCAGAAATGCGCGAACAAGCCCGATTGAAGCATATTTCTTGCGGAACGAGGCACCCCAGTGAGACACACAGTGAGCTTCGTCGATAAATACTGAGAGGCAACGAGAGCCAAAGGCCGACTTGCGCAGTACTCCGTCAATGAATCGGCGCGACAAGAGCATCTCCGGGGATAGCATTACAATTTGCCATTCACCCGCGACCACTTTCTGTGTAAGAAATCAGACGGTATGATCAGTTGGCTCGGAAACCGCCATACCTCCATAATATCCTTGGTACAGCCTCCGTTGGAGCTGTTGATTGCGGTCGCTTTCAAGCCAAATTCGTCTCGAAACGTGGAGACCTGTGAATAATTGAGTGTAGTCTAGGATCGAAAAAATGGGTCAGGCTTACCTGCTCATCGTGTAGGGACAGGAGGGGCGAAACCATAAGAGTTACCTTCCCCTTACTTGATGGAAGGAGGTGTGGGCCTGCGGCGATGCCGGTTTTTCCAGAACCAGTGGCTGCGTGCAAGATTACATTTGTGCCTCGTTTCTGCGCCTTCATGCAATCGAGCTGAAAATCACGGGCACCAGCAGTCCATTTCGTGTAGTGTGTTCGAATTAGACCAGGTAGTGTTTCGAGCTCCTTGTCGATCGCTTCCAACTGTTCGGGTGTGATTTTTGCAGAGGCACGCGGAGGAGGTCGGGTGCTAGGGCTTTTGCCATGGACACGATGCGGCGGGGCCATTTCAACTCGAAATCTATTGAAACAGATTTGAAAAACAAAGTCTGGAGCCAGAAGAAATTACTCGCCGTGAAATAGGAGCGTTGTTGAGGTTACCGACACGGGAGGAGGTGGTGGTATAAAGAAAGAGGCGGCGGACATGACTTGATTCCCTAATCCGGCAAAATGCCCCCTCGCCGCGGAAATCGCTATCTCGTTCTCACTACTTCCGACGATCCACCACCGAGAGACCACGACGAGGACCCTGTAGACGACGACGACAAACTTCCTCCATCCGATCCACCTGAACCTCTTTCTGGGAGCGAGTCTGGCGCCGAGTCTGAGACCCCTATCGTGCCTCCTTTGCCATCACTTCTCCCACTGCTGCAGGAACCCGACGCGTCCAGTCCAATCCGCGCGCCGCTTCGCCGCATCATCCGCCGCAGAAGCCCACAGCGCAGCTCTTCTCTTCCACCCGCCGACTCCGCACAAATAATTCCTGCCGACACGTCGAGAGCAAGCGATGATGTAATTTACACACCGCGTACTACAAGGCGCGTTGAGAACCAACGTGTACAGCTCAAACGCCAGACAACTCTAGCAGCCAAACGGTCCCAGGAGGTGAGTAGGATTGGTTGAGGAGTACCCTCTTGTCTGACGCAAACTTTCAGGAAGCCGATGCAGCAGCGGAAGCCGCACGGGTCGAAATGCAAGCAGCCACCAGACTGTTGAGGCGAAACCAGTGTTTCGATGCGCACCTCCAGGAGATGCACGAGCACCAGTATTCTATGGCGGAATTTGTCGACTATGTTTTTGACCCCGCCACAAAGCTTAACACTGATTGGCGTTGGAAGGGTTTCTTTGCGCACCACTCACTTGTCGAGAAGATCTTCGGCCACTGGACGACCTCCAAGTATAACGCTACCAGCCGCGCGTTCATCGATCGGTGGGCCACAAAGCACGTCGCGAGCCAGGCGTACACCGAGGCGCGGGCCATTACTAGCTCGGGTATACTGAGCAGGGCAAAGAAAACTGTTGATGAGAAATTCTTCCTTGATTTCAGTCTCGCCGGGCTCACTCAAATTATACGGGGATTGGCACCTCATGCATTCGCTGTCTTCGACGCGTTTTCTACCACAGCTCGCCAGCTTGCTCAGGCCTCATCCAAATACATGAAGAAGAAAGAACTGGTCTGTCAATCTGAATTCGACAGGCCTTTATTAATTTTTTTTTAGATGAAAGGAGCGGCAGCACTCACTCTTCTCCGTGGCGCGAGCTTGAAGAACGACTATGCCCAGTCAGTGACCAGCACGTACTTGGCGGCCACTGGGGGGCAGCGCCAGCATTTCTCGGTCCTCAGTCTTTTCGGATTCACGATTGGGTACACTACCGTCGTTCAACAAGCAAGTAGTGGTAAGAAGGAAGATGCCAGCAAGGCAAGTGTTTCTATTCTTAGGCGTGCGACCTATTTTCTTATTACGTCTCCGAAGGTGCCTGCTCCCGACGCCAATAAACCGGTCGAATCGAACACACCAATGGAATCCTCCGACAGCGACAACGCCGACGCTCAGTCTACCCCCGGCGCAAAAAAGAAGAAGAAAAGGAAGAAAAACAAGAGCCCCGGCGGCAAAAAGAAGCGTGTCCGTGTACGTGTCGCTGGGTTGTTCAGCTGCCTCCGCGATGCCTGCATGAATACTGTGCGGGCACTGGCGCTTTCCCGGGCGAACCTGCTCGTCTACGATAACGTGAATTTGATGAATCGCATTGCAGAACAAATCCTCGGGCGCAAAAGTAAGAATTAATTCCTCATCGGATGAATGATATTGACCACGATCCAGGCGCGCAGGAGAATGGTACATGCGCGACGCTCATACCGCTCCGTAAGGCCAACCTCGAACATCTTCTCACCTCCACACTTGATGAATCAATCGCTGAAGCTCGTCCACTCACAATCGACGACATCACTTTCAATCCCGCCGAAGGTCAATTTTTTCGTGACAACATGGTGCATACTGTCCTACGCACCATCATTTTACACGGCGGCGAGGGCTACGCGAAATGGAAAGACGAGGTGGACGCATTGCAACCGGTCAGTCCCGATGTCATCGAGGTTCACAAAACTCCGCTCCATCCTCTGCCGACCATGGAGATTGACGAGAGCACAATCACTGGCAACGTCGATGTTATCGAGGAGATCATGCGCGTACTCGGCTTTAAGCAGGGCGACCCCGAATACACCAAGTATGTCCAAATCATCGCGGGGGACCAGTTGACCATCGCACGGCAGCGATCCATTTTAAATGTACGTCTCGGGCATGAGAGCGGTGCTCACGCATGGAGACATATTGTCCTGATGCCCGGCCTCTTCCACGCGAAGATTGCAGACTGCCATGGGGTTTTGGAGACGCACTTCGGCAAAGCCAACGTTCGAAGCCCTGGCAGCCTCGGGTTCCACAACACCGTCCTCGATAGGCTTCCGATTACTCTCACGTCCCTCCCACCATTCCGTACCTGCCGTGATCTAATCATGGTCTCGCTTTACGCTCGAGTCTTGCATTGTCTTCTTCTCGTCTCGGGGAAGCCAACGCTCGAGGCGTGTGCAGAGTCTATCATATCATTTTCCACTCTCGTCGGCTATGCTGAACAGATCTACAAAACTTACACCGACGTTGATCGTGTACTGCAACTTCGGGAGAGTCGAATTCCGGAGGAGCGACAGCGCGATGCGGATGCGAAGGCAGACAAAAAATCCAACGCCACGGCAGACACCAGCAAACCGAACAAGGCCAACCCTCTGCCGCACATTCGTAAAGGTGATATGGTGTTCGAGAATGCACTGCTTTTTCTACGCGACGCGCTCCTCACCCGCGAGTTTGCCGATGCCATCAAGACAGGGGACTCAGGCCGCATCGTCCTCATCCTTCGGGTCTGGGCTTTCAGCTATCGGGGGAACGGGCGCTCAAAATACGCGCATGAAATGCTTCATTTGTTGCATAACCTGATCTGTGTGTGGACGAAGGAGCTTCGGTGAGTTTCATACGCGTTTGCGGTGGGAATTTCTCGCTAAAGACTGTCAGGTTTATTGTACTTCAAAATTGGCTCGCGAACCCGCAAGGCAAGATCAACGGCTTCGTCGAGATTGACCTTGTGCAGGAGCATCTTAATTTTTGGATCAAAGTGCGTTTCATCATCTAACTCTTGACTCTTTCTCATTTTTGGTTTAGAAAATCTACAAGGCCGACGGAGACGGGCACTCGTGGGAGTGGCTGTCGCTTGTATCCCCCTGTGTCGACATTTTGCGCCAGCTGGCAACAAAGATCAATGTCGACCTCGGTGCCCGTCAAGGCTCTAAGCATGCCACCCCGGAGCTGAAGGAGGACATCGGTGCGCTCATGAAGAGCCTTGCAGAACACGAGGTGTACGTCGAGAAGGAGGGCCGCGTTTTGGATGACGACGAAGCACCGGCTCCAGACGCTCTGTCTGTCGGGATGGCTGCACTGACACACGGCAGTGCAACAACCCCACTGGACGAGTTTAACCAACAATTCGAGGTCATGCGCGCACGTCGTGGGCTCACCCCGGTTTTCGATCTCCTTGGCTTTATCAATCCCGCGGGTCGCTCATCTCCCATTGCCGACGACACTACACCGGCTGTCAGTGCTCCGCCGCCAGATGATGAAGATGACCTTTGGGCCGACCTTCCGGATCTCGAACCACCGGCAGACGACGAGGACGATGACGAGGATGCGCCCGGAGAGGAGTACGATGAGGACTTGTTCGCTGACTCACCGACTTTGACTCGTCTCGACGAGGGGGACATCGAGTTTGACATGGATGATGTGCCGGAATGGTATCTTGATGAGGACGACAGCTCTGACGACGACGACGACTTGGTAGACCTCTAGGTAGTTTGTAATGAATTTATGCTTGACTCACCTACATGCAATGTCATTGTCTTTCCTACAATCACCGGACGCGCCCTGAATTGGCGGGATCAGTACTTCCAGCACAGCCACATCGCAACCCGATTTGGACAGCCCTTCCATGTCAGTGAATTTCGACGCGTTTACGGCTACAAGGACGCGTTTTAAACAACGGGCATTATTTATATGATCTATCCTCCCCACATGCGTGGTTCATCCAAGTATATTCATGTTTTGCTCACTCAAAAGACAGGTTTAAAGTAAAAGGTAGAGCGTGAAGAGTTACCCATAGTACAATATTTCGATTGGGGGGTAAATTTAGGGCATTTCAGCGTTTTTATTCTAAGTCCCCACCCTTCAAATGGCGGGGAAAATCCTCATCACCAAAACACGCGACGTGCCAGCCCAGCCGGTTCAGCTGTCGACGAGTTTTCGAGTTGATCAACAGTTCCCATCAATCCGCTGAACCGGGTGGTCACGAGCCTACCGCCCGTCCATCCATCAGCTCCTTGAGGATATGTGGATTTAATGATTCAGTGATTTCGTGATCGCCGATCTTTCATCTCTCTCCGGCGCACTCCGGCGCGATGGAGCGCGACGGTCAAGTCTGCAAATGCAATCCGATGTCGGAGAATTTTCTCAATCCGTAGTGGCCAGTGCGTCACTGATTATTGCACTCCCTCAATCATGAGAGGCCTAAAATCAGTCTTTTTGGGGCAGCTGGCCCACGCCTCCCCCACTATGACATTCCCGAAAGGGAAAGCGGCTGTCCGGCACCGTCGTATACCGCCGCATAGGCTGCCCTTTATAGGTAGAATGTTCTAGTGGTTGTGCGTTCCCTCGAAGTGTCACGTGCCGACACTGCGAGGTCCAGCGTTCGAGCCTCGAAAAGTCCTTTTTGACATCTGCGCGAAAACCGCCGCATAGGTTACCCTTTATCGGTAGAATGCTCTAGTGGATGTGTGTGCATTCTGAATGTCACGTGTCAGCTCCGCTGCGGTGCAGCGTTCGAGCCTCGCCGACTCCTTTTTGACATGTGCGCGAAAACACTTGAAGATTTTCAACAAACGCGTTGTGTTCGCCAAATCCTGAACTGTCTCTCCTTCCCGTCGATTCCTCGTCTTATTTGCGGAATGCGCAGGACCTTCCCCCTTCGAAAGTAGAACTCTGCGGTGGTTAAAATAAAATAAAAGTAAGTCAATAATGGGCAATGTCATACAGGTGTACAACGTCTCGGCCGTTGCCCGGGAAACCTACAAAGAGAATATTTCATAAACTAGAGATGTTACACAAGGTTCAAAAGCGTCTCAAACGCGTCACTGTGGCCCCCCAGAACAGCTCTAATGGTTACTTTACCCAATTTACCTTATAAAAAATCACGATGATGCATGACAGTTGAACAGCTGTATCTGACTTACCCATAGACATCCTTCTACACGAAAACTTAGTTTAAGACCGATGTTCAGCGTTGGTTCAGCGATAAATATGCAATATCTGTTCTTATGACTTCGCATCACTGATTTGTAAGCACTTTCCTTTTTGGGAATGTCATAGTGGGGGAGGTGTAGGGCTTTTGAAATTTTGCACACCACACCGTGACAATGTACTCGGGGCAATGTGGGTTCGACTCCCACTGCGGGCATGAACTCTCATACGGCAACTCTTTTTTTGTTTACCGTTCCAAGTATCCAGTTTCCATTTCCAAAAAGTTTGGATAGAACCTAAGATTTTTTAAACCTGTATAAACTTCTCAAAGGACGACGACACTCTACGGCAATCTCCTCCTGTCCCGCGGCATCGGCAACATCGTGTCCAGCCCCATCTCGGCGAATCTCTACGCACACCCGATTTCCGCGAACTCAACGCCAAATGCGAGCGCTGGTGAGGAGAGCGCAGGATTTGGGCTCGATGTAGGCGAAGGACGCTTCCAGTAGATGATCATCTATGTCGGGACCTGCTTCGCGGGGGCGGCGGGCGTGGCTGCGCTGGGATGGGCAATGGATGTGAGGAAACGCCGTGAAAGCCAAAATACGGAGTGATTTGTGATAGAGTTCAGTCATGCGTAGTTTGAATTAATTGTCCTCGTCATATCTATATCCACTCACCGAGACGAGAAACTATATGAATCACCCGTTCCGATGCTTTCTAATAAAAAATCACTTGTACTGGAGCATTCTTTCTTTGATTAGCTTTTTCTAAAGCCCACAACGGACACACCGGTCCACCTCCTTGATATCAGAATAATACTTTCTCTTACTTGACGTTTGAAGATGAATATCGACGATCGCACCCACACAGCTGTTCAAACGAAACCTCGTGCCAAGTTGAAGCCTAGTGACACTTCCCACGGTTCGAATTTGCATTACCGAGAGATGTGCGATCCCGTCAGTGTGGTCGAAGTTCGTATAGTGGCAACGGTGTGCTCGATGCAATGCATTTTGCATAAGTCAACGGCCACAGCTCTTAGGGACGTATACGTATCGGACGGCGAGCACGATGTCCTACACTTCTCCTGTGAGAAAGGAGCCGATGCGGAACATGGGATACAACGGAATCACAGCTGAATCCGAGATCGCCGAACACATCCTCTTGCGTTCTGAGAAGAGGTAGAGGGACCTTGCATTATGCAGAGTGTCCTGATGTAAAAATTACAATATCAGTATCAATTGCATAATTTGATCAATAATCTTCATAGGGGCAATGGTGTGCTCGATATTTTTTCACGTGTGACGGTTGCAACTCTGTGATGCCAATGTAGGTGGGCCGTGAGTTCATTGTACGGTGTTCAATAATTCACCGACAATCTTCTCTAGCGGCTTCATATTTAGACGCGGTATTGGAGATCATGATAAGTGAACGGAGAAAGTCGGAGTTGTTTCTTGGCACGCTAATGCCTGCTCTTTGATTGAAAGATACATGAAAGATGCTCTCATTCCAGAATGTCAGGGGGGCTTTGAAATTATTATGTAGGATCGAAGGATGAATATAAGTATATGCCTTCCCGTGACCATTGACTACCGCTTAGATGGTTTTTGAGTACTTAAACGCCTCAACCAATGCGCGATGAGTCTTATCCAGTCTAACGTCTAATTTCGAACGCTTCTGTGACAGATTCAGTCTCCCAGCTGCAAAATAGATAAATAGAATATACCTCGGCTATTTCTGCACTCTCGCTGGAACCGCCTATTTTGTCACGGCTCGATTGCACCATATACGCAAACTCCAAAATCGAACCCAAATTGCTCTGTGACACGATTTTTCAGCACCGCTCTAGCTGCAGAGGAATCTACAGAACGTACGGCGGTTATCTCTGGACTTGCGCTGGCAGCAAAAGCCACCCAATTGTTCTTCCACTCCATGGTGAAAAGGGAGGGTCGGTCAGACGGTGGTTTGGGGGGAAAATGACCATGGTCCAAGGTTATATGTCGCGAACCTTCGAACATACACGCCTTCACTGTCGTGTGCTCTAGTATATTGGTTCCGCTACTATGGATATGCTCCAGTCCTTGGAGTATCATGGAGACAAGGGCTGTAGATTCAGATGTTTGAAGACCGAACTCCGAATCCGACCATTCTTTGATTGGTTTCGCGCAACTTATAATCGCAGGACTCTGATCGTGGCCAACTGGCAAGATTTCCATCATGAAATCCGATTCCTGCTCGGCCTTGACAAGTCGAAGGACAGTGGTTGGCATTGCCATCAGAGGGAGTCTGCGAGGGAATTGGAAGATGAGATGAACGCAGAGGAATGGTGTGGCCAAGCAAATCACCGCCTTTTTATACCTTGTTTATTCCGATCATATTCGGCTGTCATTGTCTACAGTGGAATGCTTTCTTTTGCCACCAATTTGGAGTTATTTGATACATGGAAGCGTGGCGGGGACTGTCTGAACACTTAATATTAAATCTGCTCACCAAAAGGTTTCTCTATGAATATCCTTGCAACAATACAGAGGGATTTCTAAAATCAACATGCCGAATCCCGATTCGGCCGACATTGGCCATATGGTTCCCGACTGATCCGCATTCTTCGGAATGAGTCGGAGACAACCTGTGTGCCGGCTGCACCGGCTGTAGCCGAGATGGCCGTACAGACACTTATTTCGCTAGAGATTGATTGTCGACTCCAGCCCGCCGCACAGCAAGAGTCTATGGAATTACTAAACTTGAGCAGAAACTGGGTGAGGGTCGAAATTTGAAACTTGAGCGGAGAATTTCCAGACCGATGGGCGGTTGAAGGTGAAAAGGTACAGCCGGCCAAATCGGTTTGGACCAGGGCAACAATTCTTGAATCTCTTTCTTCTTTGGAGTTTGTCGGAAAAATCTAAATCGGCTTTGATTGGCATTGAACGCGTTCCAAGCCAGTGCATGGCCAAATGGCTTAAGCTGGATTCCAACGCACAGGTAAGAATCACGCAACCACTCCCAAGCAATGTCGATGGTTCCAACGCGTTCGAAGATGAGTCTCAGAAAAGTCACAAAATTTGTACGCCTCCATTCTTTTTGCAATGAATGGGCCCCTTGCAGTGATACTTATTGTAATAGTTGGACCGAGAACGGAACCTGTAAAGTCTACGTTAGGCACAGATCATAGCAGGCTCACTAAATTCGAAGACCTCTAATTTAAAGTAAGTATTAGGCAGGCATACATGTGTATGAAAATATTCAGAAGTCATCAACAGAGTTATGTACCTTGGTCGGGCTCCCGGGTGGGGCCTGGTGGGGCTCTGCTGAAGGCTTTCTCACGGACTCCACAGCTGTAAGATTTCCAACAAATGAGTGAGTGATAGAAAATTAAAATACAACATGCATGTTTCAAGTCAAATTACTACCCCGAGGCACCGAGATTTGACCAAATCCCCATTTTTTCTGACCCTCAGAATACGCACATGTCTTGCGACGGCATGGCACAGCTTGGAACTCACATCAAGGCTCCAAACAGCTTCAAAGTGGTTCAAAGCCCCTCTGCCAGGCCTTCAAAGCAGTTTGGAGCCTTCACAAGGTCAGATGCTGAACCATGCCGTTGCATGCTGACCGGCGTTTTTCCGACATTCCTGAGGCGAGTTTTTGGAACGGATTTTATTATCTGGCGGCAAAAGATACATAAATGCGTCGTTCGGATTGTATGATACTTTCGCGTACTTTGCTTTTGAAGATTAATATCGACGATCGCACCCACACAGCTGTTTAAACAAAACCTCGTGCCAAGTTGAAGCTTAGTGACACTTCCCACGGTTCGAATCGGCATTACCAACTGATGCTCTATCCCGATGGTGTGGATGGGTGAGCGGTTTAATAAACAGTATTTATGCAGAACTGTACGGTGTGAATGCCTAGATCTAACGCTCGGACTTGAGGATTCTCCCGCATTTTGCCATGCAAAAAACGGCATGGAGTTCAAGGTTTCAAACTACATAAGAGGTTCCACCAGGTTCCCATCCGACTAGGTTCTGGGTTTGCGCACCACCGACTTCAAAGACTCATGGGCCTGGGCTTGCTTTTATTCAACGAATCCTCATGTTGATTGATCACCGCCATCTCAAGAATCACGATGTGCCGCCACATCACGGAGTACAAAAGGCGCCCTTGGGATCTGATCTCGCCACAACTCCTCTTCTTCCTCCCCCTTCCATCATCGCAGTTTGGACATATCTTTGAAATGCCCGACATAACAGACATGAGGCTCTTCTGCTATTACAGCTCCGTGGATGCGCGTATAGCGGTTTATCTCGGGACAGAGGAACCCGAAAGTTCCGGACGCCAGCCACACACTCCTCGCAATGTAATCGCGATGTTTATCGCGGCATTGGAGTACATTAACTCGAAATACCCAACAATTCTCATCCCTGAGACATTACTTGAAATAGACAATACAAAGTGATTTGTCGAGTTCAAATTTCGGGGTCCATTTGGTTATGCTCCAAACCGCAAGTCTGCCTACAACCCTCTGCTTGAATACGACAAGGAGCTCTGTGAAGAAAAACTATTATGCCTATCTGCATCTACATGTAACCTACCCGGAGGGTTGGAGGTGCATGGCCCAGATTCTCCGTGTTTTCATTTCCTCACGTTGATTTGCAGGCCATCGCCATCATTCTTCTAGACTACATGCGCAATGTACAGAAGACACGCCTTGTTGGGAAGCCGACGGACAAGCCTCGCGTTGTGCATCCGTATACATCGATCCAGGCCTTAGTGAGCAATCCAGGTCGTTAGGGAGTGAGATCGACTCTTCCCAGCAGATCGGCATGGAGAACTAGACGCAAAACTACTAGACGTAGATGTTGAATAGATGTTGAAACAAAAAATTGTGGCGCAACCCGATTACTCTCCTGTTCTGTCTCCCTGTAAACTGTAGCGGCCGAGGCCTGCGCTAACACAGCATGGAAAACCCGGTACGGGCGCATCGTGGTGATTCGCGAGCTAATATCTTGAGGCAAATCCTAGAAGCGAGTGTCCCCGCGATCAGTGGCGGGCTGGCTCGTACACTCGTTTTCGAGCTCAACAGGATGTATACTGGGAACAGTTTCCGTTCGCGTAAAATTGCCACCTCGATACAATTACGACAGAATCCTTGTCTACGTCACTGCATATTGAACTTTTTTAACACGCCGAGCCCATCCAACCACAGACCCCAATAAAAAATGAGTTATCATCGTTCGAGTTTAGGTCATCTTCTAAGATTTTGATATGTCTCAACATTGTTGCTCTCGTTGAATCTCATCTAATTCCTCCAGAAATTGGCCCCGTAGTTCCTGCCAATTTCCATACTCACGAGTATGGTCTCCAAGTTGCATCTCACCGCCGCCGGATTCAAGCTCGGTGGTTAGTATCTGGCTGAAGGCTCGAAGTAACCATGCCACCCGCTCCAACGCGAAGCTCGAGTTATACAATATTTCAGAGCTAGAAATATGCCCCGAAATCTGTGCACCACGATCAAGAATCGCGTCTTTGGCGCGTTGTGCAGCTCCGGTGAGCGCAGTGCTGAGTTTCGGGAAGCAGAGTGTCCGAAGGGCCGCTGGGATTTCCTTCCATGTATAAGGATCACCCATTATGCGAGGCTCGTGGCGTCTTTTGAAATAATCGCCCAAGAGTGATGTGGAGACCGTGCACCGAGCCAAGGTCACAAAATCCCGGAGGGAGAACATCTCCGCCGTGAAGTCGAATGTTTCCCAGACGTTGGAAAGCGCGGCGAGGGCAAGTGTCCAACTCTTCTCGCTCCTATCGTCGTGCTCGGCCTTGACGAAGTCCGGGACCCAAACGTGGCGAAGAACCTCAATGAAGTCCGCTGTGGTCCATTCAGGAGTCCGCCCCCAGCCCCGATGCGAAAATATGATGATCCAGCGAGGGAGATCGCTGTATATGAATGGCTTCCATCCCGGCGCCTGTGCGATGTGCTTAGCCAGGGCGATATAGCCAGACTGTGTTCTATGGAGATCACGATATTCATGCGCAACCCGCCCGAGGTGGCCCCAGACAGAATGATTTTGTAGAATGGGCCAGAAGTCGGGATCAAGGAGCCAATTTGGCGTCTGCTCTAGAAGGGCAAATGCGACAAATGCGATATTTCCAGACGCAGATAACGCCCGTACGATCATTTCAATGGCCTCCACAGGCGGCCTCTCGATCAGCTGACTGCAAAGCCATGCCTGCAAGAGGCTCTCGATTGCAAGGTATGTTTGGCGATCCCAGTGTTTAGATTCGGTGCTGGTTGTTTTCTGGAGATGCTCCAGTGCCGTAAATATCCATCCTGCAGGCGGCGAGTCGGCTTGGGCGGACGGGAGGTCCTCGACTTGTTGTACTCTGGCCAGGCTAGCTGCCGCCAGGAGCACATCAAGGGAACCATTCCTGCGCGCAAAGTTCACGCAGAATCTGGACATCTCTATCATGAGGATCAACATATCATGACTGCTTATGTGGGAGACTTGAGTCGGAGCAACCTTCGGCTCCTGGGCCACCATGTTCTTAGCCAATTTCGCAGTGGTGGTGACAATTTGGGCAATCAGATGAGTATCGATGGTCGTGACTTGGAGCGCTTTGAAAAGGTCCGTCATCAGGATAAATTTGAGGAGGCTATGCATATATGCGGTCCGATTCAGCACGAGTCGTGACATAAAAACATTGCGCACCTCTTGTCTTTCAGCACCATAACCCGGGGAATAACGGGCCCAAAGAAAGATTTAACGCAACAAAGATAATTGGCGAAGGTGTACTGATCAAGGCTCTGAAGGGTATCCAGTTGGAGCTGAGCGAAAAAACGTTCCACGTTGGTCTGAATCGAACGCCTTGGATCGAGCGAGCCTGGAATAACCTGCAACGCCCACTGAATAGCTGATGTCTCCCCGTTGTTAATGACCTCGGGCCGGCCCTCGATAATCTCCAACACATTTAGAAGGTGCGCATACAGCACCGGGTCTTCGCCGGTCTCTGGCCCAATGGAATTTCCACTTTCAGGGAAGCGGAATCCAAGGTCGCCGTGTATGTTGAATTGGGACGCACGTCCCACAAGTCTCAGCGTACAATACGCCCGGCCACATGCGATGGCGCGGCGTATCATACCCGCCCGGAGTTTGCGCGTAAATTGGTAGCCATTATAGGTAAATTCGAAGCAGCTGTCGAAAGTTCCGGCGAGGCGAATCATGAGAGAGGTGGGATCCAAGCCGAGTGGCCATTGGAGATCAACGGCGATTTCGGCTGCGGCAGTGATAATCAAGGGATCCGTGGAAGTCTCCAGAGCCCATGAAACAGAGGATACTTCGGAGGACGTTGGTGCAAAATAAACGGCGGCGTAAGGATTGTATCGAGATTTTGGTGAACGGTCATCGGTAGGCGGGACCCAGGAAGGCAGGATGTAGGTGGCCGGTCTGCAGATACAAAAACAGAAGGCCAAGCCGAGTGTACCTAGAAAGGACGCCAAGTGCGACAGGACACTGCTCGAGAAGACATAAAGCCGCCGTAGGACGCTACCAATCGGTGTCTGGAACGGGGAGTCGAGAGAGACCATGGCAGACGCCAGCAGGAAAAAGTAAAGCGTAAAACCAGAGGATATCAGGGTTACGACGATGATCGCGATTGGGCGATGGACACTCCACAAGTAAACCGACAACGCAGCCGAAAAAAGTACCAGTGCGAGCTGCAAAAGCAAAGGAAACATCTGAAGGATGATGTCGAACTTCCATTTTACCAAGCCGTCGAGTTTGCGTTGGCGCTCGAGGCCGCGTTCCTCGATTGTTCCCCGACTACCGGCTGCCTGATAGTACATGACCCACTGCTTACCGAGGACGCCGAGCAGAGCAGCCAGTAGCGTGGTAAACAAGCTGATGTAGAGAAGACTTTGCACAACGACTGTGATGGTCCGTGGATCCGCATTTGTCAGTTCCGGTTGTATCTGGATGATGAACGCAGAGCTAACGGCTGAGAAGAGACCGGCCTACGCGCCAAGATTAGACAACGCGCTAAGTGAAAACATTACGCACAAAAATCAAGCCTGTGTCGAGGTCGGCACTGTATTTTTGCTGAAATTCCTTGTCGTGCTCGTCGGCGAGCTTCATGTAAGAGTTCCAGAATGCTGTCGTTTTGTCGACCACGGGCACTGGTGGTTTAAGCCCCTCGACGGCCTTTTGAATTCTGCATAGGGTTTGAAGGAAGTTGAGAGATGCGGGGAACCAAGGTACCTGTCTGCTTGCTCCTCTTGCTTCTTCATGAGATCAGCAAAACACGACTGGAGTGCGGTGACAAGGAGTCTGTAAGTCTTGGTCAATTCATTGTGTTCAGAATAACCAGAGGTTAGCACCTCTCTTTGACAGAACCGGGGTCATCTTCACCGACGATACGTTTATCTGCGTCTGTTTCGGAGTTAGAGTCTCCCCGCGACATGGAGGCGAAACAAGAGCCCTTCAGTGACGGCATGGCCATCAACTATCACCGATATTCATCGCGCCTTTTTCCCCTTGTTCCCAGACCTATTGGGTCTGTGGATTCTATGGCCAGTACTAGTATTTTCGCCAGAGGCAGTTTCGTAGCTCAACCAAAACCCAACATTAATATTACTCATCGATTGGTAGTCCGAATATCTCCGATTATTCCCGTTGCAAATCAATGCCGACATTGTGCCGACATCTTTTTGATAACAAACGACCATGTCTGCTCGTATCTCTCTGGATGTTTCCTCCACAGCGCCGGTGGAAATCGAGCTTGCTTCTCGTGTCCCACTACCTCAATCTACCTCCACGTTTTTCATTGATTCTCAACCCATCCCCCCACACAATTCGACAGACACCGTAACTTTCAGAAGTTTGAATGAATCCACCCTCCCTCCTGTGGACAGTGGATTCGGAGCGTGGTCTTTCGTGCGTGGAATCTTCTCGTCCGTTCTAAGAGAATCTAACCATCAACAGCTGGCTGCTGCATTTGTCGTTGAGGCTATGGTCTGGGGATTTCCCGATGCCTACGGGGTATTTCTAGACTGTGAATGGTCGCGTTCAATTCCTGATCTACTACTAACCGAGACGTTCTTTAACTTAGCATATCTCAAAAACCCGCGCTATGCCTCGCAAAAAAACGCAACTACTCTCCTCCCGCTTATTGGGACCTTGTCGTCTGGCATCAGTTATTGCTCTGGTGAGATTTCGTTAACAAACTTTGAGAGGAACTTATGACGGGTCCACTAGCCATGATTGTCAATCCTATCTCTGCCCGGTACCCTCAACACCGCATTAGATCAATGTGGGTAGGAGCAGTTCTTTGTTGCGGATCTCTCTTCGCAGCTAGCTACGCAACCGAGGCAATTCCTTCTCTATATCTCTTCAACTTGGCCTTATTGTTTGTTTGTCGCAGATCTTCAAACTGATTCTCCTCCAAGGCGTCCTCTATTCTATCGGCGGATGTAAGTTGTGGTGGATAGTCAGCTGTAATTAATATTTCACAAGCTTTCAGCTCTGCTCTACCTCCCCTGTATCTCCTTCCTATCTGAATGGTTTGTGGTGCGCCGAGGAACAGCCAACGGAATTCTTTTTGCCGGTTCGTATCGAGCTTCCCCACCGTCTCTCGATTTCACGATGAATCCAGGCACCGGCGCAGGCGGCCTCCTCCTCCCACTCGTCCTGCCTCGCTTAATGTCCGCTTACGGCCTCCCGATAACGCTCCGCATCCTCGCCATCTCCATGGCAGTCGTTCTATTTCCCCTCCTGCCTTTCGTCAAGGGCCGGCTCCCCCCTACTCGCGCACCGCGCATGGTGGGTCCGGCGCCGCGCGGTGCGCCAGGGCCCAAGGAGTGGATCAGGAACAAGCTGTTCTGGGTTTTCATCGCCGTCAACACGCTGCAGGGATTTGCGTATTTCGTCCCCATCGTCTATTTGCCGAGTACACATTTATTCCTCGTGTATCGCAATTCGGAATCGATCTTTGACGGGTGTACATTGCAGCGTTCGCCAACAACATCAACATCAGCGCCGCCAATGCAGCTGTGGCGCTCGCGATGCTCAACGGTGCGTTCTCGTCCGTGCACACAATTTTTCCTCTAACATTGAAATCAACGCACTCAGCCGCGTCTGTCGCAGGCCGTTTGTCGATGGGGTACCTGTCCGACCACGTCAACCCATGGCTCCTCGCGCTCTCGACGCTCCTCACCGCTTCAATCGCGACGTTCATCCTCTGGGGCGTCCTCTCGCACTCGTTCGCGGGCCTGCTGGCGTTCGGCGTGGCGTACGGCAGCGTCGCCGGCGGATGGACGAGTCTGTGGACAGGGTTCGTTCGGCCGTTTGCTAGTGCGTTTAAATTTATTTCTGTCTGCAATTACTGTCTTGACCTTCCCTCGAACTCCTTTAATTTTCAACTTCTTAGAGGACGACCCCGCCATGTCCACGACGCTCTACGGCTATCTCCTCCTGTCCCGCGGCATCGGCAACATCGTGTCCAGCCCCATCTCAGCGAATCTCTACGCCCACCCGATTTCTGCGAACTTGGCGCTAAACGCGACTGCTGGCGGGGAGAGCACGGGGTTCGGGTTCGACGTCGGCGAGGGACGCTTTCAGCGGATGATCATCTATGTGGGGACGTGCTTCGCAGGGGCGGCGGGCGTGGCTACACTGGGATGGGCGATGGATATGGTGAAACGCAGTGAAAGCCAGAGTACGGAGTGACTTCGTGATGTGTAATCCGGGTTAATTATCCTCCCCTCATCTCACCTCATCTCGTCGAGATGAGAAGCCACGAATCCTCCATTCCTCGGACGACGAACTTCACATTCAAAGCCTTACATCTTCAACTGCTTCATTTGCAATTCGTAAGTCTATGTGACTGTCGTTGATATTGGGTTTGGGCGTAAAAATGCATTGCGGGCACATTTTAGTGGAGAAAAGATACAATGGAGCCGTTGAAGAGCATATAAATGTGAAGGAAAGAGAGAACGGGGAGATCATGGAAACCGGGAAGGGCCATTCTATCTATGCCGCTGTCTTGCTTTGCGAAGCGATTTGTCGCCGGCGCATGAACCATTAAAAAAGCGGCAGCGTGATGCGCGAAGTCACCACCCATGCGATAAGCACCCCAAAGTTCATTCCAACTGCAACGAAATCAGTACATGTTCAGAGCGTGCCAAACACAAAGGCGCGCACGGCGCGCGAGATAGTGTAGAACGGGAACGCGTACCCGTAGCGGTACGTCGGACGTGCGGCAGGACCTGCAGCGGGGAGACGGACGGAAACGTTCAATGATGATCTACACGATGAGGAAGGACGGGACGAAGCGCGCGCTGAGCAGCGTGATCATCGCCTCGAGCCCGGGACCGCAGGCGAGTGTGCCGATACAGTTGAGCATTCAGAAGATGACGATTGCCCGCGCTGCCGAACCACCGGTCGAACGGCAGCTGGAAGAACCATGTCCAGCTGCAGAAGCAAAATAAGGCAGTATCGAATTTCCTTTCAACCAAACTGTCGAGCTTGCGTTGACGCTCGAGGCGAGCAGCGTGAGAAACAGGCTCATGCAGAGGAGATTATAGTGGTCTATGGATAAGGAGAAAAAGGACCCAGTATTACCCAGTATTAAAATCAAATCAAAATGACCATCACGGTCTCCGGCATGTCGGCGCAGCCGGCTATCTACGGATCGAACTTCTGGCACTCCGGATCAGGTCTCGGATCATATCGGCTGCAGCGAAATTCGGCATGTTGCATCTGGCAGGTTGACAAGTCGCCAAATTGCATTTGTGTGCCACAATAAATCACAAGTCAGGATTCCGAGACAGCAAAAATCAGAGGCAGTAAGGTCGGATTTTCCATTGGACCTGGAGAACTTCTGGATGAAATTTTCTGCATTTTCCCAGCAGAATTTGAACATTTGGTGTGCTAACGGGCCACATACATTCAAAGGAAGTTGAAAAAATATTCTTCTATCCCACATCTCCCCAATATAATAAAGTTTTACTCTGCACCAGTGGCGTGAATGGCCTCAGCGGCCTCCTGCGATCGCGGAGTGATAGAACATTTGAAGGGAAGTGGGGTCCTGTCATTTTTAATTCGTACCATCATTTCGGCCCATTGCAAAATGACTTACGCCACCAGCCCCGGAAAATATTCATATGAGGGCTCAAGTACTTTCCCGTCTTCGACGGCCTTGCTTATATTCAGAGTGGCCAGCATCGATGCAACTGTGATCCACACTGAAGAATAGGCCATGTGTCTCCCTGGACAGATCCTAAACAAGTCTGTGGATCACTTCGCCCGAGGCGCAGGAGACATACCTCCTTCCGAACCCAAAGGCGGCAGTGTCTGGGTCCCTCATGGCGGGATTCAACTTGCCGTCAAGGAGGAACCGTCCAGGTTGAAATGAATCTGGATCTGGGTACATGTCCTATACCCGGTCAAAGTGGGTTCAGCATGATTTTTGCGGGACGTACTTCATCGTGCAGCAATGCCCTGGTACCGATGTGAGCTAGTTACATTCCTTGAATAGCGCAACTAACCAGGTATTCCCGATGATCAGAGAGCCCGCTGGGATCCTGTACCCCTTGTATTCATCCTCCACCGTCAGAAAGTGTGGAATGGCTGATAAACGAGCAATGGGTTGATGTTGAGCTTAATCGTAATTCTCGACAAGGACGTACCAATCGGGGTAACATTCCTCCATCGAAAGGCTTCTTTCACCAACGCAGTTACATACGGCAAAACCGCCTCGTCCGAAAAATCTGGCAGTATATGCGGACCGAGAACAGAGTCAAGTTCGGCCTGCGCTTTCTTTTGCGCCTCCGGGTTTATAAGCATGCCCAGTATGAAAGTTCCCAGAACTGAAACAGTGGTATCCGCCCCAGCAGCATACATGTTCGCTGCTGTGGCTTTGATCGCGGTTGCTTGCGTCTCTTTCTCGTCTTGATTGGAGTCTTCCAGGGTTCCAAGGCTCACCGAGGTGAATGAGGGGGGAGCAGTTCCCGTGGCCTGATGGCATTCACAATTTGTCAATACTACTTTGAGTGGACGTACAATTTGACGCTGCGCCTCAGCAAACGGGACCTCCTGCAGGTCCTGCGTTAATTCTCTCCACTGCTTGGCTTGTCGTTTAAAATTTGCACCGGGAAACCAGTCAGGTACATATTTGAGCAAGGGAATGGTGTCCTAGGTCGTGCCTCAATAGAGACAAAATGAACATCATGCTTTGAGCTCACAACAAGAAAAGTTCCGGGGATGGTGGCAATTGCAACCCCATGCGCGGCTTCCTTTGCTACGCTAATGTACGGGTCATTTGAAGACAGGACATCGATCCCATATGTAACTTTCATGATGAGCGCCCCTGCCATGCTGCATTCAAGTGAATGTTGGTAACGAAATGGCAATCAGGAGAGAATCAGCGCGTACTGTCTGAATTGTTCCATAACATCGTGGGGGTCATCAATCAACCGACGAAGGAGTTGATGTGATGCAGCTTTTTCGTGCGGCTGAAACCGCTTCGCTGAATTAATATTGAAAGCCTCGGCGAACATTTTTCGGTGGAAGCGCCTGAGTATTTTCAAACCCCCACTTTTCAGAGAATTGGAAGTTTTACGAACCAGCGTTGGCCTGTGACATACAAAGAATTCAGCACTGTCCATCGCCGTAGGTCATTTCCTGAGGCATACCATATTTCATAAATCCTGGGGACATGAATCAGTTTCTAGACCCGATAACGGAAGTGCGACGAATTTAACCTATAGAAAAATCCCATCCCATGAGTTCGTTGAGCATCGGCAGCCGCGGCCTGTTCATTTTAGACAATATCAACTAAAGAAATGCAAGTAATCACCGGTCAGAATACAGCGTGGAACGTTTCTCGAAGAGCTCTCGAATGGCCTCCATCGATGACAGCACGACAATCGATGTTCCTGCTGTGTTTAAATGAATGATGTCTGAATCTACAGAAAAATCAAGTACGCCAATTCATAGGAAATTCAACGGAACGGAGCCATAGCAGCATACCGAATTCTTTGCTCCACTGGAGGTATGTTTCCCATGGACGATCCGCAGGTAAGTTGAATAGATTTCCGACCAGTGGCAGTTTCTTAGGGCCAGGCGGCAAAGGAAGTTTGGATCGGTTATGCTTCCAGAGAACACCACATGCGGCTATAGCGAGAGCCAGAAGACACCAGAGTGGGGGAATGGCCATCTGGAGTTGTATGGGAAACTTATGACTTTCGGTGCATAGATATACCAAAAGTCCCGAGCTTCGGTGTCATGATAGCGAATAGCGGAGGGTCTCCTGACAGCCGCGAACAGACACGAGTCCTGGAATCCCCTGCGAAGTCGGACTTATCGTCACCGAATGCCAGAAATAAAATCGAGCTTACGGTCAGCGACTTGGAGTCCGCATCCGCATACTTGTTGGAAAAGCGGACTAGCGGGCCGGACTCGCGTATCTAAATGCCAAGCATGTAACAGCAGCTCTTATTCATGTAACAGACGATGGGAATCGCGAATTGGCTTATTACTGTATGTTTGACAGTAGGAAAAGCAGATGCAGTTAGTAATAATGTAGGAGTCCTTGGACGACTCGGTGAATATATTTTCAGGCCGCATAAGAAAGTTGGTCATCGAATCATCAATTTGCGACGGATCCAAGTAAATGGGTGGAATGAGATAAGGACCCCGAGACATGGGTACAAGCCGGCGAGAGCGGGAGCTACACGAGAACCTTGCGACGTGCGAAATAGAAATTTCCATCGAAGTCCCGGAGTTCCGCAGATTCGAAAATAAGTCATTGGCCAGTAGATTATTTCTGCCTTGACCGTTCAACTTTCGACTTGAGTGCAAGCCGTGGAAAATAAAGTGATTGTATTCAAGCCGCAAAAGCAGTTCCCAGCTCGGACTGAAATTGGAACGAGTCAGCCTGCCAGCCTCCATAATATAGAATGAAGACCGTCGGGCACACAGCAAAAAACCGAGTTCAACCGATAGGTCCGCCGGCAGTTATCGCGGTAAATTCTCAAGCCAGTAGTAAGAACTATTGGTACCCAAACGTTCAACTGCTTCCTTTGCAGTATCACCAGTGACCACCACCACACAGAGGCCAGAAGTCTAAAATCTGGCGGAATTCACTTAAATTGGGGATTCGATGCTAGAAAAATGGAGCCTGAAAGTAGGGATATGACAGCATTCATGACCCCGCTAGGACTTCTAAGAATAACTTCAATGCCTACTGGGTATACCAACTCCCCGGCGGAGTTCCAGAAATGCATGGTGTTCATTCTTTATGACGAAATTCCCCATGTTGCAAATATTTTCATCGATGATTTGCCAATCAAAGGCCCTGCAACTCAATACTTACAGGAAGATGGAAAACCAGAAGTCCTGAAAGAAAACCCAGGAATTAGAAGATTCATTTGGGAGCACGCGCAAGATGTACACAGAATAATGCATAGAGTAAAGTGCGCAGGAGCAACTTTCTCAGCAACCAAAGTTCAATGTTGTCGGAGACAAGCATTAATCGTTGGACAAAACTGTACACCAGAAGGGCGCGTACCAGACGACAAGAAAGTGTCAGCCATCTTAGAATGGCCGGTTCTGACTACTCCTCAAGAGGTGCGCAGATTCTTAGGACTTTGCGGGACTGTAAGGATTTGGATACATTGTTATTCAGAAATCATTCGTCCACTCACCGAGCTGTATCGGAAAAATTGGGAATTTGAATGGACTTCTCGCAGGATGCACGCATTTGAAACTATTAAAAAGTTAATAGCAAGTGCACCAGCTCTTCATCCAATTGACTATCAATCAGACGCTGCAGTAATATTATCAGTGGACTCAAGCAAAATTACCACTGGAATGATACTGGCCCAAAATGATGAATTTGGAAGAAGACGTCCTGCTAGATATGGATCAATTCCTATGAGTGAACGAGAATCTCGTTACTCACAACCAAAATTAGAGCTTTTTGGACTATACCGTGCACTGAGACACTGGAGACTGTACATTATCGGAGTCAGAACCCTATAAGTTGAAGTAGACACACAATTTATCCAAGGTTTACTCAACAATCCAGACTTACAACCAGATGCTGCAGTCAATCGGTGGATTCAAGGCATTTTGATGTTTCATTTTGCATTAATTCACGTACCCGCAATAAGTTTTCATGGACCTGATGCATTATCTAGAAGAACGAGAGCAGAAAATGAATCAGCTCCAGATGACCTTGACGATTGGCTGGATGACATAGCATTGTTTTATCACACCTGGGATGATCTTGACGACTGGTTGGATGATATAACCTTGTTTTATTATACCAAACCTCGACGAGAACTTTCAAACAAAGCAAAAAGATTACCGTCCTGGGTGTTGCTGTCAAGAAGTAGTCAAGAAAAATTATTACGAGATATTTTCCACTTCCTTGAGACCTTGGAAGCGCCTATGTTTCCAAGTTCTCAAAAACACCGAAGGTTCATCAGCCAGGCCACACGGTATATGATTCAAGAAGGACAGTTTGTTGAAAACTGAGTGGATGATTATGGCGTTCAGAATGCACTTTTAATAATCCGCTATGTTTTCATATGTTTTTCGGTTTTGCGCTACCTTTTTCACCAAAAAAATCTTTCTGCGCTACTTATTACACCTCAAGGCAGATCAAAAGAGGGTGCGGAAATTCTTGGGTTTCCCGCTCCCTCCTTTGAAGCGATCCAGATTTCCGCTACCTCTATCTGACCGGTCCGAAATCCCGCTACCTCCATTGTGGTAATTTGTGATCGCGCTACTTTTAGCCGCAGATTCTGATCCCGCTACTTTTACAGTCGGCGACCAGAATCGCGCTACTTCTCAGTTTTCGGACTTGTGAAATTTCGGCGAAGAGAAACAAAAAAAAAATACAAGAGAAGTTTGTCTTCACTGCTGGTCCCCGCCAGGCCAATGCGAGTCTGGTCATGGTGTCTCATGGTTTGTACTATTCAAACAAGTTGCTACGTTGCATTTGTTGACAGTCTGCCAACATGGGCTGCTGTTGTCAGAACTCACTGTTTGAGGACTCCATGGAGAGTCTCGACTCAGAGTCATACCCACCCATCTCAGTCATTCTGTGCATATTCGGGCTCAGGTACTTGCCCGTTTTTTGTTTATATCTTGTGCCCTGAAGCCTTCAGCTTCATTGTTTCCCTTGTGATCCTATGCAGCCTTCATAATGTGGCAAAATTTGTGCATCGCAGGAGACCTACCAGAGAAACTCTGCCTACATCAACTGCGTGAAACGCTCTCCTTGGGTTTCACAGTTCCTGGATCTGCCCTTCCATATTGCTGTGCTTCCAGATCGATTCAGCGGACAGTGTGGTTTCGCTGAAACTGCTCCAAAACCTTTTGCCGGACATAGTCTTGCTGTCTGGGCAAGGTACTAGCTTGCTGCTAACAAGTTCTCACAAAAGACCCACCTGGTGCGTACCTTAAAAGTCGGTAGTTTGTCTGAGATCCAGTTGGCCAGTGATGCCTAGATCCGACACAAAGTCTTTCTTAAATTTTTCTTTTATTTTCAGCCAAAATTTCACAAGTCCGAAAAGTCAAAAGTAGCGCGATTCTGGTTGCCGACCAGAAAAGTAGCGGGATCAGAATCTGTGGCCAAAAGTAGCGCGATCACAAATTACCACAATGGAGGTAGCGGGATTTCGGACCGGTCAGATAGAGGTAGCGGAAATCTGGATCGCTTCAAAGGAGGGAGCGGGAAACCCAAGAATTTCCGCACCCTCTTTTGATCTGCCTTGAGGTGTAATAAGTAGCGCAGAAAGATTTTTTTGGTGAAAAAGGTAGCGCAAAACCGAAAAATACATGAAAACATAGCGGATTATTAAAAGTGCATTCTGAACGCCATAGATGATGAAAGAATATAATTCAATGTAGACTACAGACAAAATCTTGAGTATTTATACTGTTCAAATTATATCTAGAAGATTCTGCCCGATAGGCTGAATAATACATGAGTAAGATGAATGGAGCGGAATATTCGAGTGCTTTCGGGCATGTCGGCGCATCACAGTCGGGCTTAGTCAGCCTCGGTGATGGCTCGGCGTTCGCTTTCTATCGCAAACTTCAACACAGTTATGGCGAAGAAATCCTAAAGGATCACCGTTAGTGGTAGTAATGAATCCTGATAGACGCTTGAAAATTTTAGAACAAGCTCACGATGAACTAGGACATCGAGGGCGATTCTTCTGGCCAAAACTCTACAATGATATTGCACATCACATTGTGTCATGTCATAAATGTCAGATTCGAAGCACCAAGAAATTTGAGGTACCCACCACAATTTCTACACCGGTAGTTCTGTTCCAAACTGTATACATAGACATCATGATGATGCCAGAAGCAGATGGATTTAGAATGATAGTGGCTGCACGAGATGATTTATCAGGAACCTGCGAAGCCAAAGCATTGAAGACAAAGACTTCAGATGATTTGGCTAGCTTCTTTTGGGAATACATTTACTGTCGCTATGGCTGTCCTAGGAAAGTTATCACAGATAATGGACCAGAAGTAAAGGCCGGTTTCAAAAAGTTGATGAAGAAAATGAACGTACCACATGTACGAATTTCACCATACAACAAGCATGCGAATGGTGTAGTAGAACAAGGGCACTATACCTTAAGAGAAGCAATTGTAAAGTCCTGTGGAGGTAAGATCAGTATGTGGCCTGAAAAGTTGGCGGTAGCATTGTTGGCTGACCGTGTCACCATCAGTCACGTAACAGGGTTCTCACCCTTCCAATTACTTTATTCTACTGATCCAGTTTTGCCGTTTGATCTGATGGAAGCCACTTTCCTTGTAAGTGGATTCCATTCCGGAATGACCACGGCGGAACTGCTTACCTTGAGGATTCACCAACTTTCTAAAAATGAACGCGACATTAAAAAGGCTTCTGAAACATTACGCAAGGGCCGATTCAGATCTAAAGAACAGTTTGAAAAACGATTTCAAGAAGAAACTACAAAAAGAAGAATACAAGAAAGGCGAATTGGTGCTTATACGAAATGTAGGAATTGAGTCTGAGGTTAGTTCCAAACGGAAAACCATGGACAGATATTTTGGGCCTTATGAAGTGGTACGCAAAAATTATGGTGGAGCATATATCTTGAAAGAATGAGCATATATCTTGAAAGAATCGGATGAATCTCTGTTCAGAAATAATCCAACCGCGGCTTTCAGATTGATGCCATACATCACCAGGAGTCATTGGTTTATGCGTTCAGGATGGATGGAGGATGAGAATGAAGACGAAAATAGTGTGGGAGATGATGAAGAATTTTTTGAGTTCTCAGACTCGAAATAGAAAGCTGAAAGCCCTTCACGGCTGAAAAAGGAAACTTCGGAGGATCGACTCTGTTCAATTGATTCCCCAGAAGGACCCTTCATTTGTTAACGCCGCCTATGCCGATAGCCGAAGTAGCATGAGTCTCCCAATAAAAACAAGCTGCTTAATCTCTTCGAATCATCTTTCTTTCCTCCACATTCACATTTTCTGTCGCTAACTTTTCTTTCCTGCTACTAACATCTCACTATGACTTACCAAAACAACCCTTACTCCGCACACGGGTTAATGGCCCATCAACAAAGAGCCATAGCCTCTACTGCGAGTTTCATCACCCTGGAAGACACTGACTCTGAGGCGTCCCATACTGTACGTCTCATAAACAACACTAAACATTTCATGATCATGACCTTTCATGACTAGAGTCGCATGTCCCCCAGTGAATACTACAGCTATCATTTCAACCGAGAGCTTCATAACACCCGTTACATCCACTTCCTCGCACCACCACGCCCGCACCTTGAAATACACACCGACCCCGTCGCTTCACATCATCTTCCATCACCAATCAGTGAGACGTCACTGCGGGCTGCCACCCCAGTAACGTATGCACCACTGTGACGATCCAGGTCTTATAGCATGACCAGGATTAGAGAGCTGGAACACACATCGGAACAAGATGTCTCACGATACGACTTTGTGTTTCCCAAACGACGAGAGGTCCTGTCTACAGAGGACATCCAGTGGCTGATGAGTGCCAACCAATACTTCCGCAACCTCAAGGACAAAAATTTGGTGGTTGTGGAAGGACGTGAAGTCACATTTATTGGATTTGAAGCCCGGCTGGGAGGATGGGTGATGAAGAACAGAGCCATGCAGACGATTAGACCCGGAACAGTGATGATCTGCGCAGGAGAGATTGTAGGAGAATGGCGAGTGACGACGAAATTTCGCAAACGAAATGGGTGGCTGTATAGTCTTTGGGCAAACGACACGTTACAGCAACGCACATATGTGCGGGTTAGCAAGAAAACCACTGACATCGGACCCGGACGTGTTCTAATTGCCGCCTGGAAGACGCGCTTCATGCTGTCCCAACTTCGTTCCACACTGTTCATTTGAGTACTACCCGTTCATTTATTACCAATATCCGATCCACATGTTCACTCATTTACCTACTTGAAATATGTAACAACGACACACAATTAACAAATGTATTTTACTGGTCGACTGAGGACAGTCGAATTTTATTCCGTCCGCCGCGGGATGAGCCAGGGGAAATCTGTTTCCCATAAAATACATTTGTCCTGGAAAATTACTGTCGGAAATATTAGGATCAAAATTCGGATCATTCGGATCACACGGCTTAAAACGACACCGCTTCGGAATCTAAATGAATCAGAACTCCGAATCATTTCTTTTTGAGTCAAGATTCAAGTCAGATGTAGTCAGTAAATCAAGTCATAGCCCTAGGCATTCATATATGACTCACCGTAGAATTAGTATATAAGGAGGACCTCTTTCAGAAAAATCCCCCCAATTACCCCTGTGTAGTTACCAGCGAAATATTAGTTTTTCTCAAACTTTATACCATGTGATTCAAATAGTCAGTCTTTGGAGACTTCTATACGAATTAAGCAGGCCTATAAAGCTCGAACAGCCGCCCGTGATTATTACTGATAACAAATAACACTTCAAAGACTCAGAGGTCTTTATTTGTTACACCGCCGCTACCGATCAGACAGATTTACTGCTTACCGTTTAGGGACTTTCACCGCCAACTTCCTGGAAAGGGAATAACGTGAGAGCCACAGCACTAAATTAAGATTACTTGAAATCTTCGGATACAACTAATCCACTTAGTGAACTTATTTTCCACTCAACACCGTTAGGACAGAAATTCAACTTACTGTCAAACGGGAAGCTGTGGCTGTGACCTAAAAAAAAATCCCTCCTGAAAATATATTTCTCACCTCAAACAAAATAGTTTTGTTTCTACTTGAGGGAATGGTTTTTGCATAAGAGATTGCCTGTACGTAAAACAGCTAAAAATAACCCCGAAATGCATGTATTTACCCCATTTGATTAAAACCGCCATCTGACCGCCATAGGTTTGCAGGGAGAAAGCGGAAGTTAAATCCGTTGGAGCACCGACAACTTGGCGGTGGATTCAAGTGTGCAAATGGGTGCCCCTGGGTGTGAGGCATCCAAAACCACACTCAAATTCAACTTCCGCCAAGGTTTGCCCCCATTGGAAATAAAATACCTCTATAATCACCTGTTTGCAGGGAGAAAGCGGAAGTTAAATCCGTTGGAGCACCGACAACTTGGTGGTGGATTCAAGTGTGCAAATGGGTGCCCCTGGGTGTGTATGGTGGTCAGATGGAGGTTTTAATAAAACGGGGTATATATGTGCATTTCGGGGTCATTTTTGGCCATTTTAGGTGAGGGTGATTTCTTTTTCGAGTGACACTCCTCTGGGCACATACCATTCTATGTTGGTACAACATCATACAATGAGATGAACCAAGACAAAAAACTTTCCGAGCTGGGCATAACATATTTTCAGAGTAGGAAAATATTTTTGGACCGCTACAAAATATTTTCACGAACAAGAGATAATTCCTATGTTCCAAACTATGTTAACAATTTTTCAATTGACATACATTTTTATTCTGTTGTTGGGATTCCCAGAACCTTAACCTGATCCCTGGGTTCTCAGCACATGTAGGAAGGAGGCAAGAAAGGGCATATAGGCAATGGCTGCAACCATTAGGACCGATCCTATCCTTCCTTTGTTAGGCACTTAGGATCGATCTGAGACTATGGCTCACACCCTCGCTGAACCCCACTGAACCATTATCCTATCCTATCCCAGTATTGTATCCTATCCTATTACCTTCGAGTCGTCATCAGCATTTGTATCCTATTGATGGTATCCCATCCCAGTAGTCTCCTTTCACCCCAAAATGCACCCAACCAATCCCATCCCATCCCAATCCTATGTTATCAGGCTATCCCAGAATCGAATATGGGTCTGATGACCCCTGGATGATCCCATCCTATTGTTTCCTGAGATGGCCAAAGGTATCCTATTGAGTCTGATCCGTTTACAAAATCCTATCTCATCACATTCTATCCTATCTGCATCGCCCTTGAGATCTTGACACAAGTTGCAATTTAGTAGACTTGGGATCAGCAGTGGCTATGAGTGGCACAAGTGACAACATACTGTCACATACAATTTGCCCAGGGCTTTCTGAGCAGAGGTTCAAAAGAAGTCAGTGGTATTAGAACTTTGATCATGATGTTCAAGTTGGGAGAGCTGAGCAGAGCAGGTGGTGAGGGAAAGTATCAGATAATAAGAGAAATGGCGAACAAAAGAGCTGGGGGACAAAGAAATGTGCTTTGACCAAGCTTTGACTCAGAGCTTATTGTTCTGTTCTTCTGTTTTGTATTGTTTGTGGATAGTTCAAATTTGGTACCACCTGGGCCGGGTGTAGCCATCATTGAACAAACCAGAACAAATACAACATCTGACCACCACCTTGTCCTCGCCACCCACTCAACATTCCTTCAACAATGTTCCTTAAAACTCGCGAGACTATGTTGACATATACGAGTGCAACACAAGTTCCTTCAAGTCCAACTGAATTTGGTGGCACACCTTTTGCGAGTCTTTACCCCCCAGATCTACTTGCTGCCTTTCAACTGGGAGGATTTTTGGGACCAGGTCTTGTCGGTATCAGGGCCAGGAAATTTCCCGATGATTGCGGTGAGTGGTTGGTCAGTGGCACACAATGCCTTCTTATATCATTTGTCCGATCCGATCCTATCTTATATATCCCGTCCCATCCTATCCTATCACCTATCCTATCCCATCCCGTCCTCTCCTATCCTATCACTTATCCTATTCTATCACTTATCCTATCCTATCGCTTATCACATCCCATCCTTTCTTACTTGTCCCATCCCATTTGCAGTGGATGGGATAGTACACTGGTAGCACACGGGGTACTTACAATAGTTAGGATTAAGTAGGATAGGATAGGATTAGGTAGAGTAGTTGGTTGTACAGTGGATGTAGGCCATAGGCTTTGATCAATCCTATGTGCCTACCAACCTATGAATAGGATTGATCCTACCAGTTGCGGTCATTGATATAAGGCAAGGGGGGCTATCAAGCATCAGGCAGAGTCAAATCAGGTGTAATATTACAGTGGGGTGTCAAGAATCAGAGGAAAGTAGGTCATCTCTGGAGTTCAGTGTGTGTGCAAAAACTTCTGAGTGCAATGGCTGGAGCCCTTACGACATTGGATGTGGAGGCAAGAGGGGAAATTCAATATAAGTTGATAGAACCCCTCAAAGCAGTTAAGACTGGAATCTAGCACGGTATTTCCATAAGATCAGTCATAAGTCCAAATCAAACATCTGATTTGGCCAGGATTCGGGTTTGACACATTTGGACATTTATTCATGTAGTTGCACGCATCTCAAAAAATGTTTGTAAACCTATACTAAAAATATTTTGTCCATCCCAAAATATTTCTTTCACCTCAAAAAATATTTTGTAAGATTTTTTTTCTCTCAGAAGCAATATACACTGTTTTATTAAAACTTCCATCTGACCACCATAGGTGTGAGGCATTCATAACCATGGTCAAATTCAACTCCTGCCAATACAGAATTTACCCCTGATTTTCAACACAATTGTGGAGCAGAACCTAAATCTGCAGGGATGCAATTCAAAAATGTCTGGAAAATAGTTTGGGCTTTTCATCACTATTGACACTAAACTTACTGTATCTTTGCTCTTGAACTTTTCACCTAAATCTCGGTGATTGGCCAAGTTGTCCTGACGAAGAAAAAAGATTAAAAGAAACTATCAACTTTGTTTCAAGTTTTTCACTTTGATTCTAACTGGGGGAAGTGGTAAAAAAGTTTTGAATTTTTCACCTCTTTATGAGGCAGGAAATGTACTATGAAATGTGAAATATTCATGATAAAAATCTTCTAAAAGAAACTATCAATTTTATTGCAAGTTTTTCGCTTTTGTTCTAACTTGGAAAAGTGGTAAGAAACTTTTGAATTTTTCACCAACTTTTGCAGTGAAAAATTGATGGGGGGGGGGGGCGGGGGGATGTATTATACTCGCGTGGTCCACAACATGAACGACAAGTTTACTGAAGACAAACAAGTAGCTACGTAAGGGTGGTTATCCGTCCGTTAGACTACAAGATGCCAACGGAACACACAGAAATTCCAGGGGGGCGATAGCACAAGACACTGTCCCTACTGTGAACTGGCCGGCTCTCATCGTCGAGGCTGGACTCCAGCTAAAACCTCGTGGGACCTGACCTCACAGCACATAGTGCTGGAGTACAAGAGGAGTTCCCTCCTCCCAGGTAAAATATCCCCGGAATCCACCAGTCACAGCATGATGTCGTACGTCTTCCCTTTGCAGACTGCATGCATAAAATTCCCCTGTGCTCAAGTCCAAAGAGATATCACTGCCAAGGAGAAGGGTGGTGTGTTCAACTTCAGGGGAAGGTCCACAACCACCCACTGTGGACTAGTTGTTTCAAACCGCCACAGTTGGATCGCTCACAAGGAGCATAGGAACAGAGTCAAATATTTTGAGGACATTGTATGCCAATTTTTTGCCAATAATGGAGTGATTTTTCTGTATGGAAGAAGGCCACGAAACAATTGAAGAGCATCCGGGAATTGTTCCACAACACCAGGGATTTCAATTTTGACCTTATCGAGAAAGTTTTGCCGCAGTTCTATGAGCTCTCCGTGGTCGCACTTGAACATAGCATGTGCTGGGTCTTCAACATACACGTAGCAGAACCTGCAGAGGCGCCATTGACATGGGACAATCTTCCTGCCTCGTTCCTTCCAACGGCGACGTTCCACGGTGAGACAATGGCTGGAGAGCACCATTTTGGTCAATGCCTTTCGGTGTTCTGGTTGCTTGACCCGCAAGTAGTGCCGAAAATCCAAGGACTTCTTCACAAACTTTTTGGTATCTTTATCCATTTCAAGCCGGCCAACCAAGATGTCGCAAACCCGAGCTGACATCTTGATCTCGTCATCTATCCACGCCTCCATCGATTTGACTACATCCTTCATGGCTTGTTCAACTGTCTTGACGTCCATTTCCGGTGAGATGTTGAGCTCGACCGGAATATACGGACGGGAAAGCACGATACACAGGTCGTTTATCCACGAGATTTGACTGGAACGAGCCAAGGCAAGTGACTCCTGTAATGTGTTCCATGCTGGTCGCTCATGCTTCAGTTCCAGAAGGTAGCAGAGATTTTTGAGTGCGAGATGGACTCTGCGGTATTTGATTGGCCATATTCCAGTCTCAGAGAAGAGTACCGCCTGGAGACTTTGCGACCTGACCCCAAGCATTCGGCGCAGGAAGCACAATTGAACTTGCTCCAATAGCTTCAGACTCTTGAGGTCAACATCCAAGCAGACATCACAGCCCCACGTTAGGTAAGGATCTACCCGCGCCATGTACAATGTTCTAGCATCCCACGCAGGTAGGTGGCCCACAAAGCGATCCAGTCCCATGATTACATTTGCAACCACGGTCGCTTTGTTCGCCTTAACTTGATAGTGCTCCCTCCATATGGATTCTGTGCCTGTTTCGGCCCAGATCCCCAAGTAACAGGCTTTATGCACCTGCTTCATTGGCTTGCCGCCCAAGTGGAAGGTCAGATAGGATTTTTGGTGGGGTCCATAGATCTGGTAGACACATTTGGCTATCGACGTTTCACAGCCGTTGCAGTTACACCAGGTTTGTGCTGAATTCAGGTGATGTTGAAACCCAGGAGGAGCGCTGGACGCTGTCAAGATGTCATCCGCATGTTCAATGTGGGAAATAGGCACCCCATTGAGTTCTAAAACTTTAAATATTTTTCACCAGTTTTAGCAGTCAAAAACTCGAAATGTTCATCCAGTGCGTGACACAAATTTTAGTTCGATAAACGCCTGTGTGACGTGTGACCTCGACCAAAATTCGACATCGATTACTCAATTAAGGGGTTCGTGACACGTGACTATCGACCTGATTGAAATAGTACAGTAGCACGATTTTTGCCGCTGCATTGTCGAATAATAATCGTGATCACGAATATTTTCAATTCAATTTCAATATTCATCTCTTTGCTTGGGTTACTACATCGTACTGATTTTCTACATGTTTGTTATATACTTCCTGTCTTTTCTTCCAGTGCTTTATCCATACCGCGTCTGGCTCGTTCTCGTTTGTTGACCTACATGAACATCGGATACCCAATCGGTTCTCCACGGTCCTGTCAACATTCAAAAGCTTTGGTCCATCAGAGTAGCCTGAACCAGTTGCACTGCTCGTTGGGACCGAGGCTTGATTGAACACTTGAAGGGGGCCGGAACACTGTGAAAGCATTTTGCACTTAGTATTGAAAATTTAGTTGTCCGTGCACACACCAAACCATCCCCGGAACATATTCGTACGACAGCTCAATTTCCTTTCCCTCAGCTCCAATAGCCTTGGTGATATTAAATGTGGCGAGGATGGATGCAACAGTGATCCACACGGATGATGTGGCCATATGTCTTCCCGGGCACACTCTGGTTCAATAAATACCAATGGCGTCTTGTAAGGCATTGTGTTCGCTGTCCGTACCTGTGTCCGTACCTGCGTCCGAAACCAAATGCTGCTTCGAGACTCCGAATCGCAGGGTTCAGCTTACCGTTCAGCAAGAAGCGATCCGGTGCGAATGCATATGGATCAGGGTAGGTAACCTGTTTTTCATGAGTTATGCAGAAAGGTCTGTAATTCATCAACTTCGGACCTTGTCGTGAGTGATTGCCCTTGCAAATAAACATTAACTTGATGGTATGAGTCTTTTTGTGCACAGATGCACCACATGTTGGGGATAACAATCGAGTTGGCAGGCAAACAATACCCGCAATACTCATCTTTGATGGGTAAAAAATGTGGTATGGCTGCAGTGAGCTCAGTAAATTATGATCCAGAGACAGATCTGGAGAGAAAACAAAATCGTAGTACCACTGGCAATTGGTGTTACATTCCTCCACCTCAGTGCCTCTTTCACGATGGCCGCAACATATGGAAGCGCGGGTTCATCGTCAAAATCGGGGAGCCAGCCGTTGCCCACAACCTCATCAATTTCCCGCTGTGCAGCCTTCTGTGCTTCTGGGTTGGCCACCATCCCCAAAATGAACGTACCGAGCGCAGAAACAGTGGTGTCTGCACCGGCGGGGTAGTCCCTGATGTCTCCTTCACAATTGTTTCGTGGTACTTCTTCGCATCAGAAGCTTCGTACTCATCCAACGTGCGCAGACCGTATGCCGTGAAGCAAGGCGTGGAGTTACCAGCAGACTAAGGCTGAGATATATGATAAGTTCAGAAGATCTATGAATACCAATGTACCAGGTTGTGTTCTACCTCTGCGAATGGGTTTTCCACCATGGTCTGAGCCAGGTCCCTGCATATTTTCGCCTGTTGTTTGAACCCCGTTACGGGGAACCAGTCGGGAACATATTTCAGGATTGGGATAGAGTCCTGGTGACCTTGTTAGACGGGAATCTGAAAAGTGTTGAAGCTGTAGTAAGTTACCATGAGGTATTTTCCGGGTACAGCGGCGATAGACAGCTGATGTATGGCGCTTTCGGCCAGCGAAACGTAGGGGTCGCTAGTGGGCAAGACCTCTACTCCGTATGTAACCTACATAATGATTTCTCCAGCCATACTGTCACAAAATGAATTTGGAAGCTGAATAATTTTGTAACTTGAGTGAAACCTACTGTCGCAGATGGTCCATGCAGTTATCTGGTGAGCTGAGCAACCGCCGCAACAGCTCATTTATGGCCGCCCGCTCGCATGGCTGAAAGGCGCGTGCAGCGGTGAAGTGAAATTCGTGGTGGAACAGCCATCTGTGCGAGCGCCTTAAGAGTGCACGTTCAAGACTTCAGGCTATTGTTGTTTCACAAATAGACACCTACCAATAGTTGCCTGGTTGTTAACATAATGATACGCTGTCAGATGGCTGGTATTTCTAAGATTGAAATACGATACCGTAGCGCATGAACCCTGAATGCCTGCAATGAGCCTATGAAATATCACGGTGAAACACACCAACCTATAAGAAAATCCCATCCCATTAGCTCAGTCATCATCGGCACCCGGGCTCTGAATAATGAAACGTAAGTAAGGTCCTAAGCTACAGTTCGCTCTCTTGCGCATACCTGTCAGAATAGAGTGCGGATCTTTTCTCGAGGAGATCGTTCGCGACTTCTGCAGAAGAAATGATAAGCATTGATGTTCCAGCCACGTCGAGATGACATATGTCAGAATCTGTATTGAGGCCGTTAGAATGTAGTCCTTTGCTTACCGCGCCATCATATGAGCGTCGAGGGTTATTATATAAGCATCCGTTTTGGGAAACCACGTGCACCGGGCTTACACGCGACTTGACGCGCCGAGCGAGGCTGGAGACCCTATCGAGACAGTCACAGTGTTGAGCTTCTATCGAGCATCTATTTGCTACAGGAGCCTCAGATACTTTCTCCGGGTTGACACAAGCGAAGAAGGACGACCACAAACAACTTAGGGGCTTTCCCACCCAATTAAGCAGGCACTGCCAAAATGATATTCAGCAGTATAAATTGAACCAAGAATTAAATACGTATAGCTGCGTGAACCAATCCTTTACTCATTGTCGCGTCAAATAGCATGGTACACGACCAAGACGCGTGAAAGTGCGGGATTGTTTGGTCGTGCATCGCGGATCATTACATAATAATGATAGGGAAGGACGAATGACCAACTACGTTCTGTATGTCTTGCTCCATTCCATATATGTTTCCCACTGAAATGCAGCCGGGATGTCAAAGAGATTTCCAACCAGGGGAAGCTTCCGTGGTCCAGGGGGTAATGGCAACCTCGACCTTGGCCTTGTGCAGCAGTAGAGGAGCAAACTGCTGGCAAAAGCACATATGGTAGTGTACAAAGTGAGGGGGGACATGGTGGTGTTGACGTGGTGCAAAGGTGCTGATATTTGGAGTCGCTTGTGGGGCAAAGAACGTAGTCTGTAGTTTACCGCGCACTGATGTATTGGAACCCACCGTTATTACGGAAAGTTACGTAAACATTTTCCCCCGCAGGCATTTCTCACCATCCACCACAGCGCCATCCAATTTTGGGGTGTGTTTCTCTATATATAACACCATACCCTTATGTGCGCGCTCTGTAGAAGGCTCTGAGGAAAGTAGAACCCATGATAAAATTTTAGACTGCCTCCAGCATATCCAAGGCATGAACTTGAGTCTGAGGGCAACATTGATGGTTTTTTCTTCTCAGATGTGTTTCAATGAATATTCCAACTCATACTATGCGCTAATATATTTTTATTCAAGCGCACGGAGGCAGCAAGACGCGTCGATGTCGAATGTAACACGTGTGACTGGACGTGTAAATCGTCACCTTTACGTAATAAGGTTGAGTTCCGATCGATCCCTTCGGGTAATCGACAGACTATACCATTGCGAGCTTGCGAGCTAGTTTGGTATAGCGTCTGTTTATAAGAGACTACAAAGAACGGCACGTTTACGGGAAGACGGAAAGAAATTGATCGGCACGCGCCATTTTCGTGGCGATCCTGTGAATTTCCAGCGCCTTCGAGGATGACTTGTGACCAGATAACAGTGTCAGTGGGATACATTCGGCGCTCTCCCCCACGTGCCGTTGGGTGCGGCGGACCCACTAGGCCCCACTGCGCTAGTGGAGCACTGAGAACGAGAACAGTAGGGCCTGGGGAAGCGCGCTGATAAAGTTTTTTTTGATTTTCTTTTTTGAAATAAGGTTTCAAACAACCGTGGACCAACCCCGTTCATCGTTGACTTGCAGCGTATAAACTGAATGCCCCGGAAACATCCCCTGCTTTTGCTCATGCTGGGTACAAGAATTATATGCATGTTTGCCAAGGCACAAAATGAGTTGGAAGTACACTATTCTGTCAATGTCAGTCCTCAAGATCCTCTTGCCACTGGGTACGAGTTTTGGATGCGTGCGTTGCGACTGCCTCAGCTACGGCGAGCGCATATGCGCCGTCGTCGTCGTCTGTTTAACATATCAGTCGACGAACAATGCCATGAGAGCACACTTGCAATATTTCAACGAAGCCTGGATCTCCAGCGGATTCTCAAGGTCAGGTGTTAGTAGCGTCCCATATACATATCATGCTAAATATTTCCTTCAAGGTGATGTCCGACGACCATAGCCGACCCAGTTCAGCGATGCAGACCTATAATTCAGATTGGATTCATATTCGAGTCTGTTTTCACGCCGCACTCACCTTCCCCTGTTTCGAAACCTAGAGAATGTCAACAGCTGCGCCAAGAGTGCGGCGGGTATCTTACGTTTGGATGCAGAATAAAGGACACGAAGCGGACTTCCGGAGGATCGCGGGGATACCCCACGGGTAGATCACAGGTTAGAAGGAAGGTTCCTCCCTTATATGGGCAGTTTGGTACGTCTTTGGGAGCCTACAATTGCACTTCGGATACAGCCTCAAGCTTCGACACGAGTTTCTCACCTCCAAGATTATCTTCAAGAAAGAGATGTCGCGGTCATTAACATAGACATCGATGTTTGGATGGGGATCGGCGACGACGGCTTTGATCTACATGCAGAATTTCAGCATTGAGAGAAACGGAACACAACCCAGAAATCCATCCATACCTCCCGCATGATCCTCTTCATCCGCTCATCGCCACCACCGGATATTCCGACCGAAACCGCGGACTTGACTGGCTGTTTCAGCTTTCTGTGCTCGGCGCGTGGTGGAAACTGATCGACGGTGACTATGTCTATGGGGTTTGCGCGGAAATTCTGGTAGCCTTTTAGCTGGCTTTTCGTAGTTACAAGAGGTTTCGCTGGACGGAACGGTCGATCTCCCGAATATAACATGGTCTCGAGATCCTGTATCGTAATGTCAGAAAGTCAGCAGTCAAGGGCTCGATACATACGAATATGCTCAGAGCATCTGCAAGCGATGTCCTGGGAGAACACCGATAACCGCCTACAAGGAATCAGAGCCGGTAAAAATGGCAGAAGCAGTGTATCCTGACCGGTAGCAACAGATATGGCATGTAGAACGGAATCGCTTTTCGACCCCACTTGAACGGAATCGACGATCACTCGGCTCTTCTGCAGCGAATAGCAGACGTCCCGAGCGGAGCTCTTGGAGCTAGTATCATCACCGTCAGAGACGATGATGATACGCCTTCGCAGATTCGGTAAGTCGGGTCGATAGTTTACCAACTGCTGCCGGGCGGAGTCGAGTGCATCGTATACGGACGTGTCGCCGGAAGCATAAAGAGTCCCTAGCCGCTCCCTGAATTTTTCGAAGACGGGCGTAAGCTCCTGCTCGACGGACGCTTCATCAGAAACTACTGGTGGTCAGCACTTGCGGGACCCCGAGGATCAATGGATTTACATGTAACAAGACCAAGTACCAGGGACACAGCAGTATCGAAAGACCCCTGAAAGGGTTCAGTTGATTTTCGCACTGCAAAATACAGACTGGGCTCACCGCGCGGTTTAGGAACACCTCAAACAATTGTTTGAGCAGATCCAAACGAGTCAGATATCTGCTCTCCTCGCGGGTTCGCTGGGAGGACCCGGAGAACCAACGCCACTTTTCGCATTTAAAGGAAATTTTATGCGGGTCATCAGAGTCGGGATAGAAGTGTTTCATGACGTTGTTAAGCTTAGCTAGGCGACCTTCTTGAAGACCATCCCCGGAGTCCTGGAGACCATGCCTGCAAGCCGTCAGTAGGAAGCTGGTATGTATGATGGGCTGACTGACCATAAGCTCCAGTCGGAGATCCTCTTGTCAAAGTAGCTCAGAAGAGCGAGGACAGACGAATCTCGTGCAATCAAAATCTTCGTCGCGGAATATAGATGGGAGATGTCGATCTGGAACGGCTTCCTGGTGTGGCGCGTATACTGGGTGAGCTCGATTGTTCCGCCGCGCGCAAGAGATGTCTGCGACAGGAGGAGACCGGACGCAGGGTGCACAATTGAGCTAGAGTTGAACATCCGCAGAGTGAATGAACCATATACCGCCTTTGTTGCACGATGAGCGAGCGAGTACAAGGTGCGAGTTGGGGTCTGAGGCAGAAGAGTCCACGTATGCGGGTTTCCCAAATGGCGCAAAGTAACGGAAATGGTATCGCTCTTCGAGTCGCTCTTGATTTTTGGCAGAATATCGGTCCTCGCAACCTGCAACCAAAGATTGGATGAGAAACGGATCTATCGCTACCGAAGCGAAGAACTACCCAGGTCGCCACAGCCTTCTTGAGTTTAGGCACAGAGTCGTATTGGGCCACAGAATGCCCAGCGGGCCAAACCGGCTGTGATTCAAACCAATCTTTGGATGTTGAATTGACGAATGTTTGCCGGGGAGCATTCTTGGGTCGAACGGGATCTACAAGTAATTCGCCCGTTCTATCACAGGTTAGTCCCAAGCCTGCACAGCGTTCAAGAAAAGCTTACTTGAAGTCAACCAAAGCACGCGGAACTGCATATGGCTCCTCCCCAATCATCACGTCGGCATCTGCATCGCACGCGATGTCGCTCAGCATCTGTGACAACTCGCCGTTCATATCTTCATCTGCTACCGCAGCCACAAAACATGCCATCTAAAGTTTACTGAGCCGAGGGTGGAGGACGATAAACAGGGAGGAACTGACCTGCAGGACGACGGCTTGATGTCCGTGAGGTGGTTCCGGCGTATCGTCATACATATCCTCATCATCTTCTACGTCGGAATCCTCATCCTCGTCACCGTCCCGCAGCGAACGTTGCAATGCTTCTCGCGATGCAATTTTTGCGAGATGACGAAGTAGATTCACCATCTGAATGTCACCATCCTCTTCGCCAGAGTTAATGATTGTCCACCATGGATGATGGCAGCTCGGATGCTGGGACTCAAGGTGTGTTCTCGCTGCGGGAATCGTTAAACTAAAACCGGCGGATGTTGGGTTCGTTCTTACCATGATCCATTATTTCACTGCGCGTCATATCCCTGGTTATCTTGCTAACGAGCAGTTCCGACTCGAACTCCACATTGAATTCTTTCTCGTCCGAATTATCCCGACGAACACCGGAGTTTACCCCGGAGCGTTCGTTCATAGATTGACTCAGGTCAAGACAAAGAATGATGGCCTGTAGGACAGAGTCAGAAGTAGCACGCAGCCAGTGGAAAGAAACCCAAACCTCGTCCGGAGGGCGCGAGAGGGCCGAGACATCTCCAAAACTGTCAACCTGCCAAGTATCTTCCAATTTTCTGGCGATGGTGACCTTTTCCAACGCATGACTAACATCATTAACATCCACTTCTGTATCGCCTCCGTTTCTGTGAGGAAATGAACCAAGGAATCAAACGAAATCATGACAAGGACGAACGTGGGGCGGAAGAAATTGACATCCCGAGCGGTTCCGCAGCCACGACCAGTGAAGACGGCGAGCAATCCCTAGTTTTCTGTGAACAACGGACAAGTCAACCGGTGTCATGGGTAAGTACATACCTCCTGATCGAGGACGATTTGCGGAGGGACGACATCGACGGATTTCAACTCCAGCGGCCCTCTGGTGACGAGATCCGTCTGATTTGCGCGTCTGAGTGCAAAGATGAAATCTCGGGCTGCGGCATCCAGAGTGACCATGAAAGATGCCGGCGGGGCACCGACATCACCCACCCGAAGCAGAAGCGTATAATCTGACCGAAGACCCCGAGAACGAGCCAGGAGTGGCCTGATAATCTCGTGGTTGCTGATCTCATCCAGCGACGGCATGGCGGTGGAATGACTTGAGTGGAACAGTAGGCCGTCGGGCTGGTGAAGGTAGGCCACCGTACGTTCGACTACAGCTCGGTTGAAAAGAACGGGATCCTTCATTCGCTTCTGCGACAATGCACAAACCAAAGAGATTTCGTCGACGGGGCGGGTAGGTAGGGCGAGGGATACCGCATCCGCGGCGGTTGCTATATACGCCAACAGGATGCGAACCTGATGGAAATGGATTAAAAAGCACCCCACAGAAACAGCGCAGGAAAACTGACAGTTTCAAAGCGACGTGTCTCGCGGCTGGTAATAGCATTTGGGCCACGCGAGGAAAATTCGCTCAACGCGTGATACAAGGCCTCCGCCAGAGGTGCCTTTTCCTGCGGTTGCGGTACCTTGTTCAGAAATAGTGCCGCCACTACAACTCGTAATCAGCATTCCCCTCGGTGTTGAACATCATTCGCCTACTTACACGTCCTGACAGCGGGCGGGAACCGGAAAATCGCGTACGCCAAAGCTAGAACCTTGTTTTCGCCAGCACGCTCGGGTGCCAAGCCGGGTCTGCAAGATACATCGACTGCTTCGACGCGGTTTCACGTTTGTCGGACGCGCCAGTCGAATCAGTGGCAGTGACTTCGGTTCTTCGCTTCACGACGTATAAGAGAACGGAATGTTCAGCCACGGCGTGCTCCGGCTGGGGAAACAGTTGTTGGATGGGAGTGCAGCCACACGCCACGATGGGTGCCTGGGAAGTGTGTAGATCAACCGCGAACGGACCTAGCCATCGCTGGACTTTCGTCCTGGGAACGATGTTCGAGAACAGGGGGAAGCGCTTATAGCCTTGGCGGGAATGGCTGGAGGAAGAACAGACGCTAACGAGCGTAGATTGCGAAAATCGCACAGTTCTATTTCAGAGCGATCAGAGATGCGAACATCGCATGACAGAATGCAAAGACCTACTCGGCAACAGGATCCCTAAGATGGATGAGCAATTCGAGTCCAGGACGAGCGGCTTTGTGATGTTCAAGAAAATGTTCCACCATCGAGATGACTGCGTCGGTGGTCATCGTGATGATGGAATCGCGGGTAACTCCGTCGATCGTGAAAGAAATCGGAATGCGGTCGATTTTGTCGCCGTCCCAGGCGATGATGAGATGTGAATCATTTCTATCGAACGCAGTAGGCTCTCGGGGGAAGGTAGCGGTGGGGCAGCCGGAAGGACAGCCAAGAGGGGCCCTGCTTTTCCGGGGACCAACACAATGCGCATGATGGAGGTGTCCACACCCGGCGTTCTGATAGATGTGATGAGGCCTCGGCATAGAAGGAGGTTGATACCATACCTGTACCAGGGGGCACCGAAGCGCGGATCTAGGCTCGTCGCAGTTACGCTCCGCAGCAGCCAGGCATTTTGGACAAGGCGATACTGTGGTGGTTCGGTAAGCAAGAGATGTCCATACTAAAAGCGGTTGCACATACCCAGTGCATCAGCGCAGATGGAACAAGTCTGAGAAGAGGACCCTGGGTTATACGTGGATGAGAGAGATACAGAATACGCGCGAATGAACACTCACCAGCCAACTTGACGTGCGAGTACGGGCATTCCGAGTTTCCACAGCTCGAACCGTCGTTGGTGAAGCGACAGTGACGAGTGGTCGAAAGACCGAGTTGCTCGATCTCTTGGGCGACCGAACAACTGCATGCAGATTCTTCTGCGTGGTCGGCACCGCACGCGCCGTCGTCAAGTTCCATGGACTCGGCCGGTGCCCACCCAAGAACTCGGGCTGCTTCTAGGCGAATAGCACTCTGACGCGGCGTGAGTCTGAATCGTGCTACAACGCACTGTAACCACGTACCAAGGAGGTAGCTCCGCTCACAAAACGACCATCGAAAGCGACCAGACGTTTCACTCTGTTCTTTCGGAGTGTTTCTGGCGTGCAATCGGGCGAGCTCCGCGGTAACAAATTGAAATTTGAACCGTGCCGGCTCTTCCGCAGTGTCAGAGTCGGTCGTAATTTCCAGCAGATCCAGGGGATCAATTTCGCTAGGCTCCTGGAGATCGCTGGAATGTGGCTCTTCCTTGGGCACGGGCGTAACGACGTCCGCCGACACGACACATGCTCGAGCTGTAACAATGTCGCCCTCCCCAATGAGATCAACCCCACTATCCAAATATTCAGAAAAACTCAGAACGCAGCTCTGAAAGAAACCTTACTCCTGTTCGCGAAGTTCGAAGCCACCTGAAATTTCTAGGGTGACGGCAGGCTCATCGAGAGTCGCTGCGATTTCTCGCGCAAGATCACCGTTGGTAGCTGTGTTATCGATGGATACCTGGGTGCTCTTGAGCAACCACGGAAAACGAGGATGGGCCTGAATTTAATATTCCCTACCGCGATTTTCCGCTGACGCTTGTGGCTTGGCCAGCGTCGTCGGTCTCGAAGGCCACTAAGACCCGGCGTTTCTGAGACATGAGTCGCTGCTTTTCCTTGGTGGAAAACCCTGGAAAGATGCGATATCGAGGTAGAGGCAAAGTGGAGGAAGAAAAAAGGATTGGGAAGCCGATGCCAAACCGGAGCAAATAATGTGCTGATTGCAACCCAACCCTGAACCCAACCCAAGAATTTATCGATCCGACCACCTTAATCTGTGCAGGCGCATCATTATCTGTGCAGGCGCATCATTACAAACTACTAGCGCCAAGGGCTCCCCTCTGGAAGTCTGTTATCCGCGGCAGAAGAGCCGAATGATCGTCGACTCAGCGGGGGCCGAGTGACCTACCGGCCCCAAACCAGCCCTAAGTAGTAGCTCGGGTCGTCAACGACCATTGCAATATCCGCTTTAATGATTTTCTGCTGATATCATGTTGTAGTCCATTGGGATCCCGATTGCACAGATGTCTTCTTTGACCAGTCCGCCGCGATTCGCGCGATGTACCATCAACTACAGATAATATATGGTGCGGATTATTTTCTTTCCATCTGCCATTTAGCTCTCGGTGTTACAGATTCACCGCCCACACATCCACGCGCAGACGCCGTCGGCATTCCCGTCCCTGGAGATATGCACACGCGCCGCGCGCTCGTCTATAAACGTCATCGACGTGTGGCTCACGAGGCGGCGGCGTATCCCGCCGTCGCTGATGCAAGTGCATCTGTTGTTATAAATCTTTATACGGACCTCGCGCACGTGGACACCGCGATGTCCATACTCAAGCTCATCGAGCAGAGGTACGTTGTCTGGGATATATCATTTGCGGATGAATATATATATTCTTGCTGCCGGTATCAAACCGCCGGCCGGGCCTGGGAGCTCCTGCAGGAGCTACGATCGCGGGACGTGGCTCCGAAGGCCGCGTCCAGCATCAGCACAGAATCGACGCCAGAGCGATTTGAACCTGCGCCCGGGAGCATGGCTGCGGCCATGCCAGACCCGTGGGATAAGGTGTTTGTGCCGAATCTGTCATCCCAGCATCCGGCCCCGGCTGCCATCGATATGTCTATCGAGCACCTGCTTGCGACCACGGCCAGCTATGACTACGGGTCTTCGGTCAGTGCGGCGAATCAATGGAGCGGGATTCAACACTGGTGATAATACCAGCCACGGCGCAAGCCAATTCAACGTCAAAAACATGGTTGTGAATCCGATGCCCGTGGACGACGCGGTGATGTCGATGTGGATGGCTGCGCCGAGCAGGTTTGGGTGAGCATTTATTGTCGGGGTGTTGGGTGCAGAATTGATGTTGACGTATGATATTATAGCAATCTGGACCAATGGCATTCGTATATTACGATGGAAGACGCACCGGGATTTAGTTGGGCGAACTTTGATCTGGAAGCGGCGAGGGGTTCTGGGTCGGGACCCATTCAGCATTGACACTATAGAGCCTTCGTTAACTGGCTTATTACGCTTACCACCATCCTTGATATTCCCTCCCTCCTTAGTATTGATTCCGTTCAACCATATCTTCGTTGCCCAATCTTCTGTGGAGACAGGACAAGATTCTCTGACCCATAGGTTTACCAGTCGGATGGATGGAAGACCCAACCACCTTGTTGCTTCAGGTGTACGCTGTGGCTGTAGTCGAGTTTATCAACCACAGCAAATTGCATCCAGCTTGCTGAGGGGTGTAAAAATTCAGCTGCTTCAAGTCAAATAGGCTTTAATTTCGCCAAGTAGCAATAACATATTGGTAACGGGGGCGCCCAGGAATAGTAGCCAGGCACGGACTTTCCGTAATGAGGTATTCAGGACGCTCCAGATTACTTGAGAAGCTGAAGCGACTGAAGGAAGATTTGAGAAGGCGGCCTCTTCATGGGAAGTTGAAATTTCTTTACATTTATACCGTTCATGGAGAAGAGTGGCGCGCTGATAGTATCCAGGCGGAACTCTTTGCACGGACAAAGATAAGCCCGTGGAAGGCGGAGTTCAAGAACAAATGGGAAGACTCGGAGGAGACAGTTCATTTGATTTTCATACAGCGTTGTCAATGTCGCGCATACAGAGTTTTCGCCGTAATTCAAGTTGCCACATAGAATTTTCTATCGTAAGTGCCGTAACAGAGTTCAACTCAGAACTCCATGGATATCAACCCGCCCATTATTTGACGCGCAAGCCACTCACGAGCGCGGACGCCCTTTGGCGATATGCGGTCCGATATATCGAAATGAGCTCGCGCGCGTCGTCGCTTTCCACGGTCTTGAATGTGAATAGTGCCAGTATAAATAATAAATCCAGTAGGAAGATAATGATAAATCTCGTTAGTAGTGGCCGTAACTTTCTTGGAATGAATCACGTACCTCGAGCCATGTAATTACCCGCGGCAGCATCGCGTGCGAGCTCAGCCGGCAGGGGATTGGGGACCGGCGGAGGGCGTCCCAGAGATCCTGAGATGGTCGCGCGCTGCGCACATGCTCTGCCCAGAAATCGCTCGCGTAGAAGATGTCGCTGCCGCCGCCGCGTTAAAAAAAACGTCGGTTATGTATAAGCACTGCGGCCGTGTGCGCACTCACCGTGCATCGTATTTGATGCTGCTGCGGTTCAGACACCACACGGCCAGCAGTGCGTGCCATCTCTGAGGATCGACGTATGTCGCTGGGTAGGTTGCAGGGTCGGAGAGCAGTTGCCGGAGGCGGACAGAGAGGCGGACGTCTGAGTAGTATTGGGGTGGTCGATTGGGAGGTTCGAGCAGTACGCAAACGGCTGTGGGAGCGAGGCTCTTCTGGACGGTCTCCCAGGAGATGTTCAAGACATGTGCAAGCTGGAGCGGGGATGGGGTCTGGCAGAAGACTGAGGCGAGGGCGAGGATGGTGTGAAGGTGGGGGTCCAAGATAAGCGCGTCACATAGTCGATAGTAGTCCTGCGCGCTGTCATTGGAAGATGCATCCTCATTACTTTCAGTCCCGCACGATGGTGGAAACTTGGGATCCTCCATAGAAGAAAGAAACAGAGCGCTTCGGTATCATCGGTCAGCTGAGCCTGGTTCCGGTCCGCTGGCCACTTCATAGTTAATGTAACTAAGCGCTTTGACCGTCTGAAAGTGAGCGATACCATGCGGGCTTTGGTAACGAGCTACCAGACAAAATTGAACCACAGATCCAAAGGCGGATCAAAGCGGACAATGATCTTGGACTTTTTGTGACCTATTTCGAAGGATTTTACCGAGAGGCGGCCGAAACCTTTCCATGTGTGTAGGGGAAGTCAAAACCACCCCAGACACCCCCGATTTCCTTTTCTTTTTAAACCTGCCCGAGCAGAGGGGATTGCTCGATTCAGGGAGAAAACCTGCAATGATACATCCATTCCTTTGAGCTTTAGATGTTCAAAGAAAAAAAGAGTCATATCTAAACGCATTCCAACTTCCACAACGTTTTCTTTCATCCGCTTTGGTTCGAAAGCCGTGCACACAATTGACTCAACCCCGTTGGGCCATTGAATCTTGATCTACGCAGTATAAAGTTGGTGTACTGTAAAGCGAATTTTACGGTTTGCTCAAAGCAGCCATCAGCTTTATTGCAGCTCCCTTATGAAACGCTTTGTGGACCTTACAGCAATTCTCGAATCTAATGAGATTGATCGATGTTTTTTTTAGCAGTTCCCAAAAAGGATATTTTGTGAAAACACCTACTGTAGGCTCTCGAGGTCGGTGTAGAGGTCCGAATCGCTTGGGCATTCATACCACGGATACACCGCCAGAAGAATGGGGTCCCCGAATGTCTACATGAGAAGATCACAGACAATCTGCGGGCGATCACATATTGATAGATTTGATCAGCCGACTTCGGCCGCTGTTAACCGTTCGCCTCAAAGTCCCTCAAAATGTTTAATCAATGCCTTTTCAAACATCTGGGTCCCAAGAATTTGGTAAGGAAATCCTTGATAAGTGGGTATTCTGTGCTGCAAGCTGTAGTTTCCTTTTTGGGAACTGGGGAAAAAAACTGATCGATCCCATTAGTTTCGAGAATTGCTGTAAGGGCCGCTTTGTTGACCCAACAAAAAGAACAATGCCATTATTCCCTAAAGGGGATTAGGCGGTGATGGTCCGAAAAAGGGAATTTGCCTCGTCATTGTTCTCTGGCCGCCATTGTGGCAACGAGCGGCCTTGTATAAAAGCCATGCTTGTTTTTGCTTCGAACCCCACTTCCCCGTCAGCCCAGCCTCCACCACTACCACCAAGGACCGGTTCCTTCCACTTCTTTTTACGCCCCCTAGAGCACTTTCACGACTCACGACCACTCTCATTCACTTCAACCTCGCATTTCATCTCACAACGATCACGATGTTCTCTTCTGTATTCACGTCTGCTGCCCTGGTTCTGGCCCTTGTTATCCAGGCAAATGCCCACGCCATGACCTCTCCCGCCCTCGGCATCTCTGGTCTTCCCAAGCGGAGCGATGTCCAGCGGCCGTCCAACAAATCCCCGTGCGGGAAAGTCGACATTGCGTCTACCATTGACAAGTCTACCGCTGTCGCTGCTCAGGCCGATGGCAGCGTCTTCCTCAACATCACCAATTTTAACAAGTGCGTTGATTTATTTCACTCTATTTTTTGGTATCGCTGACGTTGTGCCAGAGGTGCAGATGGCTCGCGTGAAATGACGGTGACGGTGGACCCCAGTGGCACGGGCAAGAGCTTCGTTGCTGCCAAAGTCACCAAGAACGGCGATGGCGTGCGTTTCCTCCATCATCTTCTTAGTCCATGCTAATTCTTTTCCACCTCAGGCGCCCAAGGAACTTGGCTCCGAGCAGATCGAGCTCAGCCTTCCCGAGGGTACGAAGTGCACCGGTGGAAAGGCAGGAAACCTCTGCCTCGTGGTATGTCGCGCTGCTGCTTTACTCCTTTGACAAAGCCTCACTCCAACTCCCAGTCCGCGAAATCCAGCACCGGCTTTGGCAGCTGTGCGGTTGTGAGCCAGGCTCTGAGTGACGCCTCCTCCGGCAACAGCACCGCGGTTGGGACGACGGGAAGCACTAAGAAGCCCTGCAAGAGCAAGCGCCGCGCCGTTGTGAGTTTCTTCGTTGCGATTAAGTATCTTTCAGTCTTAACACTCTATGCAGGGAACCCGCGCCGCCCGCGCTCTCCGCCGTAGCCTGCATGAGAACCCCATCTTTGCGGCCACGCGTGCATATTAGATCTAGACGAACATAAGTTGTATTTTTAGCGCTGTGTATCGATTATTTTTCTTGGGTTTTATTTACGCACCACCGCCACTGATCCGCCTTTTGATGCGCCATCACATACCGCCGATTACTTTGGAATTGAACTAACTCTGCTCGAAGATCATCGAGCCAGCGCAAGGCATGGAGTTGAAGTAATAAAATGTAAGCATAAAGTGACGACAACATGACGCTTCGGGCAAAGCGTACATTGACGTCAGTTTCAACGTCAACTCAATTCAATCCCTCCTCAATTCACTTCCCTCCTCATCTCACTCTATTCTGCAGCATGGTCACCACTCGAAAGCAAGCAAAAGACGAAGAGGCAGCGGACAGTCACTCAAAGCGTCCCGCTCCACACGATTCCAATTCGGACCCTGGTACGGGCGAGCAAGGAGTGGCAGACACCCAGGACTCGGAGGATACAGAGCCACCAACTAAAAAGGTCAAGAAGGAAACAGGGGACACAGGCTCACCACAAGTTCGTGAGGAAGGTAACTAATCGAGTCGAGACTTCGGCGGGCAGCTCATGTTCAATATTGTTTCTAGGAACAACCGAGCGCGGCCACGTTTATTTTTTCTTCCGGCCTCGCGTCGAGACTACTGACCCGAGCTCGATTGACGATGTGAAGAATCTGCACATGCTCCTCGTCCCTCAGCCGCCGGCGTTCAGTATGGGCCATAACGTGGCCAAAGGGCGGGATGTTGAGTCGGAGGAGATGGACATGGAGCTGCTTAGGCTCGTGACCACCCGGTTCAGCGGATTGATGGGAACTGTTGATCAACTCGAAAACTCGTCGACAGCTGAACCGGCTGGGCTGGCACGTCGCGTGTTTTGGTGATGAGGATTTTCCCCGCCATTTGAAGGGTGGGGACTTAGAATAAAAACGCTGAAATGCCCTAAATTTACCCCCCAATCGAAATATTGTACTATGGGTAACTCTTCACGCTCTACCTTTTACTTTAAACCTGTCTTTTGAGTGAGCAAAACATGAATATACTTGGATGAACCACGCATGTGGGGAGGATAGATCATATAAATAATGCCCGTTGTTTAAAACGCGTCCTTGTAGCCGTAAACGCGTCGAAATTCACTGACATGGAAGGGCTGTCCAAATCGGGTTGCGATGTGGCTGTGCTGGAAGTACTGATCCCGCCAATTCAGGGCGCGTCCGGTGATTGTAGGAAAGACAATGACATTGCATGTAGGTGAGTCAAGCATAAATTCATTACAAACTACCTAGAGGTCTACCAAGTCGTCGTCGTCGTCAGAGCTGTCGTCCTCATCAAGATACCATTCCGGCACATCATCCATGTCAAACTCGATGTCCCCCTCGTCGAGACGAGTCAAAGTCGGTGAGTCAGCGAACAAGTCCTCATCGTACTCCTCTCCGGGCGCATCCTCGTCATCGTCCTCGTCGTCTGCCGGTGGTTCGAGATCCGGAAGGTCGGCCCAAAGGTCATCTTCATCATCTGGCGGCGGAGCACTGACAGCCGGTGTAGTGTCGTCGGCAATGGGAGATGAGCGACCCGCGGGATTGATAAAGCCAAGGAGATCGAAAACCGGGGTGAGCCCACGACGTGCGCGCATGACCTCGAATTGTTGGTTAAACTCGTCCAGTGGGGTTGTTGCACTGCCGTGTGTCAGTGCAGCCATCCCGACAGACAGAGCGTCTGGAGCCGGTGCTTCGTCGTCATCCAAAACGCGGCCCTCCTTCTCGACGTACACCTCGTGTTCTGCAAGGCTCTTCATGAGCGCACCGATGTCCTCCTTCAGCTCCGGGGTGGCATGCTTAGAGCCTTGACGGGCACCGAGGTCGACATTGATCTTTGTTGCCAGCTGGCGCAAAATGTCGACACAGGGGGATACAAGCGACAGCCACTCCCACGAGTGCCCGTCTCCGTCGGCCTTGTAGATTTTCTAAACCAAAAATGAGAAAGAGTCAAGAGTTAGATGATGAAACGCACTTTGATCCAAAAATTAAGATGCTCCTGCACAAGGTCAATCTCGACGAAGCCGTTGATCTTGCCTTGCGGGTTCGCGAGCCAATTTTGAAGTACAATAAACCTGACAGTCTTTAGCGAGAAATTCCCACCGCAAACGCGTATGAAACTCACCGAAGCTCCTTCGTCCACACACAGATCAGGTTATGCAACAAATGAAGCATTTCATGCGCGTATTTTGAGCGCCCGTTCCCCCGATAGCTGAAAGCCCAGACCCGAAGGATGAGGACGATGCGGCCTGAGTCCCCTGTCTTGATGGCATCGGCAAACTCGCGGGTGAGGAGCGCGTCGCGTAGAAAAAGCAGTGCATTCTCGAACACCATATCACCTTTACGAATGTGCGGCAGAGGGTTGGCCTTGTTCGGTTTGCTGGTGTCTGCCGTGGCGTTGGATTTTTTGTCTGCCTTCGCATCCGCATCGCGCTGTCGCTCCTCCGGAATTCGACTCTCCCGAAGTTGCAGTACACGATCAACGTCGGTGTAAGTTTTGTAGATCTGTTCAGCATAGCCGACGAGAGTGGAAAATGATATGATAGACTCTGCACACGCCTCGAGCGTTGGCTTCCCCGAGACGAGAAGAAGACAATGCAAGACTCGAGCGTAAAGCGAGACCATGATTAGATCACGGCAGGTACGGAATGGTGGGAGGGACGTGAGAGTAATCGGAAGCCTATCGAGGACGGTGTTGTGGAACCCGAGGCTGCCAGGGCTTCGAACGTTGGCTTTGCCGAAGTGCGTCTCCAAAACCCCATGGCAGTCTGCAATCTTCGCGTGGAAGAGGCCGGGCATCAGGACAATATGTCTCCATGCGTGAGCACCGCTCTCATGCCCGAGACGTACATTTAAAATGGATCGCTGCCGTGCGATGGTCAACTGGTCCCCCGCGATGATTTGGACATACTTGGTGTATTCGGGGTCGCCCTGCTTAAAGCCGAGTACGCGCATGATCTCCTCGATAACATCGACGTTGCCAGTGATTGTGCTCTCGTCAATCTCCATGGTCGGCAGAGGATGGAGCGGAGTTTTGTGAACCTCGATGACATCGGGACTGACCGGTTGCAATGCGTCCACCTCGTCTTTCCATTTCGCGTAGCCCTCGCCGCCGTGTAAAATGATGGTGCGTAGGACAGTATGCACCATGTTGTCACGAAAAAATTGACCTTCGGCGGGATTGAAAGTGATGTCGTTGATTGTGAGTGGACGAGCTTCAGCGATTGATTCATCAAGTGTGGAGGTGAGAAGATGTTCGAGGTTGGCCTTACGGAGCGGTATGAGCGTCGCGCATGTACCATTCTCCTGCGCGCCTGGATCGTGGTCAATATCATTCATCCGATGAGGAATTAATTCTTACTTTTGCGCCCGAGGATTTGTTCTGCAATGCGATTCATCAAATTCACGTTATCGTAGACGAGCAGGTTCGCCCGGGAAAGCGCCAGTGCCCGCACAGTATTCATGCAGGCATCGCGGAGGCAGCTGAACAACCCAGCGACACGTACACGGACACGCTTCTTTTTGCCGCCGGGGCTCTTGTTTTTCTTCCTTTTCTTCTTCTTTTTTGCGCCGGGGGTAGACTGAGCGTCGGCGTTGTCGCTGTCGGAGGATTCCATTGGTGTGTTCGATTCGACCGGTTTATTGGCGTCGGGAGCAGGCACCTTCGGAGACGTAATAAGAAAATAGGTCGCACGCCTAAGAATAGAAACACTTGCCTTGCTGGCATCTTCCTTCTTACCACTACTTGCTTGTTGAACGACGGTAGTGTACCCAATCGTGAATCCGAAAAGACTGAGGACCGAGAAATGCTGGCGCTGCCCCCCAGTGGCCGCCAAGTACGTGCTGGTCACTGACTGGGCATAGTCGTTCTTCAAGCTCGCGCCACGGAGAAGAGTGAGTGCTGCCGCTCCTTTCATCTAAAAAAAAATTAATAAAGGCCTGTCGAATTCAGATTGACAGACCAGTTCTTTCTTCTTCATGTATTTGGATGAGGCCTGAGCAAGCTGGCGAGCTGTGGTAGAAAACGCGTCGAAGACAGCGAATGCATGAGGTGCCAATCCCCGTATAATTTGAGTGAGCCCGGCGAGACTGAAATCAAGGAAGAATTTCTCATCAACAGTTTTCTTTGCCCTGCTCAGTATACCCGAGCTAGTAATGGCCCGCGCCTCGGTGTACGCCTGGCTCGCGACGTGCTTTGTGGCCCACCGATCGATGAACGCGCGGCTGGTAGCGTTATACTTGGAGGTCGTCCAGTGGCCGAAGATCTTCTCGACAAGTGAGTGGTGCGCAAAGAAACCCTTCCAACGCCAATCAGTGTTAAGCTTTGTGGCGGGGTCAAAAACATAGTCGACAAATTCCGCCATAGAATACTGGTGCTCGTGCATCTCCTGGAGGTGCGCATCGAAACACTGGTTTCGCCTCAACAGTCTGGTGGCTGCTTGCATTTCGACCCGTGCGGCTTCCGCTGCTGCATCGGCTTCCTGAAAGTTTGCGTCAAACAAGAGGGTACTCCTCAACCAATCCTACTCACCTCCTGGGACCGTTTGGCTGCTAGAGTTGTCTGGCGTTTGAGCTGTACACGTTGGTTCTCAACGCGCCTTGTAGTACGCGGTGTGTAAATTACATCATCGCTTGCTCTCGACGTGTCGGCAGGAATTATTTGTGCGGAGTCGGCGGGTGGAAGAGAAGAGCTGCGCTGTGGGCTTCTGCGGCGGATGATGCGGCGAAGCGGCGCGCGGATTGGACTGGACGCGTCGGGTTCCTGCAGCAGTGGGAGAAGTGATGGCAAAGGAGGCACGATAGGGGTCTCAGACTCGGCGCCAGACTCGCTCCCAGAAAGAGGTTCAGGTGGATCGGATGGAGGAAGTTTGTTGTCGTCGTCTACAGGGTCCTCGTCGTGGTCTCTCGGTGGTGGATCGTCGGAAGTAGTGAGAACGAGATAGCGATTTCCGCGGCGAGGGGGCATTTTGCCGGATTAGGGAATCAAGTCACGTCCGCCGCCTCTTTCTTTATACCACCACCTCCTCCCGTGTCGGTAACCTCAACAACGCTCCTATTTCACGGCGAGTAATTTCTTCTGGCTCCAGACTTTGTTTTTCAAATCTGTTTCAATAGATTTCGAGTTGAAATGGCCCCGCCGCATCGTGTCCATGGCAAAAGCCCTAGCACCCGACCTCCTCCGCGTGCCTCTGCAAAAATCACACCCGAACAGTTGGAAGCGATCGACAAGGAGCTCGAAACACTACCTGGTCTAATTCGAACACACTACACGAAATGGACTGCTGGTGCCCGTGATTTTCAGCTCGATTGCATGAAGGCGCAGAAACGAGGCACAAATGTAATCTTGCACGCAGCCACTGGTTCTGGAAAAACCGGCATCGCCGCAGGCCCACACCTCCTTCCATCAAGTAAGGGGAAGGTAACTCTTATGGTTTCGCCCCTCCTGTCCCTACACGATGAGCAGGTAAGCCTGACCCATTTTTTCGATCCTAGACTACACTCAATTATTCACAGGTCTCCACGTTTCGAGACGAATTTGGCTTGAAAGCGACCGCAATCAACAGCTCCAACGGAGGCTGTACCAAGGATATTATGGAGGTATGGCGGTTTCCGAGCCAACTGATCATACCGTCTGATTTCTTACACAGAAAGTGGTCGCGGGTGAATGGCAAATTGTAATGCTATCCCCGGAGATGCTCTTGTCGCGCCGATTCATTGACGGAGTACTGCGCAAGTCGGCCTTTGGCTCTCGTTGCCTCTCAGTATTTATCGACGAAGCTCACTGTGTGTCTCACTGGGGTGCCTCGTTCCGCAAGAAATATGCTTCAATCGGGCTTGTTCGCGCATTTCTGCCGCGCACAACTCCTATCATCGCCGTTACTGCAACACTCACACCACGGGTTCATGACGACTTGGTGATGAAACTCCAATTCGATCCAAAAGATTACTATTTTTGCAGCGTCGGGAATGATCGTGCAAACGTGTCACAAGTCATTCGCGCGATGCAGCACCCCGCAAACTCGCACCGAGACCTCGATTTCATGGTTCGGGAAGGAGCTGTACCGGAAGATATCAAACTCGCGTTCCTCTACACCGATGACATCAAGGAGGGCGGCCAAATCATCGACCACTTGAATGCACGTGTCAGCCCCGCCTTCCGTAACCGCGGCTTGGTGCGCCCCTACAGCGCTGCGATGTCGCGCGAATATCGGGAGCACGTCATGGCACTCTTCAGGGCTGGCATCGTACGCATCCTCGTGTGTACGGATGCCGCGGGGATGGTGCGTAACATAATTAATTAACAGATCTGTATTGAGTCGTTTATCAGGGATGTGATCTACCCAACATTGAGCTTGTTGTCCAGTGGAAGGCCCCGAAGAACCTATCGTCCTGGGTTCAGCGTGCTGGACGCGCCGCTCGGGCCTCCGGAAGATTTGGCATGGCAGTAATGCTGGTAGAAAAATCTGCCTTTGAAGTATCTCCTCTCGCGTCCAGCGACGCAGACACCGCCAGCGCTGCACCCACCGCTGCAGCTACGACTCGGGGACGTGGGCGCGGGCGTGGGAGGGGCGGACGCGGCGGAACTGGGCAGCGGGGAGGTAAAAAGCAAGGGAAAGATTATGCTGAGCTGCACGGTCAAAGGCGGGGATGGTTCACGGGAAACAACGACAGCGTGCCAGTGCTCGATGACGCAAGCGCAGGCATACCCGCAGATGCGCCGGCTGAAGGGCTTTACTCGCTCATTCAGGCCACAATTTGCCGGCGTCTCATTCTTGCCCTGGTATTCAAGAACAAGCCATCGAGTACGTTCAATTTTGCTGTCCTACTAATTAACTAACCATTCAATCACAGCGGCCGAAAAAGAGGTCTGCTGCGACATCTGCAACCCGAAGCTCTTCGACGCTGTCCGTCCCAGCAAGCCGGTCAAAGCTGTACGACAGAAAGGCATTCGGAAAGTGCCGCCAGTCGACTCGGTCCGACAGGCGTTGTTCACTTGGCGGCGCAACATCAAGAACATGCACTATTCGCATGCCATTTTTGCCCCCAACGCCATTCTCGACGACGCGACATGCGAGCTTCTCGCATCGATTGGGCCCGTCGCTTCTATTGAGCCCTTGAAGCAGCTGTTGGAGTCAAGCTGGTCGCGTTGGGAAGAGCTCGGTAACCGGCTCTTCGCATACATGAAATCGCTTGACATCCCCTCGTTACCACCGCCAGCAACCCGGGGGAAGAAGCCTGCCCCTGCACAACCTCCTCCTTCCGTCCCTGCAAAGCGCAAACAGCGTCCCACTGCCTCGCGTACGGACGATTCCGAGCCAATGGACCGCCGCGCGCGAATCGAATCACCGCCTCGAACGCCCCAAGCCCCAGTCGTTCCACGCCCACAGCCTATTCCAGCCTATCGGGGATACATCCCACCAGCTGTCTCGTCCCGATACCACCCACCAGCAGATTACGAAACCCCGCAGCACCCGTCCACGTTTGGCTGGCCACATACCGGATCTGTGCCCCAAACCCCACAACCATCCTCGTTTTCGCTCCCGCCTACCACGCCGACTTATGATGTATACTATCCGCAAGGACCATCTTCAAGCAGTTACTTCCACCCTCCCATTCACCCGTCACCCTTTGCATCGCCCGCATATTCGCATCCACCGTCGTTCGCTTCTTTTCCATCGCTTCCTCCGTCCCAACACACACCGTATGCGCCCCAGCAAACGCACGCGTCAGCACCATATGGACACCCCCACTATTCTTCTCAAACCTACTTTCCTGGGCCCAGTTCTTCTCCAATGCCACCGAATCTCTACCCACAGGCATATGCCAATGGACCCTCGCCTCCCATTAATCCTTCAGTATCTACGACCCCCCAGTCCCAAGGCGCTGGCCAAACGACGGAATCGCCGCACCTAGCACCGCCTCAAACACAGCCACATATTGACCCGGATTGGGAAGTCCCGCACGAAAACTTTTATTATGGACCTTTCTGAAGCGGGAACTTATTTGCTTACATCTAGTACACCTTATATATCGTCCCGCTTCCCTCCTACTCCAATAGAACTATTCAAAATGTGTATATTAGGTCGGAAAGACATGTTTGTCTCAGTCGATAGGGAATCCAAAGTTACCCCACTTTCATTAGGGGACTTTTCGCACTTTTTTAGCACTTTTCGACGTTTCGTTCTAAGTCCCCACCCTTCAAATGGCGGGGAAAATCTCCGTCACCAAAACAGGCGACGTGCCGGCCCAGTCCGTTCGCAAGCTCACCTTTCGCTTTTCACATGCATCAATTTCGTTTTGATATCCTGATCTCTGGGTCTACCCGTTTAATTCTTAATCCGCCGGCGTTGTTGCTCTGTCTGTGTGCGCTGCGAACGTCGACTGGCTGGCGAGTCTAGGAGCTGCTCGAACCTGGGGCAGATGCCATCCCGGCCACAGCGGCGCCGAATAAGCCCGAAAAACACTACCGCCTCGTCACAATAGGCAAAAAGGTGCTCCCCGACCCCGCCGGCGGGGGCCGCAAGCAGAGCTTCTGGGCAACGGTCACCGCCGTCGGCGACAATCTGGATGAGCTGGAGAGGGGTATGGGGGAGAAAACGTACGAGACGAAGACGCGGGGTGGGTTGATTTAAATTCAACATTTCCACGTCTTGAACATTTTCAGGCACCAGACACGACCCGCCTGCCCGTCTCGCCGCGCGCGGGTGTTACGCCCTCGTCAACAGCGCCGCGCAGAAAGTGTCCGACGAAAAGACGTACCTCGGGTATAGTCTCTCGCACCCCGCTCCCTCCGATTTCGGGCCCGTGCAGATTGCGCTCGGTATTCAGAGCGCGGCGGCGTTTGTCCTACAGGTCAAAAATCCTCACGCTCAGTCGAGCGAGGGTGGAGTGCCATCGACTTCGAAACAGTTGAGTATCCGACCGCGATTATGGACAGTGTGTTTGGTAAGGGAACGCGGGGCCGCGATCCGATGGGGTTGCGTTTTGCACCTTGCGCGCGTCCGGAGATGCTCGACTACGTGGGGACGGAGTTGCTGCTTGTCGCAGTCAGAGGAGGAGAAGCCGGTCTCGAGAATAGCTTGGGCGAAGGACGAGGCAACGGTGGGTGGTTCCCTGCAGTCTGAGATCCTTGGTTTGATTCATTCGATCTGTAGCGCTGACAAAAACGGGAGAAGAAGATTCAGAGGAGTTGGATGTGCGAAACATCTTTCAGGAGTTGTGGGGAGGTGCAGAAGGGATCGATTTGCCAGACGCGTTGGACGGAGAGTGGATTTAACCAAGGCGGGAGCCTGATGGTGAACTAATGGTGAACTCAAATGAATCGGATGTGGTTGAACAAATGCTGGAGTTGAGAATTACATATAGCTATATGTATTAATTGTTTCGTCAAGCTAGCCAGATCGGCCCTGGTAGAAATCGACTTGAGACTCGTAGGGCTCCAATGTGAAAAGGAATAATACTACCAAGCCTAAGGCCGACGTTACTCGTCCGGATTCGGGTTGCCAGCCCTTGCAGGAATTCGAACATGGTACAATTTCAACAATCTGAATGTAGCATTCTCAATGTTCAGGTTGGAAGGGTCGGTGGTGGACCTGGGGTGCCTGATGCTGGATCTAGAGCAATAAACAGACGGCACACAAAAAAAACGCGGAGGGCGTATGTTTGTAGTTGTACAGAGTCTGTCTGTTCGTCACAAATACTTGGAATCTAAATTCAAGCTTGCGGGGTGCCCTATGAATGAAGTCTTTGCAGATGCTAAAAACCTTCCCTGCGTATTGCCGCCTTTTGCCACTGGTCACGCAAAGCGGATGGCGACAGTTCTCGCAATTCCGAAAGTTTGACGCTTGCAACCGTAGGAAATTTGAGGCATCAGGTACATTTTATGAGAAAGGTAAGCAACTCTCCTGGAGTGCTCAGTATGACTTCAAGGAGGTGCCAAGATCTACGCTGTCTCTTCGCCAGAATCTGTACTTTGCTCTGAATTCGAGCCCTCAGGATCAGACGAGGATGCCGCGCTCGGAAAGGATCTCGGCGGAACATAGTCGCTGTTCAGAAGAGAAACCATATGCTCTCTTTCACGCTTCTTCGACGATCTGCTTGGATTGAGTTCCGCCATGTCGAAGTCAATGATGGTCACCCGGCCGGCGTCGTCGATGAGCATGTTCTCCGGTCGAATATCGTGGTGCCGCACATTCGCAGCGTGGATGGCATCAAGGACGCGGAGGTATGCCGTTCTAAAAATGGTCAGGTTCGGGGGGGAAAGAGTACCTAGCGACACACCGTTCATCGTCGGCAACCACCACATCGGGATAACTGGTGGTCGGGCGGGACCGGAGCGACGTACCACCGTGGCTCATGACCATCGCCAGTGGCCCGCCTCCAAGTCTTCGAACAGACCGAGCACTGCAACGACGCCCTCGGTATTCGACTCCGCCATGTGCCGATATATCGAATACTCGTGGCGCATCTTCGCTTGCTGTTCGGCAGAGAATGCAAGCTTGACGACAACTTTGGCGGTGGATAGCTTTCCCTGCTCGTCGTATATTTCAAGATCTCCGCCGTGCACTATCCCAGTCGCGCCCCGCTCAATTTCGGAGGTGAGGGCCAAAATCAGGCATTCGTGGCGCGCGTAATGCTTTTTGACTCTGGCGCGCCGGTTCGGACCTTGCGCAGGGAGTAAGGGTGCTGAGCGAATGAACGCCGCCGGATTTTGGGAATTGTATATCCCATACCTAAGAACGAGTAACGCCAGTTTGCGAAGGCCAGACGTCTGCAATCGCTTCAGCGGGCTATGAGTTGAGTGGAAATGAGAACATACTTCGTAGACAGTGTTTGGATCACTCTCTGCGTGGGTTTCCGGAGGAGAATCGACCTTTTGACGTTTATTCACGACCGGTTCTGTCTCGGGAGGTTTGCGCTTGCCCGTTTCCGCCGCCACTATATCAGGGCCCGTTCCAGCTTTCAGTTGCTCTGCGCGATCGGCGACGTCGGAGAAGGATCGCTATGTATAGGCCAATGTGTATCTTCCCATAGCCTGGATTCTGACACCTCTGCGGGTTGATAACCTGGGATAGGTACAGGGTCTGCGTTGCCCGATGCCGGAATGCGATTGGATACTATCAGCAGCGAGCGCGCCACTCTTCTCCATGAACCGCATCCGCGGTATAAGTGTAGATAAATTTCAACTCCCCCTGAAGAGGCCGCTGTCTCAAATCTTCCTTTAAGGGCCTGATCGGGTAGTCTGTATCTCTGGAGCGTCCTCACTGCGTTCCGGCCCCTTGTAGCCAAGGGGCGAGACTACGCAAGTCGTAGAAAGCACGGGGTGGCAGAGTGAGTTCCGGACAGGGTGAATCCGAGTCCATAGATTGTGTAAGGACGGGAGGATTCCAGACTAAAGCCTGTGCCACTTCGCGGTCGGCCTGTTGCTGATCAATGGACATGGGAGTGGCGAAGTTGGTTCTGTGTCATGTGATGGAGGATCCTAGACTCGTGACCAGTCTGCTACGGAATCTTACCCGAGGCTACTACCCGAGGCGAGCACGGGCACCCGTGCTCGTCTAGGAGGATCCACAAAACAAAACAAAGACATCGCAACCGTGAAAGCGGTACAACACTGCCATCGGGACATATCGGCAGTGCAAGCCTCATCCCGGTCTTGTCCCGGTCACTGTGTGCCCATGTAGGATGCAAACTTCGCAAGTCATACATTCACGTAACTGCTCGGGTCTGTCTACATAGGCTTGCGCAAGAATAATGGAGCTTCGGTGGAGAGAAGACCCAGGCGATTGCTGTAATGCAAGCCAACGCTAAATCTAAATTCCGCTCTCCATTGCTCTCCATTGCGATACTTTTCCACCATGTTCACGCAAATTGTTGCTGTGTTTGCTCTCATTCGACTCTTCCCGTACCACCATTCGACGTGAATCGATTGGCAAGTCACTCAGTCGTTTGTCCATTCCGTATCGTAGCACTAACTCCCACTTCGCCATATTCCTGGTTTGACACTAGTCTGAATTCGATGCACGAAGTACTCAACACGAAGCATCGACTGCTGTGTCATGATTGTCACCGGATCCAGCTTTGGCGCTGAAGTACCAACCTCTTCCCTCCGACGCTCACTGATGACGTAGCAATCCCGACTCTCTGAAACTGGTCAACAATACTAGTCCGACTAAGGCTCTATTCTTTCACCGACCACTGACAGACATCCTTTATTTTGATGGCTCCACTCTGACACACTGCAGTGTCGATCGCGCTCTCAGTGCGCTGATAGCCCAATTTAAATCCAGTTCTCGCGGTGTTTCCTGTTGAGATCCCAATTCGTTGCCACCTGGAATCATGTGGCCGCCCAGGCTCAGCTCCATATCGCGGACGTTTTCCGCGGCATGTAGTAACTAGGAACCCGCCCAGGTACATGGATTTATTCGTCAATCCAAGCGCCTGCATATAAAAGGCGGGCATTTACATTCTCTACAGCCAAGTCGTTAATCATGCAGCACTCCCATCGTTTTTTCACACTCCTTGCTTTACTACTCTCTGTGTGCACTGCAGCCCAACTGGATGCGCGCGCTTTTGTTTCCGGCTCGTGGTCCCTTGCTCAGAAGGGGTATGGCTGGATTTCTCCGCGTGGTGTGTCGTATTGACAGTATTTTTGAGGACCACCGGTGTCAGTGGGATGCAACTCGCAGTCGTTTCGGAAACCAAGGCAATTATCTACGACAAAGTGTAAACGCTTTCTTGCCCAGTAACGATACATTTAGTAACGAGCTTCTCACAGCGAACACAATCCTCTTACCGTCAACGGACACGTAGCCTGGGCCGTTGAGTTGGACCTCAACACGCAGCAAGTCCGCGCCTTGAACCCATTGAGCAACTCTTGGTGTGCTACGGGCAGTTTCTTAAGCAACGGCACCTTGGTCAACTCCGGGGGAAATCCTGTCGTCATCACAGGTACAATTTCGTGGTGTTCATTTCAGACCATTTTGACGATGAGATATATTTCAAGGGGCCAATGGATTGCAGGGACTCCGCCTCTTCACGCCCTGCACAGATGGTACCTGCGACGTCTTCGAGAACCCAACTCGAGTCCGCTTGTCGTCAGCGCGCTGGTATCCATCATCGGTAAGATCCTATCCGCTTTCCGGAATAGCCAAAAGGATCTTATCGTAATCAGGTACGAATCGAAGATGGTTCTATCATTATATTCGGCGGCTCCGTGGCTGGCGGGTGAGTTGGCAGGAATTAGCGCTTTCATATCACTGACGTTCAACATGCAAGATTCATCAACGGGGCTGGTATGTTTCAAAATGAACCGTCGGAATCTTTCTGACAACTATAGGCATTAACAATCCTTCTTATGAGTTTTATCCCCCGAAGAACATAAATGGTGAGCTCCTTTGGCAAACTATTCGTTGCTCAATCAACCCTTATCGACAGGATTCAACGGGCTGAAAATTCCGAGCAAGTTCCTAACAGACACATTGAACGGCAACCATTTCCCGAACCTTGTCGCCCTTCCCGATGGAACTCTATTTGTATCCGCGAACCAAGGCGCCATGATTCTGAACTGGAAGACTAACACCGAGACCCGCCTTCCCGGAATCCCCAACGGTGTCCGCATTAGGTACTCATTCCTTTCGAAATGATGAAAACGGCACCGAGTCTCACGGCAACTCCAGCTCTCCGTTTTCTGCTGGGCATGTTCTGCTCCCCTTATCTCCCGCGAATAATTATACTCCTGAAATCATGATCTGCGGTGGATCAACTGTCAGCGATAAAGTCTCAGCGAATTCTATCTCCTCTCAGACGCCTGCATCGGCGCAATGCATACGGATGGTATTGAACGCTGCTGGAATTGCCGCTGGCTGGAAGGTGGAGACGATGCCTCAAGCCCGGATCATGGTCGACATGATATTGCTCCCGGATGGGCGGGTAATGCTCGTAAATGGGTAAGCATATATCACACTGCCTTTCAACATAAGAACTGACCAATGGTATTCAGGGCAAGGACGGGTGTCGCAGGTTACGGAAATGTGACATTTTTAATTACCGTGTTTATTGTCGACCTAACGCAAGTTTCTTTCTTATAGGTCGGTAATCAAGTCGGGCAGAGCAATGCCGACAACCCTGCCTTCACCCCGGTGATCTACGACCCAGCCGCTCCTGCGGGGAGCCGCTTTTCGTCGGCCGGTCTTGTGGCGTCTACCATCCCGCGATTGTATCATGCAACGGCCTCGTTAACCCCCAACGGAACTGTCATGCTCGGTAATTAAATTCCAACCAGCTCGGAAATGCGGTCCGATTTTTTTCTGACACAGCGGGGTCCAACCCAAACAACGACGTTACGACCGTCAAATATCCAACTGAATACCGGAAAGTGTCTTTCTACCCCGGTCCAGTCATCACAACTCATTTTCGCGTCCATGTTACAGGCTGGAATTTTACTCTCCACCTTACATGAACGTTGCCCGACCCTCCTACACGGGACTGCCGGCAGCAATCAACTATAACGTCAGCTTCAACCTCGCTGTCACTCTCCCCGCAAATACCGTCAACGTCACGGGTATGTGGCTGTAAAACGCGCATCAATGCATATGATTCACAGAAGTTTCAGTGGCTCTTATGGATCTCGGGTTTGCAACCCACGGTGTCCACATGGACCAGCGCTTGGTGCAACTTGTTTCAACTCTGTCATCGGACAAAAAGACTCTCACTGTCAAGGCGCCACCCAGCAACACCATCTACCCCCCTGGCCCAGCATTCCTCTATGTAGTCACAGACACAGGCGCCCCGAGCTTCGGACACAAGACAATCGTAGGTACGGGCGCCTCTCCTCCCGTCGATCAGGCTGCCATTGCAAAGTGAGTCGAATTGTTTGTAACTGTGGATCTTCCAACCCACGCACCCACCAGTATGCTTTCGAAAACGAGTGCAGCGTCAGTCGTTCCTGATTTCCAGAAGATGGCCCCTGCGTCAGGTGAAGGAAGTGATGTGAAAACGGCCGTCATTCCCGCTCAGAGCCCCTGATTACACTCTTTTAAATTGCACCATCCGTCGTCTTTATTCGTTCTGGACTTCTCTGCGCTTCTCCTCTTGTATGCTCAGTACTACGGACATATTCTGCTGTAGTATAACCTCTTAATTATTTGTTGATACAATCTGTTCGTAACCTTGTCACATGGTTATTCCCACGGTTCAGTTATGAGAAAGAAAAATGTAAAGAGTCAACTACATGGGTAAGAAGGCAAACGAACAAAACTGCTGAGTTACACCGGCAATATCTTATCAAATGAAGAGAGCAGATAAGGGTGAAACGGGATCAATCTCACGTTACAAGTGATTCTTGTGAGGTTCCACATAGCTGTCGATATGTTGATATCAGGCTCGCCCATTGTTCCTCATTCGCGCGGATTTGCTTTCAAAAGGTGAGGAGCAGAGACGCGTGCAATGAATGGTGAGGCCTACCTCCAGCCATAGAACAACGTTCGGCAACTCATCTTTCGAAATAGGGTCGAGAGGGATCCCGGAACTCAGAAGCGCATCGTGGAGCTGCAACGGCGATTGCCTGTCGGAGATGCTGGCGTGAGAGTGGTAATTTGCGACGCACGGCGGTTCCACGAAGGCGTTTGCAGCCCTGCAGGGTGCGTGCGACTAGCATGCTTTTCCGGGTCTCACGGATCTGGGGGAAATGAGCTTCGAGTTGATTGCAGATTCCGGACAGGTATGAGTCCACGGAGCGCGGCTCGATGTGGTGGCACATGAAAACAGTATAAAAGCTGAGGGTGTCAGCGGTGGGTTCGATGGGGAGGCCGTGAAGGCGGCAGAATTCCAGGTAAGAGTTTAGGGCTGACCCGTAGGTGTTGGCAGTTGATCTATCGATTGCGGCGCCCATAGCGACGGCGCGTTTGTGAACCAACTGCTCGCGTGTCCAGGCCTCTCGGCGTGTTTGCCTGGACTTGACATGGGAGGTGATCATGAGAAAGCTACCCCCATCGGCTCTTGTGGGGGTTGAAAGTTCTGGATGTTTAACCCAGAGGCGCGCTCGGCAGCGGCCGAAAAACGCTGGCGCGAGATGGCATCTGCCACGTAGTTGTCCTCGCCCTTGACATGCAGGACCCGAAGATCTATTTGGTGCTCGACCAATTCGTCCACAGCGGTGCGGAGGAGCAGATTGTAGTTCGGGGTAGCGCAGAGGGAATTGAATATGTTCACCGTGTTCTGGTTGTCTGTGAAAATCGTGACGCGAAGGCGACGGGTGCGTGGTAAAGAGCCGAGAGAGTAGAGGCAGAACCACCGGAGGGCTGAGACCACACAGAGAGCCTCGAAGAAGAAAATGGTCTCTGCGGGAGGCGCACCTGGGACAGGGGAATAGAAGCCTAGCAGTAGCTCAGGGATCCAAAAACCCATCCCCAGGCGGAGGGACGCGTCGCAGTAAATCGTCAGGTCGGCCTCGGTGATGGGGTTCCAATCGAGAGAGTCGAAGAGGAGCACCCCGTTCGATGCGCGGAGATGTCCCAGGAACCAAGTGAGATCGGATTTGATAGCGGCGTTAATGTAAATGCCTGCATGCGGAAGTGACTTGTCAGCCATCTTGTTGTAGATGTTGGAAAGTGAAGGTCGTAGTAGAAAATACATGTTGAACGACCAGTTCATCCAACCAGTTAGGCATTGAAACTCGTGCAGGGTTCTGCGGCGCGAGGGTGTGTCGATAAAATCCTGGACTGCTCGTTCAAGGTCAGCTTTTTACTCGGGGGGTAATTTTACGGTCATGGCGTTAGGGTCCACCTCGAAGCCGATGATGGGGAGGGACGTGCCATGGAGTTGCTTCTTCTCCTTGTGTGGGATGCCGAGAAAGTCCCAAAGAAAAAGTAGCTGAGCTTGCTTGGTCGGTATGTGTTTCTTATACGGAGGGTAGTAGGTCAAATTGCTCTTTAATTCCCAGCCAAACGTATCGTCTACGTAGCAGAAAACGTCGGTGAGGGTTTTGACAAACAGAGCAATCCAGATGACTAAGCCCATCACCGATGCCCAAATGCGTGGAGAACCGCAATTCCCAAACGTGCTGCACCAGTCAACATTGCGCTGCACAGGACCGTTGGACTCGCCGGTGCGTGCCTCGAGCTTCGTCGGCAAGTTCGACGTCGCTATCTGCTTGATCTGTGCTAACTTGTGGACCGATGTCAGGCGGAACGCTTCAGACACGTCAGATTTCCAAACGACAAGTTCTGCCCCGGGGTTTCTGCGACGAAAACGAAGCAGTGCCGGGATGAACTGCTGCATCGTGTCCATGCGAGGGCCCTTCGTCTTTGCCTTGTCCACCATCGTATTTGGGGCGAAGGGGCCGTAGCTCTGGTGAGATACGAGGCGAAGGTCGTCGGAGTGGGGCTTGGGAACGGCGAGGATGGGGGTGCTATACATGCCAGGTAACAGGTCAGGTCCGAAGGTGCGCGAAAAACGGCCCTTGGTGATTTCGATATCACGCTGACTGTTGATAAAGTCGCGCTCGCGGTCCGAGGCTGGGGGCGACCATGAGTTGTCCCAGGTCTCGGGGTAACCATCGGCATGGTGGGTATCTAACCACGGCCAGAAGCCATGGTGCAGGCCAGCGATGACGGATTGAACAAACAGGGGGTTCGGGTGACGACTCAGAAGACTCTCGAGGCGGTCGACCTTGATCACCTGTGGGTTCTGGAAAAGATCCGGGTTGTCGCGGATGGTCTTCATGACAGCGAGGTTCGCGAATTCAGAGGGCGGAGGGCGTGGTAGTGGTTCGTCAGTTTCTGTGTAGCGTGCGGTACGGCTGTAGGGTGCGTGCTGATCATCTTTCCAGGCCATACCGCGCATATATTTTGGCATGAAAGAAATCGCATCGTGAGAGTCACCACCATAGTCCGCATCTGCAAACCAGTCGATGTGCGCGCGAGCCGCTAGCTCAAAACGCGTCGCTGTCCTAGCAGGAAGCTCAGGCTCAACGGCGCTTGTCAGGGCAGTCGGGTGCGGTGTGTCCACGTCCATGGCATTCGGAGCAAGCATGCTGATAATTGCAGGTGTCGAGTCTGCACTGTCCCCGGTTGTAGTTGCGGCAGATTTCCTGAGACCGCTTACGGCCCTTGCCGCTACCACCAGGGCCTTTGGTTTTGGAGCTGCCGCCACTGGGAGGATACGCGGGCGCAACGGCGATGCCTCCATCGAGAAGGTGCGCGTCTTGGACATGCCGGAACTTGCCAAATTCACTAAGAAGGATGTCGCGTCGTAGCCCGACGAAGTTGCGCGCTGCGCGGTCGTAGTTGATGATGCGTCCGTGCAGGGAAGGGTTACGAGTGCTGAAGAGGTCGTTGATGTGCCCCCAGTAGGCACGCAACTCGTCGACGCGTCCGTCGAACGCGAAGTTGACTGCATCTTCGTACGTTCGGAAGGCGTTGATCCACTGACCGTGAGTGCTGATTTTTGTGACCAACTTAGGTTTTTTGATTTCCACATGGGAGTCGCCGAGGACCAACTGCTGCGACTCTTCCGCGTCGGTGGAGAAGGCACCGGCGAGTATGGTGTCGAAATCGACGAAGCGGTCGAGAAGGACGTTCTTCCACAGGGATTCGGGAATTGCTGGGGCATGGAAGGTATTGAGGAGGTCGCGAACAGCCTCTTTGACATCGTCAGAGTGGGCTTCGACTTGTCGCAGGACGTTCTCGTGTGCGGGTGTGAGGACCATGGAGTCGAGGAAGGTTTTCGCCTGTGAGCGCCACGCAAAGTTACTGGTGTCGACTTTGGAGCGCTTGACGCGGGCAAACCCCTCGTCGTCGTCCGGCTCAGGTCCGGACATGCGATCGTAGAGGGACCGTTTGTTGGGGCGGTCGTGAGTACCGTCGTCGTCGTCGTTGCCTTCACCGCCCTGACTGCCACCCGTAGGTCCACCACCGGCGCCACTGCCAGCAGCGCGCTCGTCCTCGTCAAGAGCGTCGAGTTGTTCCAGGTATGGGATGATGAGGTCGCCGTTGAACGGGATTTCACTGCCCGCGCAAGCTGAGACAATGCCTTTGGTGAGGGCAGCGACGACGTCGTTCCGCGCGAGGTGGCCGTCGGCGTACTGCGCGACGATTTCCTCCAAGGCTTTGACGTCTTCTGTTTTGAAGGCATCCTGGGTCATAGTATGCAGAGATGAGATTTAGATGGAATCAGAATGTATTCAGAGAGCGCAATAAGACAGTAGGACTGGCGAGACAGAGTGAGACGAAGTAAGTAATAGAGTAAACATTGAACACGTACCTGGCGAGACAGAGTGAGAAGCTAGTGAGCCACTTCTGCCTCGCCAGGGTTTAATAGACGATCGAGCGAGGTCCAAGCACTGAGCTTGGACCATGTATCTGAGACCTCGCTTCCGGCCTAGTGGTGGGAAAGTTCGGTTCAACCTTTCGGTTCGAACCTGAACTGAACCGAACTGAACACGAAGTTCAGGTTCAGGGTTCGGAAAATTGCTGAACCTGAACCGAAGTTCGAGTTCAAGGTTCGGGCCATGGAAAATAATTTTGAACTGAACCGAACCCCGAACCGAAAAGTACCATATTTTGGTGATTTCTGACCAAATTTAAGTGACTTTCGGCTTCAAATACCCTCCCATACTCACTTGATATGTACTCCAGGATTGGGTGATCTAGGGACAGATGTTAGGATAATATTCAGTCAACCTATTGGGATTCAAAGCCTTACAAAGACAACATAGATGGCATTTTTTGTCATCAGATTTGTCTGAACCATGCAGCAAACACTCTGGTTTTCTCTGAATGGCCAAAAACACCTTCCCTCAATCACAAAAAATGTCCCTGCAAACCATCACCTCCCAAATTTTCGTCATTTCGAGGGCCAGAAAATTTTGAGGTTCGAACGGGTTCGAACCTGAACCGAACCTGAACCCCCAGTTCAGGTTCAAGGTTCAGCAAAGTTCTGAACCTGAACCGAAGTTCGAGTTCAGGGTTCAGCAAAATGTACCCTGAACCTGAACCGAACCGAACTTTCCCATCACTATTCCGGCCACTGGGGCGGAGGTCAACAAGAGTGTCACAATAGGACAAAGCAGTGCTTACCCGAAGGACAATACCACTTACGACACTTGTGGTGGGTATTGTCCGCACATTCCGCTTGCGACCTGGAGGTGGGAATGCTCGGGTAAGTGTTGAGCGGCGGAGCGCATGCGCGGGAGACTCGCCTCCAATTACACGGCGGACAATCAGCTGTCACTTACCAAATGGAGTGCAACTGTCACCTGACCTGTCATCGGCCGGCGCTTTGTGCTCAGTCTTGAGTCGATGGGTACATCTCCCATCAAATCTTGCCCCATTGGGAATCACCTGCCTTTATTCGCGTTCACCGTCGCTGGAAGAAATACCGCGGAAATACCTCAACAGACTCCCAGATTTAAGTGTGGTCAGTACTCTGTGATGTAATTACACCTGCATATGTGTCATACGTCCAGAAAACATATGATCCTTGATATGCTTTCAAGTTAATTTGGAAAATATTATCATATGGCAAATGTTTGCAACCCTAATGAAAGTCGTGAGGTGCACAATTTTGATGGCACTCATGGGCACCTATTAAAATGGCGAAACACGTCATGTTTTCAGCAACAAACCTCCGAAAAAAGTTAACCTTGACGTTGTCGGGAAGAATGGAGGCAACTGGCCATAAAAACTCGTACATCAAGGGATCCAGGCATATGAAGAATTCTTTCTGAGGTCGTACCGTATAGATCTACTCGTCGTTGAAATAAAACACTGAATCAATAGATGTTCTACTGATTGATGCTATTTCGGTGTCGGGCCGATTTAAAAACACGGCACTGAACCATGACTCTTAAGCAAATGACCAAATAACACATCGATACCGCTAAAACACGTCTGCAACCCGTCTGTGGCAGTTTTTCAACATATGCTTGGCACGCCGCCCAAAGAAAAACATCCCAAAAGAGATGTGGCTGTGCTCGGCATGTCCGGCACGTCAGCCATTTTGACTTTCCGGCATGATCGGAGATGTACCCTCAGACTACGAACTCCTTTGTGCTGTCACTTGTAAAGCTTGTCCTTGTTTTCACAACTCATGTTCCCACGGTTTACACCATCCTTGCGAAATAAAATTTAGTCCTTCCAATTGTAGCTGAGTCAGTTCCGGCTTACTCGGAAATGTTTCTACAGTAATCCTCCGTAAATATCTCAAATATCTAAGGAATCTGATGTGAGGAAATAATTGAACCTGGTAGCCGGTCTATCAACTTCAGTGATCTAGATGTGACTGTCCTGCACTGGCATCTGGAGACATTATGATGCCCCCTAAACAATCTACGCAATGTGGCCAGAGGTAATCAAGTATTCTGTGTCCTCAAATCATTTTTTCAGAGCCCTTGGTGCCATACAAACGATAAACACGGAATGTACCACAAAATTGTGACATCAATTCTCGCCGCGACAGTCTGTGACCCCGCCGTTCTTTCCTGGTACTACGACAGCAGAGAGGTAAACAAATGATCTGAGGAACATAAAGCACTCATACTCAGGTTATATTGATCCTCAAGTTTTCTCAGAGCCCTGGGATGCATCTGAAGAGTGTTACATGTTGAACTTAGTTCCATCACTGAAATTGATGGACCGGGTACGAGATTCGCTGCTTTCCTGCAAGCGGACGGCTTAGATATTTTAGAGAGATATGGAGGAGTACTGTACAAGTGTGTTCCGTTAAACCCGGAAGATTTTACCAATGATCGAAAGCGTTGATTTTTTATTTTGCAAACCTATTATGACCCGTGAGATTATTACGCCAAATAAAGACAAGCTTTACAAGTGACAGTTCAAAGCGCCGGCCGATGACAGTGCAAGTGACAGTTGCCCTCCATTTGGTAAGTGACAGCTGATTGTCCGCCGTGTTAGACTTGAGTAAACCACCTTTAAACCCGATTAAATTGCACCATCCGTCGTCTTTATTCGTTCTGGACTTCTCTGCGCTTCTCCTCTTGTATGCTCAGTACTACGGACATATTCTGCTGTAGTATAACCTCTTAATTATTTGTTGATACAATCTGTTCGTAACCTTGTCACATGGTTATTCCCACGGTTCAGTTATGAGAAAGAAAAATGTAAAGAGTCAACTACATGGGTAAGAAGGCAAACGAACAAAACTGCTGAGTTACACCGGCAATATCTTATCAAATGAAGAGAGCAGATAAGGGTGAAACGGGATCAATCTCACGTTACAAGTGATTCTTGTGAGGTTCCACATAGCTGTCGATATGTTGATATCAGGCTCGCCCATTGTTCCTCATTCGCGCGGATTTGCTTTCAAAAGGTGAGGAGCAGAGACGCGTGCAATGAATGGTGAGGCCTACCTCCAGCCATAGAACAACGTTCGGCAACTCATCTTTCGAAATAGGGTCGAGAGGGATCCCGGAACTCAGAAGCGCATCGTGGAGCTGCAACGATGGTTTGGACTGGCAGATGTGATGCGCCCAAAAGTCTGAGACGTAGAAGATATCGCTTGAAAAAAAATCAATTGATTGATCTGGAGTTTGCGATTGGATGAAGATACCCACTCACCTTGCGCAGACCTGGGATTCAGACGTTAAACACCACTGGGCTACTAAATTGTGATATTCGCTTGGGTCAATAGACGGCGTCCCATTTCGGCCACAGACGACATTTTCCAGATATCTCAAGCATCTCGTTTGCCCCGCGGAGTCCAGTCCGTATATATGGGAGGATATGGGCTCCCAAAGGTCGCGGACATCGGTTTCGTAAAGCCCAAGTACGCCTGCAATTTGCCGCGCATCTGGGCGTTCTTGAAACACGGAAACGACGCCGAGGATGGGTAGCAGACGATCGAAATTCTCATCCGCAATCCGTCGCAGCTCTTCTGGAATCGCTGGGTCGCTGCTGTCGGTTACCGCCGCAGCATATGATGGAGGATGGGCTGCACTTCGGCGCTCGTTCAAAAGGAGAACTATATTTTCATGAATATTGATCTGCATTTGTGTCTAGATTGGACCGAACTTCAGCGCCGGTCAAGATTTGAAGCTGTTGAGAACGGACCTGGAGCACATCTAGTGCCAACCGAATCCTCCTACGATAGTCTCGAATTCTTGATGCTTCATCTGTGGCAGCAAACAGCCGAAAAAATGTGCCGCGACGTTGATGATCCTGAATGAAAATTTGGATGTTCTCAAGTACACTATGTGAATGATCGGTTCAGCTCTAGTAAAGAGCCGTTGACGCTGGACTAACATACGCGATAAAGTCTGTCACTTGACGGTCGAGTTCGGGCGAAAAGGGTTGCTGATGTCCTACGACGGCCTGAACCATGCTGTACATGTCTTCAGCAAGCTGCGCGAAAGCCTTCTTGTTCTCTTTGAATGTCTTGGTTCTGCATGAGCGTTGCATCTAAAGGTCGTATAATGCAACTTACTTGGAGTGTGTGGACAATTGCAATTGCCAGGAAGAGCATTGGTTGGATATGCGGGAGTCCAGAGAGCTGTGCTACATTCGCCAAAGAGTTGAGGCCGGTTGCAATGGCAGCGAGAGCAGTTCCAACATCATGCGAGCCAGGTATTCTGTGAAAAGCCAGTCCAGGCATTATAATAGAGAAAAAAACGTCGGTGAGAGGTGGCAAAGTTGAGAGCTGTTACAAAACTGAGTTTTCGAAGTCGGTGTGAGCCTTCGGATTGGAGTGGTGGAGGAAGGGACGGGGGCGTATGTCAGACGTACCCGGAACGCTCTCATACACATGCTTGCCACGTTGAACTGGGGCATTTTGAGCATGGGGCATTGTGAGCATGAGGTACTGCGAGACAACAGAGATCGTACTATGTTCAGCCGAATCGGCGAAAAGCGGATCATTGATATTGTCGGAACCGAACGGGTAGTTGAATCTTGAACCCGAACGACTCAATTTTTCCGGTTGACCTGTCCTTAGCACACACTCAGGCGACATCTGTGCATGTTAATGTTTCTGTAAATAGTTCATAAACTGGGTACATGGTATACATTTGCTACGGTCGTTCGTAGGATCTGTTGGGCTCTGTAGCACATTGCAAATAATTCCACTGCCAGTTTTTGTATTATTCCAGCCTATTACTCTACTCTGGACCAGTTGCGACAGGATTCTCAGTTTGGGCGCTCTAACCCGCTGACAAAAAAAAACTGGTTGAGAGACTGGTCAAACACGAGGCTCAAACGTTCCATCTTTCAGTGCTCGCGCCTGTCTTCTGCGCCACATTTGCCATGCGAGAAAGAAGAATTCTTCCCACCTACGGCTTCTAATTATTTAACAGGCACCCGCAATTGACGCCGGCCATCGATAAGTGCACGTGTGCCAAATGGCCTTCAACTTGCCACCGCCACTCCACATGGGATCTTGTTCCCAACTCTAGACAGGTACATCGTTTTCCATTTTGCTTGAATGAAATATGGTCGACAGTCAAGGATGACCGTACCCGCAACCCTGTTTCCCGTTTTCACGCCTTATCCGATCGTTTCCCTGTATCATTCTGTCTATCGTGTCGAAGAGGAAGCCGCAGGCCGGCTGCATCCGGAGTTATTCACCACCGGACAGATATCCTGCTTATTGCCTCATCCAGTCCCTAAACTTGGTATGCAATTTAAACGCTACCACGATGCATGCATCGCACTCCACACGGCGCATCCCGAAAACATTGAATACCACGAAAGCGCGCTCATCGGCTGTACTGGGAGTGAAAAAACTCCCTCGAATGGCTTTATGCACTTGCAAGGCTGACTTGGAAAACCTTGATTTAGTTCTGTGTCTATTTCTACCTCCACGATCTGAGAATCTCAGGTGTCCAGTAGCTGTGACGACGAGTCCGCGGAAATGAACAATGCAGGGAATTGCTCTTGATGAATGGACGGCATGCGCAGTAGCATTTGTAACCCATTGCACGACCTAACCCAGATCACCATTCTCGTTAGTTCAAACTCCATTCCGATCAAGTTGGACGGTCAGCAATATAATACAAGCGCTGGTGTTTCACAGCGTCGGTTTGGGAAGTTCAACTGAGTATATATATCTACCGTGTCGTCTTGCATGCTCGTCTTCCCCTTATCGCATTTCATGGCAGAGGAAACTTGGCACTCACTGGACTTGTCTTCGCTCATCCAAGCTACCTCGAATGCCCTTGCGAACCTACAGAGGTAAGACTCTAGAGTCGTAGCTCTTTTAGACCTTCGGCAGGTATCTAAATCTTTTTCAAAGTGATCTCCCAGATCGATTCCTCGAGAGTAACGTCTTGAAGTCTAGGCTTGAGACCCTCGAAACACATATATCTGAACTTCAAAGGGCCCTCGCGGTATGCATCGAAGATGGCAAACGCTCGAATATCCTGACGTCCTGCAACTCCAGACACCGAATACCATCCATTCACACTGCACGATTCCGGGTACGTGTCCCTCGGTGGAATCAAGCGATTGCGACGATCTCCCTGACCGGTTCATTGTAGGGCCAGGCTCCTCACCAGCCGTTCAAAAACTGGCGGAAACCGCACTTAAAACGCTTTGGGACGACGTTCCTCTCTCTGCAATCATGAACGCCCACAAGCACAAAGCCGACCGCCTTCGAACCAGCGACAGTGAGGGCATAAACAACGAGAAAGTCTACGTCGAGTATTGCAAGGTCCTACATTTACATCCCGGCCCAAGGGATGGCCCCGAATTCGTGAGCACTCTCGAGCCATTCGTTTTCCCCGCTTGCACTGAGGCAATACGTGCGGGATTATAGCGCCAGCTCTACAAAAGAGTTCATCATCTCGAGATTGCCCTGGCCAATCAGAACACCAAAAACAATGTCGTCCACGGAACAAAAGCTAATGTAAGTCGCCTCCATATGAATTTAGTCACGAATAATTATAATTCAATTATGTATTCAGGAAATCCCCTCTCCTCCAGTCGTTCCCGTTTCTCAATCCCCTCCCTCCGTCGCAGTGGCCCACATCGAGAAGACAGCATTCGGTAGAAATAATGCGACTGTTCACCAGGGAAAAAAGGTGGAGAAGAGTTTCATGACGCGCCTCGGGGTGGCGTCCAGATAGTTGATTGCTGGAAAATGTCAAGTTAGTCTCGTCGAGCACTCGGTTTCCTCGTGTACTGCATATTCATGTCATGTTCTAAATTCGGGTGGATCTGCGCTATTCGTTTTCGACTCGTTAAAGATATTCCCAGCATAGTTGGACTCATTTATATCAAAAGAACTTGCTATCCGCTGATGTTCTGGGCGTTTCACGGGGAGTCTCAGTACCGGAGCCTGAAAGCAAAAAAAGCGCCATGCCAGTTGTTGGTTACTACACGAGCGCTTCATATTTACATAAATCCTCAATTCAAACGTATTTGGGCGACGGGGAGATGATAGCCTGAAGAGAGGACGACCCAGGTAATAATGAACTGCCACATTATCGCCCAGTGAACGGGATGGTGGATTATAATGACTTGAAGAGCAACTCAGCGCTCAAAATTTACTGTGGCGTCACCGATAGCCGCAGTTCGATTCGGTGCCAGTTTCCTGCGAACGTGGCACTTGAACGGAAGAGGCGACCTACGAAGCAAACTCAGTTTCATATCCAGAGCAGCGGACGTCCATGGTACAAACTTACGACACCAGTCCAGATAATGCTTCGTACGTCGGCTCGATCTCTCTTCCGTCTTCATCGAGGGCCTTAGTGATGTTGAACTCCGATAGGATGAACACGATGGCGATCCACAGCGCCGATGCAGCTAGCTGCTTGTTGGCCAAGTTCTACGACTTGGCAGTCGGACTTGCTTATCTCATGAAATGCACAAGATTGGGCTGCGTGCTTACCACCTGTTAAATTCGAAGGCGGACTCGGGGTCTCCGCCCGAGGTTAGGTTTTCCGTCCAGCAGGAATCGGTCGGGATCAAGTACGTGAGGATCTGGGCCTATTGCATGCGACGAGGCATGCTGTAATGAAGAAACTGGTCCTATCGTGTAGAATCGCCCTGTTGCGAACAATAGGAAATTTAAATTCCAAGTCAACCAGGGATGAGTTTTGAAGAAACACGGACCAAACATTCACAGAGCCCGCTGGAATGCCAGACAGCACATTCGAGGTACGAGTGATTCCTGTCAAGTCTTACTTTGGCAGACTAGCTGGACTGCAATAACGGTAAATATTGTCAACAGGTCTTAGCGGTATCGGGTTTTCTCGTAGTTCTTGACCATATTTGATTTTCGTGGCGCAGTTCAATTTACGGTTTTTTTTTGTTCGGCCTCTGTCCTTCATACAGACGTCTAAGGTTAAAACGAGGTCAGAATAAATTCTGAATAATTGACACTTCGGGGAAACACGGAAGTGGACCTCTAATCAAAGCGCAGTCGCCGATAATCCCCGCACACTGCCTCCTCATCACCGTTGGCGCTGTTAATGGGCGCCAATCCGCGGCAGCGTGTCAAACCCTAGACGAATGTTTCCAAATGGTCCCTTTGCGTACAGCTATTGAGCGCCCGCACTTTGAGCGTCAATAACTGCTCCTTTCTCCCGCCTGCCACCATGAACCTGCGGAACCAGAAGCAACGCACGGCCAAGGCGAGGGCGGAGGCCAACAAGGCATTCTTTCCGCAGCAGGAGCAGCGCGCAGGACTCCTTGTTACGAAAGAGCTCGAGAAGGCGCTGGCGGAGTGCAAAGCGCAGGTGGAGCGCATTGCGAGAGACTGCAGGGCGAGGAACCGGTGTTTCCGGTATGTGCTAGCGCCTGGTGTTTCGGCCGCGCGTTAATGCCGCCTGTCCAGCGACGTGGAGTTTGATCTAGAGAACGACAAAGAACGGTATGCGCGCTTTTTTCAGAGAGGCGCCAGTGGGCTGACGTGATCACAGCTGTCTCTTTGGCCTCTCAAAGCATGGCGAGTACAATCCGTCGGACGTCCAGCGCGTCACCAAAATATTCGGCAACCCGTCGTTCTTCGTCGATGGCGCCGACTCGAACGACATCGTCCAAGGCCGGTTGGGCGACTGCTGGTTCCTCAGCGCGCTGGCGACCATGTCAACCAGCAAGGGCCTCATCGAGAAATTCTGTGTCGCCCGAGACGAGAAGGTCGGTGTGTATGGGTGGATATTCTTCCGCGACTCGAGCTGGGTGACTGTAATCATCGACGAGTGAGTTATGTGGGTTTCTGATGCGCCTGATGGCACTGATCAACGCAGCCTGCTCTTCACGTCAATCCCCAAATTCGAGGAGCTCAAGCCCGAAGAGCAGGCGCTGTACCACCGTGACAAGAAGCTCTACAATTCTTCGGCGCGGAAGGGTGGCAAGAGCTTGTATTTTGCGCGCTCGGGCACAGAGGGCGAGACATGGGTACCGCTGATGGAGAAGGTGGGGGTCGGGTTGATTTTTTGTCCGATGCGGTGTTGATATGCACAGGCATACGCAAAACTTCATGGTGATTACGCCTCCATTTCCGGAGGCTTTTCTTGCGAGGCCATAGGTGCGTACCATCCTGTGCAATCAACAACTTCTCTCTGATCGTTTTCGACAGAGGATCTGACCGGGTCGGTTCTAATAATATTTGTCGGACCCTTGTTGTCTGACCTTTCGCAGCGGCGTTTCGACCTTCATTCCCACCAAGGTCAGTGCGCGACAGTCAACACTGAAACCAGGCTCACGGCATGTAGGACATCCTCGACCCCGACGTGTTTTGGAAGGAGGAGCTACTCCTTGCAACGAAAGACCGGCTCTTCGGGTGTGGGTTCGACACGCTCGACAGCAGCCGGAGCGGCAAGGACGACCTCACCGTGAATGGGCTAATCGGCGGGCACGCGTACTCGGTTCTCCGCGCGGTCGAGTACCGCGGCAAGCGCTTCGTCGTGCTGCGTAATCCGTGGGGCGACAGCGAGTGGACGGGCCCGTGGTCTGATGGTGCACGCGAGTGGACAGAGGAGTGGCTTCCTGCACTGAAGGAGTTGCAGCATTCCTTCGGCGACGACGGCGAGTTCGTTATGGAGTGTAAGTTAGGTTCGGTTTCTGTGGTTGATGTTGTCTCATTTTTTGCGTGCAGACTCGGATTTCTTGGACAACTGGGACCTAGTGGAGCGGACGCTTCTGTTTGACGACTCGTGGGTCATGTCGTCGCAGTGGCTACAAGTCACCGCGCGCCCGACCTCCGCCGCTTGGAGCTACGGCGACATATCCTGTGCGTCTTCGTATCTTTTCACTTCTCTTGCTGACCCACTGCAATAATAAGTTACAATCTCGCTCCCCGCGCCGACCAAGGCGGTGATCGTTCTCTCGAAGCTCGACGAGCGCTACTTTTCGGACATCTCCGGCAACTCGTGCTGGACGTTCGACTTTGTGCTGTTCAAGAAAGGACAGAAGGAGATCGTCGCGGAGAGCAGCATCACCCGGTTTTACCTGCGCAGTGTGAACCTCGAGGTGCAGCTGGAGGCGGGGGACTATGTCGTCCACGTAAGTATCTATTCATTCCCCACTTCATTGATATCGACTTTCGATACTTGCAGGTTCGCCTGGACAGGGAGGTGAATGATCAAGTGCAGGTGGGTGTTCTGCTGAAAGGGCGCCGCCACTGGCTCATATGGTTTGGATGTAGGAATACAACGAAGGCAACTCCGACACGCGCAAACTTTCGCGTGTGCAGACGGAGCGTGCAAAGAGCCAGTCGATCGCGTCCAGTGAGTGCAACTTTCCCTTCACGTCCCGACTAAATTGACTCCATCCACCATTGCAGATTACAAGCCGAGGTGAATCGAATTTAATATAGAGGCATTATTCAACAGTATCTGACCACCCCGCAGCGCCGTGCTGGACAACTTGCCCATTCCGCTTGATATCCTAGCAGGCCAGGATCTGGCGGAATTGGAGACCAAGGCGGCTGAGGCGGAGAAGCAGCTGAGGGCGGCGGCGGCGGCGCTCAAAAAAGCAGAACCTAAACCTCATGTCAATGACAGCGATTCGGAGCCACATGAGGTAAAGATTGATGCGCCGAAACCCGCGAAAGAGGATGGAACGGAAACCATCACCATCACCGTGGTCCAGGAAGATAAGGCGAAGGGTAAGCGTACAACCAGGCCAGAGGGCGACGAAGTGAACTCTGCGGATGAGGACAACGGTGATGACGACGCAGGCGGGGAGGACGCGGAGGTCGACTTGGACGATATCCCTGCGTCACTCGCGGACGAGGATCTCGGACTGCACTCCACTGCGGGTTCTCAAGTTGACGCCGCCTCCAACCGCGCTGTGGACGAGGACGCGATGTCGGAGGGGGGCTCTGATTCGGACTCTGAGTACAGACCTGGATCAGAGATGGGAGGGTCACAGAGTGGGTCGGCGTACACCAATGATACCGCGGTGCTCGGGCTGCGGGTTTACACGCGCAAGGACGCGCCGGCGGTCGTGGGCGGGCAACTGCGGCATGATCTGCAGGCGAGCACTGAAGCATTGGTCAGCTCGGCGTTGTAAATGATTTGTTGGATGGATCTTGTGTTATGGACCATTAATATTCCCAGTATGTTTTGTTTACTTCTGAATAGGAACGTACTTCTCAACCCGCATCCTCAGAACAGTAGATGAAAAACTAGTCGAACAAGATGATACTACCCTCACAGAGCTCCAAATTGTTGGAATATCGAGGACGCGCTCGCGCCCACGGGATCCGAGTTTCAACTTTCAACCATGCCCTGTGTGCGTCTGCCCTGTGTGTATTGCCCTGTGCAGGGCCATTTTCTTTTGTATTTATGTATTATGCCTTCGAATTGATTCCCTCGCGCGTTTGCGAGGGTCTTCTGCTACACCCGAGTGACGGCGAGCACCGTTATTTTAACACAAACGCGCAGCATACCTTCTACCACCTGCTTTGTTCCGCTCTGCTTTCGCTGCCATTCTCTGGTCTTCGTCGACGATCGCTGCCTGGAGTCGTATTGATTCGATTAAAGCCCTCACGAGCTCACGAGACGAGGCACTGTTAATTCTCTCTTGTGGCTTCCCTACTCGCTACGATGTCCGACGAACGATCTACTCGCATGGAACGGCTTGGTACCGGCAACTTTCCGGACTGGGCTATCCGCATGGAAGCCGTGCTCACGAAGAAGGGTCTGTGGGTCGGGATTGTTGAGATTTTGGTGTTGCTGCCGAGAGAGAGACGCTGATTGGGAAGAGAGATGGGACGAAGATGGCGGAGGCGCGGGCGGAGATGATTTTGCGAGTCGAGGACGGTCAGCTTGCGCACATGACGTCGCGCGATCCGATGGTCGTTTGGGAGACACTGGAGCGCACGCATCGCGCCCCCGGTTTCGCCATGCAACTAAAGCATGTTCTAGCTCACCGAGGACGAGAAAAGTTTACCCGCCTCTGGCAGATTTCCCAACCTTGAGCAGCTGGCATCTTGCATCAAGGCGCTTCCCTCGATCCTATTCCTGATGTTGATTTTTACATTGACCATCTCTCCAAACTCAGAATCGGGCTGTTTGGGCGGATTTCCCGCACCCTGTCGCGCTTTGTCTGGCATTTCCTTGGATGAAAAGCTTGAACTCAAGGTTCAACACGTCTGTCACCTGACCGCGTATGTATGTTGAAAATATTGTGAAAAGTTTTCCACCTCGCAATACTTATGTATCTGGAAAGTAATCTCCCTTTCCATCGTTCAATCCGTTTGTTCCTTCAAGCGCTCACCGGAGCCTAGACCGTCCAGGAGCGTTCAACGGGGTCTAGACATTGACAGGTCATGGGTTCATTTTACGGCACCCCTCGATACCAAGCTCACACGGCTCCTTTACCCCGCCTTTTACCCCACATTCCCCACACCCACAACCATGTCCTACCGTCTCGCATCTTCCGCCCTCAGAGTCCGTTCCCCTATCGCGCAGCTCGGAAAGAGGTTCTCCTCTGGCCACGGTGAATACCAGGTACCTCGATTCACCTCCTTCCCCACCTTGCGTCGATTGCTCATCCTCGACACGCAGCACTTCCCATTCGACGCCAAGCAGGCCACCACGAACCCAGTCAAGTGGGGGGCTAAGTGCACTTTGTTCATGGGGACCGGGTTTTCCATCCCTTTCGCCGCCATCTACCTGCGCTGGTACGTGCCCTCGGCGCTTATCGATATAGTGTTTCTCATTGACATTGCGCAGGAACCGCAAGGGAGGAATCAAGAACCCTTGAGTCTGTCGTACGAATCGCGCTTAAACGGGCCAGATATTTTGTCGAACGATGCCCCAGTGCTGCCTCCAAGATGTAACTGTATAGAGATACCAATCATTTGTGTGTAACTTTTCAAAGAGATTCTGTGCCTGCTTTTCAGTAGTGCAGACTTCAGTCTTTTATGTCACCGAGTTGCGTAGTGGCCGAGCTATCTCTGCTTGATCTCTGCAATAAGAGTGGCCGAAATAGTGGCGCTTTGAGATCCACCACCTATTATTGGTCAGAGAAGAGGGGGGGTTACTGAGCACTGCCTTCGTGGATTTATAAGGCGCAGGTCTCGGCGAGGAATGAAAAATCTCTCATGTCGCGCTGCACCAGTGCATCCTGGCTGTGGCAGTGCCGTAGTGTAGACTGTTGTGTGCGCAGGTAGACATCATCATCATAGCTTGCTCTTGACCACATCATCCGTGCTCTGTCTGGGCTGCAGTCTGGTGCTACCAGATTGCACGTCTCCAGCGCCAGGTTCAGATCTTCGCATACATCCAGTTTCTACTCAGCTTCCTCGACAATGTTGTGGCATCCCCGCTCTGTGTCAAGTATTTGTTTTCACACCGAGAGATAATCTCATTGACACCGACTGAAATTGAATTCAGGCGCCTCTGCGCAAGGCATCTGTCCTCCAAAAACGAAGGGCTTCACACTTTAGCAGTCATAACCGGGCTCCGTGAGTCTACACCAATATTCTTTCCAACATCGGGAAATCCACTGAACCCCGCTTTCTTTCATGCAGTTGGATTTATTTTTCTCGTCGTGGCCTGCAGAAATTGTTGCGCTTCAATTACCACCGGCCGTGGACGGCAGATCCGATTTCATCCGCGCACTATGTATGTTGTGCCGAGCGGTCAAACTAAGGCCGCGGATGCTCCAAGGTCCAACATGAATCCGAATGCTGCCGTCGTTGCAACAGTGGTAGTGCAGCGCTCTTGAACCAGGAAGAGAAATGACTGTTCAGTGGTAGATCTAAGAGGGTGTACGGGTTGGAAACAGCCCAGCGGAACTCGAAAAAAGGAAAAAGACGATCGCAACGCGATCATGTGACGTGCGTGTCGAAGTCGATTGATCTCATCCGCAGAGAAAACAAGAGGGACGCTGGATGAGGTGGGGTGACCGAACAGCTAGCTTCTGAAACCGCGAGACTGGGCTTGTGAAAGCTATAAACGAGCGGCTGTTGCCACTTGGCCAACACCGCCTTTCTACAGCTTTTGCGACGAAACCTCTCGCTAAGGTTACACATCGTCCTTCGTATAAATAAAAGCTACCCGGACAAACGATTCCTTCCCGAAAACTCTCTCATGAATATGACACACGAACTCCAGTTCCTCGCATCCCTTGCCCTTCTGTCCAGTCTCTTCGTAAAGGCCAACGCGTACACGCAATGCGCCAAGTACGTGACTCGATGATAATAATACCTTTCGCTGTACACAGGATCTGACGAGATTAAAACCAGCGGCCTTTGTGTGAGCGACCAACCCCCCCTCGCGGTCCGTGTCATCCCGGCAGTTTTTTTCGGGATCGGTGAGTCTTATAATAATATTCCTTCCGGCTCTTGCATCTGACTGGCTGAATCGTCTCAATCAAGTCGGACTCATTATACTCCTCATAATCGGCACCAGGTGCCATCAGCGCAGAAGACGCGCCAGAGGGCGGCAGTATGAGTGCTATGTGGAGAGTGGAAACGCCAACGCCCCCGGTTTCTCCAGCGTGCCCCCACCTGCGTACGCTCCCCCTGCATTGACGTATCCCGCGGATTCGCATGTGGCACCGGCGCACCACCACCACCGTCAGCACAGCAATGATGCATTGCTGATGGAGCAGAATCAGATTCAGAACAATTTAGCGCTATCGAATCAGCTCAATATGCAGAACACACAGCTGCAGAACCAGCAGTCGATGAATGCCTATTGAGGGATGGGTCATTAATAATGTATGTACATCGATTGTAAAATTGTAATGACACGTGTAGATCTATGGAAGAAACCGCGGCGGTATGCCTAGAAAGCGGGAATGATCATGAAAATCTCGACCTCACATGGTTGCCAGTGCCGCTGTACATCGATATAGCCCCTTGGTGTCCCCAGTCTTCCTGTACAGCGCCGCTGCCTCCATCACTTGTTCAGTGTTTTTAAACAACGTTCCCAGTCCCAACAAGCAGTCCGCCACGTCGCGTAGGCCCTCCATCTTCCGGCAGAGGGGATACGCCGTTTGAAAGAGCAGCACCGCCGTGTTCTTATCGCCAGCTGCCTCGAAGCACCGCCCTAGGCGCACGAGTGTCTGGCTCAGACCCTTGACGTCGCTGATTCGCCGCTGGATTGCAGCTGCGACGAACAAATGCTGCAGCCCCTCCTGTGGATGGCCCCGGAGGAACGCCATCGTGCCGATCTTTACGCGACACAGTGCCTCCTCTTCTTGGAACCCCCGCGACTCTGCAGCCAGCAAAGCCCGCTGATATAGCGTCAGGGCCTCTTCGAAGTTCTCCTCGTACAACCCGAGGTCCCCTACGCCAGCGTAAATACTCCCTCAGGCGAAAAAATAGACCTGTACCTCGTATCATATCGCAGTGCAGCTTTCCATACGCCGCGACGTTCGTCTTCGTCTTCTCAAACGTGCGCGATGCCGCATCCAGCCAGCGACGAGCCTCGGCATAATCGTACAAATAAGCCGTCGCTGTGCCCAGCGAGACCTGTGCGAAGGCTCCGAGGTTTGACTTGAGGGACCCAGTCTCTTGATGGAGGGCTACCGCTTTGGTATACGCTTCCCGAGCTGCATGGAAATCACATCGCGCAATCGCACTGTCCCCTTTGCCGAGAAGTATTCGGCCCAGCTGATAAGGCGCGCCGGCTTGTTTGAAGACCTCTGCCGCCTCGTCAAGTGTTGCCTCAGCGGTGCCGTCGTTGCGAAAGATGGCTAGTCGCCCAAGCCATGCTAGCGCCATACCAACATTCATCAAGTTTTCCACCTCGCGGAATAGCTGCAAGGCCTGCGTGCGTGTTCAGTTTGTGCAATCTTATATGGACAAGTAACACGCACTTGTTGACCTACAAGTTCTGCGGTCGCGGCATCGCCAGCGTGAAATGACATCTCTGACAAGCACAGCAGGCATTTCCCCTGTGTCGGCTTTGTTAGATTTCCGTCAACGCGTACAGTAAAAATGTCACCTGGCAGTACCTGTTCTGGGACTCAGTTGCAAGGGCAAGCGCCTGTTCGTACAACCCCTTGCTCTCCTTCTGGCGTTCCCCTCCTTTATATATTTGCCCCAACAACCAAGTGCACTCTGCAAAGGAAGTCAGAACAGTAGAGATGCTTTACGACCGTGCGTCATCCTACCAGCTCGACCATCAACGTTTCCAGTCTCTTCATACAGCAACAGAGCCTCCTTGCATAGGCGCTCGCATTCCGGACCGGAATCACTAGTGAGTGTGGCTCGTGCCAGATGGTACAGAACATCCGCCTGCAGTACTCGATCCTGCATTTGTTTCGCCGTGAAACTGGCCAACTGGAGGGTTTCCGGGTTGCCGAGATGTGTGTATCGAAAGAATTTGGCAAGATCAATCGCAGCAGTAACGGCGGCTTGTGAAAGTGTCTGACTCTCGGGAGGCCCTTCCGCTGAGTGCAGCGTAAAGTTCACGATGGAGTGGAGGTTGCCGATTTCCGGTGCCAGTCGCTTGACGATGACTTGGCCGTGTGGTCCGCTATGCAATTTATTAGTAATTGAGCGCAACCCATCGGAGTGCTTACCCTAAACTAGAAGACAGGGCGGCCAAACCCATGTAATATGCGAACATAGATGTAAGAGACTTCGTCTCCGGCGAATGATAGAGTCGCATATACGCACGGACGGGTGAAAGCACGCGTGTTCGGTTGTGCCCATCGTTGTATGCAAGTGAGGTTTTCCACAATGCCGATAGCGCTTTCCTGGGTTTAGCAATACCCGGAAAAATGACGCCGAGTTGAGCGTTGTCAACTC